>CM021771.1:21322028-21333658 GCA_011076525.1 Nettapus auritus | reverse complement strand
ATAAAATAAAATAAAATAAAATAAAATAAAATAAAATAAAATAAAATAAAATAAAATAAAATAAAATAATGTATGTGGCTGGGGACGTGAAGCAACTGCGAGAAAAAAGAACACAGCTAGAAGCCATTTGAAGGGATGCAACCTTTCCAGTGTAAACACAATGGCTAATTAGTATGTTGTGATTTTAAAACACATTTTATTATTAGAAAGTAAAACAGAAATAAATCTTATTCTGAAGTTTTAAAACAGGTGGACAAAACTGTAGGCACTTATAAACATCCCCCCCACACTCTTCCCTCCCCACACACGTGCAAAAATTGGGTTACTTCTCTGTAAATAGGCTTAGCTCCTGTAAATATATCTCAGGATTTTAGGTGTACTTTTTAACACTGTAAGATTTCTATACAAAACCAGTTTAATCTAACTCACTCTGATTATTATTAGAAACTCATTATTTGAGGACATCTATCTTTACAGTAACCATGCGCCATTAAAAGGAGCACAATGCCCATAATTGTTTTAAAAAGCCATGGGGGGTGGGGGAAGGGAGAAGATGATTAGGAGGAGGGAGAAGGTAACGAAGGGAGGTTTTGCAATTAGAGAGCAGCATCTATTCTGCATTCTGCCCACTGGAACATTTACACATTAACAAACTATGTTTAAGTCTTCCTCCATCCAAAATCATAAATGAGTTGCTTGTTGCACTTTTACTCATATTTTTATCTTGACACATTCAAAATGTGTTACAACCACCAGGAAAAATCAAAAGCCCTATTTACTCTATTAAACACCCTTGATACCTCAAAAGAGAGAGATTGTACCATTTAGTAAGTACAAATACTGCTAACGCCTGCCATTTTCTGGGGAAAATTCCCTATAACCCTCCTCACCTGGTTTCTAAGATTTGTTGTGAGCCTGCATATTCAAAGTCCACTCAGATTGCAGGGACTCAGTGCCTCAGATAGCAGAGCACCAGAAGTGGCAGCCTGAATTGCACTTGCTGAGATGCAACACTCTTCGTGATGTTATCTCAGCCACTCAGAGCCTTCAAGCTCAAGCTGCAGCTGATCTGGCAGCTCCCAAGCAGGAAGGAACAGTAACTTTAGCTAAAAACTACTAGCTGGTAATGGATGGCAAGGACTTCCACTATCTCTAAACAGCTGACACCTTGGAGAAAAATAAATAGTTGTGTGCTATTTCCCTACTCCAGAAATAAAAAAACACCTCTCCCTAATCAGTGGTGAAAATCGCTACTCCAGTCACTACTACTGGTGTTAGTGTGTCCATTATTCTGTACCACACGGATAATCTGCTCAGTGATGAAAGAAATATCACATTGTAACTCCCTGAACATTTTTAACTAATGAAAACTTCTAAAATGTCATTAATTAAGGTACTGGGTATTCAGTCTGTACAAGCACAAATCAGATATGATTTATCTACATCTAATCAAAAAAAAAAAAGGAAAAAAAAGGGAAAAAAAAAAAAACTTCTTAACTATCTATGTCTCAACAAAGACAGTCGCTGCATGTTAAGGTGTGCCTTTGATATGTCTGTCGTGTTGACAAATGCTAGGGGCCAAATAACGAGAAGTGCTTCGTGCTGCTCAGTACACGGCATTTACTGAGTTTCAGCTCCAGCTCTCTACCAACACTAATATTAATCTGGAAAAGAGATAACATTTCTCAGTAGGAATACTATGGCATCAGCAAAATTAATGTTAACACTACAGTTTGTAAACTGAAAGCAGAAAAACACACCAGTGTTGTAGCATAAAGAATTCCTGCATGGGACAGGAGTGTGAAGTGAAATGAAATGAAATTAATGAAAGTCAAAGAACAAAATGAAAATCAATTATTAGAAAAGGTTAATTGCAGCATGAACGGTTTCCCAAATATATTTATTTCAGCTTTTATCAAAGGCAGAGAGTAAGAAATAAAGAATTATTAGAAATTCTATAAAGACATGAAAAATTACTTTAAAATCTTTAAAATAGAGCACCTGCCTGATATTTATCGTACGTTCAATACAGCACTAGCATACATATGTAGTTAATATAAAGCTGCAGATCTAACAATAGGAACCACAAAAATAGATTTTGCAAATTAAGTGTACATTCAGCTAAATAGCTAGCAAATTTAGACTCCTTCCATATTAAAAAATAATTTGAGTTTTGCTAGCTTAAACCCAGCAGTTTTCTGACTGCTCGGTGATATCCAGTTCACCTATTGTCACAGGTGACTTTAACCCTATCTTCTTTCATACAAAAACAAAACACACTATTTTCATTTTGAATTCCTCTATTTAATCATATATATTACTTGCCAATTAAGTGTAAAGCTCTCCACTAAACTTATGTATTTTAAATACAACAATTTCATAGAGATTGCAGGAAGAGATTCATAAAAAATATATGGTCCAAACAGACTTTGCAAGCAACAGCATTGAACTATACTTTTAGAGCTGCAAGAAGAAACAGAATTGTATTCATTTACCAACATTGTATTTCTACAGTACTGTATATAGTGATGTGGTCCACAAATGCCAACAACAAGGGGCTGAAAATAGGATCAATTCTTTTCCTTCTCAGAAACAATCTTGTAAGCATCTGAGTTCCCAAAGACATAAAAGAATAGTTACTTTTCTGAAATCTTTTGATATCGCTCTTCATGGTGGAGCTACCCATGAGTGATGGGAGAAATCTCTTTTGAAAGTAAATGGTGCACCTTCAAGTGTGTTCAGATACATCTTTGCTGTTCCTTTCTGTGTTTCTCAAGTTTTACTTGAAAAGGATGCTTGATTTTTTAAAATTTGGTTTAGGTATCACAATGGGATACCTTATATCAGTCAGAGCTTGCAAACCTTATTCTTCCAGCACAGAATCTAGCTGTTTCTTTCTGTGTCAACACAGGAGGCTGAAGTAATCAGATAGGTCTAAAGAAGATAGGGGACGTTAACCTGTGCTTTCTCAGAATCTATGATGAGTATGTTCCTATCTTCAACATGACCACGCTGAGCTGTAAGGTATATAAATAGCTACTTTTCATCTAAAAGCAGAGCTATCACAAAAACTTGCATAGCAGGGCTATCAGTTCATAATATTTAAAATGTCAATATTGATACTATTGTCAGGGAATCATCATTTCTGCATATAACTCTATCCTTCCCCTCTGCTGCTATCCCACCCTCTGCTGTCACTTAGTAACATAAAGTAATTGTAGGCTCTTCCCCTCACCATGTCTCCAGCAGAAACACACACACTGTAACATCTGTTGTGCTGTATAGGAGTATCTCTGCAGCAGCATAGTTCTCCTAGTTTTATTAAGTGATAATTCAAGCTCACTATATAAATGCTTTTTATTAATGACTTGCTTGCATGCTAGAACAGAGGAGACAGAAGGAGGAAAAACCTCTCAGAGGAAAATAGGGATGTTATTTGCAACATATTAAAAGGCAAATCAAATAGCAGTTGCTCTAAATAAATTGGGGGGAGGGGGACAGAGGACTTGAATGAGGGCATGAAGACACACTCCTGCCACAAACCTCTGTAATCCACTAGTTCCAGCCCTTCTCACATCTCCTCTCAACATTCATTTTCAATTTCCATTCAGATTAGCAGGAGTTACACAAGCATGCATTCATGTGCCCCCTAAGTATTTTATGAAACTGAAGGTGAGAAACAAAAAGTTTAATTATGACCCATACCAGAGAATCATTCATTCAGACCCTGCTTAATCAGATGTGAGACAGCTATCTTAGATCATAAAGTTGGACCACAGTATGCTTTTATTCCAAATAAAATACAGATTACTGAAACCAATTTACCATTACCAAACTATAGCCAGCATGACACATGCACATAAAAAAAAAAAAAAAAAGCCACACAAATAATGGTAAATAATACAGAAAACAAACCATTTGCTTTAACAGAGAGTGCATGTCACATTAAAAATAGAATAGAAAAGCGTTAAAAATGGATAACAAAAGTCCAAACAATACATGATTTCCAAATGTGGAGAAAAAATGGATTTGTATCACTAAAGTTCGCTATTGGGTCAAAACAATGTCAGCATTTTTCTCCACATCACTTTCAAGATACCTGAAATTTAACTAAATATACTAGCAATAGCTGTTCTATACTTTAAAAGAACATAAAAACTATTTCCTCAGTAACAGCTAAATAATATGACTAGTAATTGCTATTTCAGTGCTTCATGGCACATTAGACTACACACTTAATAGCATATTATAAAAAATAAAAAAGCAAGTGACATAACCGTCATCTGTAGTTGAATTATTTTTAATTATAACTAAGACAGATGAAACTTTTTTTTTTCAAATGCAGAAAAACAGTTTAAAGAACAAAAAGTTTTATTCCATTATTTAAATATAATAACACGAGGCTGTTCTTTCTATTGTACAAATACAATAGCCATTGTAGCAAGGAGTGGTGCTTACATGATTAAACAGGTAGTTCAGTATTATGATATGTTTGACAGGTACTGTTACCAGCATGGTAGGAGCAGACATACAATATTGTTATTACCATACTGCGTGTGTCGATACCTCGTAGCAATATAACTCAGTAAACAAGAAGCATGAGCTCCACGTTTTCATCACAGCAGACGCCTCTGCATGCTCTGATCAGTGGTGCTCTCTGCAGATTACACCTCCTCGGATCCTTCCCCTTCTCCCACTGACCTGTCAAAGCCCCATCTCCCTCACGGTTTCTCAAGACTCCGGTAACCAAGACTGACCGACTATTTCTCTTTCCATTTTGCCCTCGCTTGTCACACAGCTAGACCGACATCAACAGGTATTTAGAAGCAATAGTAGTGAAGTCCACTCGTATTTACAAGGTTGCTGCAAATACAAATTATCTTCAGAGAAACATAATACATATACATGCACCATCTTTAACATGCTGATCAGGGGGGTGGCAGGTACAATTATTAAAGGACTGAAAGCCTTAGATTTCCTTTGACCTCCATTACAGCCTAGGACTCTCTGCTCCTTGAAGGATAAGATTGTATTTGTCGAACCTACGGTAACATATTGCAAGTGAATTTTCTCTGTTCTTCTCTATTAGCTATTGTCCTTTAAAGGAAAGCAGTTTCAGTAAAGGAGATATATATACTGTTTTCTTAGATTCAGAGATCTTTTATTTTCCTTTTTTTTTTATTTTTTAAATAAAAATAGAATGAAGCTAAGTATTTTTTCATGCTTGCATTTCTCACACACTCTATAAAAATATCATTGACATAGGGTGAAAAGGTCACATGCCTCGTAGAAATGGAGCCAAATGTTCCGGTAAGGTTTTTCACCTGGAAAATATCTAATTCTATTTATTGGAAATTTTTTATTACTATTTTAGCAACAAAAAAACTCCAGGCCCTTTCCCAGCCTAGAGTTCCCTGAAGTGGTCTTTCCCATAAGGAAGATAAGTTTTCACTTAGAGGATAGCATCTCTAGCAGCAAGAGTTTAATACTCTGCAACAATATCAGGGATATGCAATCCTGAATTTACAGCTGTTCAAATTACTTTTATAGCTATACTGTTCATTTTGGATCAGATGCTTATCTAAAATTCCATATATTTTGGTAGCCATCATATCTGATTTTAAACAGCTTCCAATAAACCAAAGAACAGTACTAAAAAAAAAAAAAACACACACAAAAAGCCACCGTGGGACAGATTCTGGGAACTGTAAATCACTGTAGCTCTTTAAAGCTAAACCATTTTATACCAGCTAAGTATTGAGCCCAATATGCACAATTCCACTTCAAAGTTGATTTTTTTATTATCTTTTTTTTTTTTTTTTTCCCACAGGCACAGTGTTTTGCTTCTTGTGTGCTCTGCTAATAACAAATGAGAATTCCTAATTATTTTATCCCAAATTCTTTCTATACTTATTTTATGCCTTTTCTTATCAATGACTTAAGGGGGGGGGGGGGGGGGAAGTGCTGATTGATCAATTAATCAAGCTTTATTGACACGCTATATATTTCGATATTTCTGAAATGTCTGTAGAACAATTTCCTCCAATCATAAGATCAATGAATCAATGTAAAACCCCAGTAATTAAATTTATCAACTCGGTATCAATACATCTGGCACTTTATGAAAGTATTATGTGAAGTTTGTTCTCTTAAGAGATATATTGATTCGGGGCAAAGAGCCAAATATTTCTATTATTAGATCTGGGAATGTTAGATCACAACTCAGTCTGTTATAAACAACATACAAATGTTTCATATAAAGAGATCTCATGCTGATTCTGTACCATTAAACCCACTCCTAACAAGCAGATAAGCCTATTAATTGATGATTAAGGCTACAGGAAGATCAGTCATTATATTCAGTGCTTCTTGTATGCATTCATTGAACAAACATATTGACGGGAAGCGTACAAAATCATTTTCCTCTAGGATTTATATTTAAAAAAAGGAGGAGACCATCTAAACAAAAGCAGATTTAAAACCTTGTTCATGCAGTATAAAGTAGCCTTAATTAATTAATTAAAATTTGAAACTAAAGCTTTGGAGTCTGAATCAGATTATCACATCTCTCTCCACCATATACAGCATTATTATTAATTAAAATATGAACATTAAAGCCTAAAGATGACATATCCGATAAGAGCAATGCTAAAAAAAAAAAAAACAAAAAACAAAAAACAGCACCCAAACGTTTTTACACTTCAATTTTTAAAGGGCTAGCATACAAACTATTCTGAAATACATGTTTTAGTACTGTCCCTTACTATAATGTGTAAGCAAGTAGGGCACAAAAGTTCATGAAAAGCTATTTTACCAGTCATAAGAAAATTAGTAGTAGGCTTTTTATAGCGAGGAAAAAAACTCCACTTAAACAAAAAAAGTTTTAAGGATAAAAGAACAGTTAATGACATCAGATTGTCATTTGTTCCTGTGAATCGTATGATGGAGAGATAAATAACAATACAATCTTCATATTTTCTAAAATGTTGCTGACATAAGAGAAGCAGATACACATGCTTTCACAGATGTTCCAATAAATAAAAAACAATTCGACTGTGTACAGAAAGTATCTTATTATGAAGGGGGAAATAACAACAAAAACCCCAAACCCGCCAGATTAATGTAGGAGTCACATCCTGTTACAAACATCAAACAACAATGAGCCTTTATTACCACACTATGATTCCTTCATTTCAAACATGATTAATTACCAAGTATTACACTCACCAAAACTCCCACCACACTGCTGTTTGTTGTCTATTTGTAAATGGGTCTCTATCAAGTATCCATAAGTATTAGTCTCATTTGTGACACTGAAGAAAAGAAGTCAAAGCATCCTGCTTTTAGGAAGACTTCCCTTTCCCTCATACCTTAGTGAAAAGGAAAAAAAAAAAAAAAAAAGAGGAAAACACACACACACATCAAACCCCTCTCTTTCAGTCAGTTGGAGGGATTCCCTGATAATCCAAACACAAACTTCATGCAAAATGAAAAACTTTTTAGAAAAGTTGCAAAACAATTAAAATGACTGAAAATAAGCACAGACGAGGGAAAAGATCAGGTTAGACTTTGTTTTGGTCTTTTCTGTCTTGAAACCTCGCTTTATATTCAATTTGAAATACGCAGCTTCTCTTGAGAATGAAAGTACGGTTCACATGTCAAAACTGGAAACAAAAAGAGGATGAGGAGGGGAAGACACACTTAGCAGGACTCTTAACATGTTTTAAGCTGTGCAAACAGATGTCTCCAAATGTACCGTCATTTGCAATAAACATTACTTTGGCAGTAAACAAAACTTTACTTCATGAGGAGGAGAGGTGAAACCGAGATTAAAAATACAGGAGGAGTAACAAGGCTGAGATGAGAGGAAAAAAGAGATAACTGAGACTGCCTCCTCAAACTGAACGCTATAAATACCATCACAAAAAACAACTATGGAAAAAGGCTCAATTAAAAAGCAACAGATGTATTCCTGAGCAAGAAAATATCTCTGATGAAATAATGCACAAGCATACAGAAAGGATCTTTAAAACTATGAACACAGACACATGCATGGCAAAGGTAAAGTTTGAACGTGAAAATAAAAATGAGGCGGAAGATCCAATACCTCCTTGGTTTACCAGCTCTGCATCACAGATACTTGATGATTTTGTCACACCCTGAGCGGAGTCATTTTTAAGTGCAAATCGGTCTTACTCTCTCCAGCTTTTTCAATTTTATAAATTTGGGATCAAAAACATCAAAGCAGCTTCCACTTCAGACCTAACTTTTAGAGGATCAATGTGACAAGTCATTGCTTGATAGATGTTGCTCTTGATAAACGACTTGTTCAAAAGAGACATTGTAGCTTTCATTTCCTGACCACAACACACTTTTAATTTGCAACAGCAGAGCTGCTGGAGTGTGACTAGTTCCCACTTTCCAGCCCTTCAGGATTGTGGCACTGTCAGGCCACATACATGGGCAAAACAAAAACTCAGGCAGAGGTGCATCCCCAGCAAGAATTGCAGCGAAACTTTTCCTCAGAAAAGAGCCCCATTACATCTGATTTCTCTGAAGAGTGGGCTTTGAAACCCCCTCCCCACCACCTCCAACCCCTAACATTTTAGGGAATGCAGAGGGAAGAGAGGAGAAACCATATCTGGCAATATATACTTAAGTGCCATAGTATATATACCGCTGCCTGATACTACCGTGTTTATTACACGTATATATATTACCGCTACTGTAATTATTATTATTATCTGGAAATCGCATTTAACAGTCCAAACCGTCCACACCATCCAATTTCAGCTCTCAGCATACTGTCCGATTCCCGATTTAAAATTTATAAATGTAATATCCTCCTCATCACAAGCAGCAGTCCAATCTGCTCTGAATATATATTACAGCTTTAACATCACAGAGGGAAATCTCCCATCTGGCAATCACATTCGCTCCAACAGCTCTAGGAAGAAAAAAAAAAAAAAAATGTTCCGCTCTCGCTCGCTCGCTCTCCTCCTTAAAACATTTCTCAGGGCAAATTATGTGCATCTAAAATAAACAGTCGCCTTATTGATTGCTTCAAAGTCAACAAGTTCTAAATGCAAAATGCAATCAGATCATTCCCATCATATAGCACCCGGGATATGTTTAGCAATATAGTCACCTACAACACCAAAATAGGAGTGTACATTGTGCAACTGCTCCCTCAATCTCTTTCTTGCATTCAGATATGTTATTACGAGAGATCATCAGCCACAAACGCCAGACCTCCCCTTATCCCAAACCCCACAAGCGCTTACACACACACACACACTCTCCTAGGGTCTCTCTCCATCCTTATTTGTTACTACCACATGCTATTAAAAGTGAACGTACCCCCTTTTTGGTTGCACAAAACAGACTAATAGTCGCTTCTGTTGTTAGTTCTTTAGCCTTAATTGCATACCTTGAGGTGCATCTCCTGCACCACTAGGAGACCTATTGAAATTCCCCATGCTCCATTTTATCTGACTTTTGGGGAGGAGGGGGCAGCGTGGGGGGCTGAAGAGTGACCGTTAAAATGAAGCCAGTTTCAGCACCTGATTATTTCATTCTGCTACACGTTGAGGACAGAGCAGTGGGAACCAGACACTTGTAAACTGAGCATGAAATACCACTTATTAAACAGTATTAAACAGTCAGCCACAACACTGGTTTTGTTTGTTTACATGCAAAACATTCCCCCCACCCCACATCAGTTAAAACCTCTAGCAGATGATTATGCTGAAAGTAAAAGAGGGAAAAGCAGCCGGAGTTTGAGTAAATAATAATAATAAAAAAATCTTTAGTTTGCAAAAGGAAAAGATGCATTTCAGGCATGTATGCATGACTATGTAGACATATAGGTGCATATATTCATAGCTATGCGATTTCCCCTTCTCCAGTCACCGAGTTTTACTAATTTACATACCATTGGAGTTCAGTGTTGTATACAGTGCACTGCTAGTAACATGCAACTTTAGGTTTTACAACTGAGATCAATACAATAGACAAAACTAATGCTATAATCAAAGCAGAAATGATAAACAAATGATAGCAAGAGAAAAAAATGCTTATATATACACGAGTGAAAATATACTATTAAACATTAGGTATTTACTACAAAATATTTGCATGCAGAGTCCTCGGTGCGTTATCATGCCATTTAAATTTGTCTTTGCTATTTAGATGCAAAGGAAGTAGATCCCAAAACGGACATACCATAAACACTGGTGCTACTGATCATTTCTTGCTGGCAGCACAAAAAGCTGAATTGGATTTTTCACAAGCAGGAATTCCAAAGGTTGCTTTTCATTAAAGCCACTTTTCCTCTCAGCTATCAAATGTCACTGCCTTGAAACGTGGGCCCTTTCGTCAGGTATTCATTTAACCTACATGCATATAATTAAGTGGGAAAGCAACATCAACAAAAAGGGGATCTCAGATCACAAGAGAAGAAAGAAAGGGGGGGAAAAAAGCACATGACCAGGAATGCAAGTCCATGTCAATTTCACTCACTCCCATTGAAACTAACAAGAGCTCCAGGGAGGATAGTAATAGGATCAGTGTATTGTATATACCATTAAATTATACATCTTTCTCTCCCTTCCGAGCCAACAATACGCCCACCACACCGTACCCCCTCCAAGATGATGTGCTTACATTTTACTGCAACAGCTCCTCTGACATATCCGTGCCCCCCCAGCCGAGACACAGCAATTTAAACCCAACTTTTGTTTTGCGAGCTTCTTATTTGCACTTATTTGCTCCGAAGTTAGTTGTCTCAAAGTCCAGCCCCGCGTTCCCGGCAGTTTATTATTTTTAATGCAACTTGAAAATAAATCCAATTAGGAGGAGGTGGTGGGGAGGGAGCTTGCGATCGCCAACTCTTAATCTGCCTACTATTGTTGGCAATGATCAAGGAGGAAAACCCATGCACTGCGATTGTATAGCTGGACTTTCCAGACTACGATTAGGAAAGCAGAGCAGAGTATTTAACATCAAAAAACGACCGCGAATTAGACAAAATACTTCGGGCACAAGCGGGCGCTTAAAAAATACACGGCTGTCTCAGAGAGCTTTGAGATTAAATAAAATTTAAACCGGTGGTAGGAACATCGGAAAAAAAAAAAAAAAAAAAAGAGAGAGAGGAGGAGAGGGAGAGATCCTCTTACCTGGAGATTTGGTACGAGCACCCGATAGGTTAGAGTAGCATCGATCCGATGTGTTTGCTGATGAATGGGGGCTCGGGTTAAGTGAAGGTGCCTATGATTTGAAATCATTCCAAGTTTTTGAAGGGAAGACTGACTGCAGCCTCTGCCATGTTGGAATTTCAAACCCAAAACAGCTGCTTTGCAAGGAGCCAGCATGCCAGCAGCTGGACGCCTGCGCAGAGCGCCGCCGAGCCAAATTCAAATCACTTTCACGCGAAGAGCCAAAGATCAGTTTTCAAAGGGGGAGCGGCGCGGGGGGCGGGGGCGCTCCGCGGTCCTGCGCGTCAGGGCCGCCGCTTCCCGCGGGGGGCTGCGGAACGGCCGCGCCGCGGTCTCGCTCCCGCTCCCCGCGGCGGCGGGACGGGGGCTGCGGGCTGCGGCGGCGCTCGGCGGCCCGGGGGAGGGCCGGGGCCT
>CM021771.1:21233849-21321628 GCA_011076525.1 Nettapus auritus | reverse complement strand
GGGGGGAGCCCGGCACGGCCTGCGCGGCTCCCCCCCGCGCCCCGCCGCCCGGCCTCTGCACCGCGGAGCCGGCTGTCGCTGGCCGCCACCGCCTCCTGCCCGAGGAAGATGGCCGGGGCGAGGTGCCCCGGCGGGCTGGTCCCGGCCGGGGCGGCGGCGAGCGCCGCGCGGGCTCGCACTGTCTCCGCGCCTCTCCCCGGGAGATCCGCCGGCTGCCCGCGGGGGCTCGGCGGCGAGCGGCCGCGGCGAGACGCTCCCGGTAGCCGGCAATGGCTGAGGGGCCCCGGCAGCCACACCTCTCTCTGCTTGCACGGCCCCGGCCCCGGCCCCGGCCCCGGCTCGGCGGGGTAAGCCTTCCCGGCCCGCATCTGCCGGGGACTCCCCTCGCCTGGGAGGAATTCCCCGGGGGGCTCATAGACGGGGCTCCCCAGCCTCGTCGTGCCGGCAGGGAAGGCGCGAAGTGGCCACGCAGAACGAATTGGGCCCTCCCTCTCACACACCGGCTATGCTCTCTGGCAAACGGGTCTTCCTACGGCTCACCCCGCCGTGGCCCAACGCTGGGCCCGGTACATGGGGGGCACCCTGCCCGGCCGGGGCACCCCTCTGCCCCTATACATGGCCACGACTGCATCAGTCGAAGGAGGGCGAGGGCTGCACACGAGGCTCACCACATTCCTGGCTTCACACCCCAAGCTGCTTTCAGGGTATTTTTACCTCTTCATCTAACAAAGGGCTACACCACATTGTCTGGGTGCTGTACATGGGCTCTGGGTTGCGGTCCTCCCAGAACCTCGCTGCCTCTCCTCTTGGTCCTGCTGAGGCGTTAAGGATGCCTGGGAGGGGGGTGTCTGTCCATCTTGAATGTGGAAGAGCTGTATTATATTTTCTTAGGAAGGCACACTGGGAGTATGTTGTAGAGGAGGCAGAGGAGACCAGTTGCAGGGGATTAGCATCTGGAGGAATGGGAACGGGTTGGTCATCTGGCTGGTTTCCTTGAATGTAATACAGTAGGCTTAAACAAAGCTCAGTAGTTGCCAGCAGAAACTGCTGTGAGCTGTCTCAGCCAGTCCCTATACTACCAGGTAACATAAGAGCAAAACTGCTCAGGAAGCCCTGATTGATGCACTCCATGAAGCTATTCAGTCAAGTCAAAATGATTTTCAATAGCTAAAGACTCATCTGGGAGGCCAGGGCTCCCCAGGTGACAAATCTGTGCCTAGAGACTGGAAAATGAAAGGACATAGCAACATGGCTAGACAAACTTCTGCTTATTGAGGATACTGAAGATGTTCCTGGCTCACACAGGATATCACTGGGGTCACTACATGATGAAAGTGTTACTAGTGCAAAAAGGTGTCCTGAAGCAAGGAGATGCTTCTAGAGTGGTACAGTTTATACTATTGAAACTGCTTTTGTTTCCCATTATCTCCCAACCAAAACAAGACATACATGTGAAAACACAATTCAGCTGAGTATTGGCATATACGTGCAGCTTTGACTGACATACAGATAGTAACAGAAATCTATAGAAATCACTTCTAGGCAGCCTCCCAGAGCAGCCAGCAGACAGGAACCCACACAACATCCTCTGTGGCCCTGTCTGGAGTGTGCTCTTCAGACGGCCTTCCCTTGCCCTTCGCAGCGGGTAGCTACAAGCAGCGAGCTCTTGGTCTGGAGCAACCTGTTACCAGTGCAGCTGGCCATCCATCCTCCCTTCTACAACAGCTTATGGCTATTAAGTGGCAGCTTTGGCATCAACACAAGGAAGTAACAGTTCCAAATGCAGGTAACACATCAGTAGCTTCTGGTGTTCACTCATTTGACCAAAGGACACGTATTATACTTTGTAGTCTCTGATGCTGAAATCTGCAGTGCAGCATATTGCCTTTGCCAGTGTTGCCAGCACTGAAAATATGAAGTCACAATCCCAAGGTCATGAGGTTGGGCAAAAAATCAGACCATTAAACATAAAAATGATTCTTTTTGTCTCTGCTCTTTTATACATTAGGGTTTCTTTTCCCATTTTTTCCCCCAAACCATGACACTGTATACTTTTTTCATCAATTGATAGATGAGTTTTTTACACAATTACGGAGCTCCACAACTTGTAGTTGTATGAAAACAACAGCAACTATCATAAGGCATAGGGTGTCAAAATTATTAGATGAGCACCAGTGCTTTTGAAATTTTCTCACCAGTGCAGAACACATTTATCAATCTTGGTATTGCATTAACCTCAGTATTTTCATTTTATATATCTATATATATATATATTTTCCCTTAAGGCTTCTCATGCCACATTAAAATAGCTGGAGTTGAAACAATAGCCATGCAGTATATGTTTGTATGGGTTAACATTCATCTCTGTGCAGAAGGTCAGCATAAGGCTGACGTACTACATTAAGTCCTTATTTTGAGCTCTGAATTAGGCTGAAGTGAAGGCCTTGTTCAGCTCATCGGTACGTGGATGAATTCCACTCTTTGTTTAAAATGCCACCAAACAGTCCTTATCCTTTTGAAAGGGAAATTCTCTCAGACTTTCAAACTGGGAATGTTACTTTGAGCCTATTTCAAGATCCAGGTGAAACGTTCACGATGAAATTCAAAACCACATGAAACTTGCCTGGCTCCGGGTTTTGTTACAAACTCCAAACTCAGACCAGGCTCCTTGAAAGGTTCACAGACCTTTTCAGCAAATCTAGATTAATAACATTTAAACAATTTAAATTGTGAAAACAAAACAAAATAACCAAAAATCCCAGAAAAAAAAAAAAAAAAAGAACAACATCTAACAATGCTACCACATCAGTTCTCCCAGCAATGCTGATGTGATGCATGCATTGTAGCTACTGCTTGTAGCTACTATCTTGTAAAGGTTTTTAAGAGCTATAATGTAAATAATGGTGTTCTGTGAAATAGTCTTTACATTAAGTACATGGATTTTGTTTGTATATGAGGATAAGTTTCCAAGTTCAACAGGGTTTGTGCTCCTCTCATGCACTGGCAGTGCAGACTGTCAGGGCTGGGCCTCCCACCTGCTTCGCTCCCTCTGTGCTGGGGAATCCCTTCATTCTGCCACTGCTGGACTTCTCATGGGGCAAGTGTAGCTATAATTGTCTGCCAGGATGAGCTGCAATAAATGACCCACAAGTATTCTTTTATTGGAGATGTAGTCATTTGTGAACATATAAACAAACTATTCTCGTCTTTTGTTAGGAGCACAAAATTTTCAAGAGGTCAGGCAACCCAAATCAGATATTTCAACTCTACAGATCCTCCCTGAGCAGCTGAATTGGCTCCAGATCCTACGTCCTGACACATTTCCAGAATGTGCATGGCAGTACAGACCTTCACAGGCCTCTCTCATCAGATGGGAAATGCTACCTCATCTCTCTGGTTTGGTCAGTCACAGAAACCTGTCTCTTTAGCTAGAGGTTCAGTCTGTTCCCCAGAAGAATCACACTGCTGCCTTGTTGAGCGTCAGCTTGAGTGTGATGGCTGCTTCGGCTTGCTGGAGCTGAGAATCCCAAGAAGCAAGGACACCTGCATGGGCCTTAAATATGTGCAAAAGTGGATTAGAAGGAATTGTCTCTTTCTTGCATATAGTCAAGTAACATCTTGTTGAATTGATATCCTAAAAAGCCCTATAGCAAACAATGGGACGATGGTCAAACACAGAGAGGGAATGCATCACAAATTTCCACAAAAAGTTACACATTGCTTCCAGGTTCTTCCCAGGCAGTTGCAAGGGATAAATTCCTCCCTTCCAGCTGTACTGCTGTCGTGCACTGTTTGACTGAAGCTTCAAACATGACCAAGTCCTAGGTCACAGACTAAGCCAGAAACACATAATGTCTTCTTTGACTCTTTCAGCACACAGCATGCTAGCTAAGGTACTAACAGGTACTAATATCACAAAAATCACTTGATTGAAATATTACTTCTGCCTGTTTCAGAAATTAAAAGATTTGTGTAGATCACCTTTGCCCACTGATGTCCATAATGACATTGCATTTTTGCTGTGCTGATCTTAAAAAAAAAAAAACAAACAAACAAACAAAAAAAAAACTGTAAAAGATGTAACTATCTGGGGCTAGATTCCGGGGTTTCGAAGTATAGTATTTCCAATATTTTTGTTCTCTTGTTTATTCATTTCCAAGTCTGTGGAATGGGGACTGAGTCCCCTTGATTTCACTAAGATTTCGAGCCAGAACCTTTATTGGTCATTTTTGGTTGTTTTGTTATTTGATGCTTTTGGCATCACAAAGCTATTGGTCTCTGAAGTCACTTCCATTTTCCATTTTAGTCCTAGAGGAGAAATTGTTCACAATATCCAACAAAAATACTCATTTAGCAAGTGCCCTGTGTAACACAACAATATATAGATGTTTGTCATATAAACATCTGACAAGACTTATACCTTCTGGCATTTTGGCATTTCTTGAATTTTGAGTGCTTAATATTTTTACTTTGGTAGCAAATGCATTTTTTAAACAATTTCTCTTTCTCGATTTTTTTTTTTTTTTTTTTTTTTTTTTTTTTAAATTAAAACAAAACACAAAAAGTCCCTTCTGGAGAACTAGGGGAAGGAGTTGAACATTTTTAGGGTTTTTGTTGTCCGTTTTCCTTTATTTTTCACTGTGTTATTTATTAACCAGATAAGAACCACACTAATCCCTGCCATTTGCCTTAGCAGATATATTAATGTGTTGTTTTAATCATTTGAAATAGCCTATTCCCATTTAAATTAGAGGAAGATGAGTTGACCACTAGAGACCAGTAGGCTGCAGAAACATTTGACCATGACAATGGAATACCAAGGCTCAGGAATGATAGCTGCACACCTATTATTTATCTTTTTCCTGTCTCTAAATCCTTACAAATATTATCTTTGTCTTGGTGTCTTTCGTATTTGCTCCCTCATTCCATATCTCAATCACAATCCTTCCCGTTTGCTCCTATATCTAGTACCAGTCTCACTCACAAGTCCTTTTCCTAAACCACATTTTATGACCTTCGACTTGTGCATTTTTCCTGTGCCCAAACACATTTTTCTTTTTCTTTTTTTCCCCCCCCTTCCATGATGGTCTCTCTCTTCTGCATTCCAGTCAAGCTGATTCTTATTCCATATTGTCCAGCGATTTGCAGGAAGAAGGCCAGGAACATTTGATAGACACCTTTATTCTCTTTGTATTTAGCACCACTGGCAACTGAAAAGAGAAATCTGAGAGCAAATCCTGCTCAGATCTGCAAGCCCCAGGAAAGAATACATCCACTGCAGACAGAATCTTTGAAGAAGCTAGTAAATGAAATATGCAAACAATTTTGCAGAGGATCAGGTTTCTCCAGACTGAGGAAGACCTTCATAGGATGGTGTAGGAGGAATATTCCCTTCCCAAGCTTTGAGTCCCACTAAAAGCAAGTAGTCAACAAAATATTTCAAAAATTTCTTAACAGGAGCAATACAGATTTTCCCTCAGTGTACTCTGAGAAACAGCTGACCATATGTGCTGAAAGTTTTGAAAAAATAGCCCAAGGCAGATATTTGGCATGAAAATTGCTGCCCAGTGGTCTATGTTCGACAAAGCTATAAGCAACTGGAAAAAGATTCTTACAATGAAGCCTTGACTCAAAGCGTCCCTCTGGTAGAGCCTAAAATTAATGATTACCAATAACAAAAATGTATTTTGCTTAATGCTTAATATGTAATGACTTAACTTAGGCAGTCCCTAGAAAGAAAAAAACACTTTGTTTTGGAAAGTAGAACAGTGAGAATTAAACAATCACATGCTTGCAGAATTACAGCCAATGTCAATTTTTTTCCAAAGCACTCTCTATGCTCTTCTCAGAAATATCCTGTATACCATCTCCAATGCACATTATAATGTCTCCCATTTACCTGACAAATGTAATTAACTTTGGAATCAAAGAAAATAAAAATATTTTGCAGAACACTAAAATTGCTCAAAATCACATATATGCACAGAAAAAAAAAAAAAAAAAAAAAAAAAAAAAAGTTTGCCTTATAAAATACATGCTACAGATTCTGCACGTCTGATAAAATACCCACAGGACTTCATTTTTAGGAGTAGATTTTTAACCTTTTTTTTTTTTTTTTTTTTTTTGATGAGTAAAGGTTCCTTTAGTCTTAGACAAACACCTTTCTTTAAGTAACACTCCTACATCATGGTATTGATATTTGCAGAATAAAATTCCTTTTACAGTAAAATTAAGACAACGTGTACGACTTATTGCTTTACACATTGTCTTTAGTGTTGATATGGATGCATTTAAGTCATGAAACAACATTACCAATCTATCTCAACCGTCATCTCTAAACGTTTTCATTATCTAAAGCTTATCAAATAAGTGAAACATCTCTATCCATTCTATCCAGGGATTCATCTTTAGGAATGTCAAGCTGTTTAAGGTTTATGAACCTTAATCAAATATCCAATAAAGCACCTTTCCAACATGCAAAAGTAGCAATGTATCAGACAAGTACACTTTAATTTAATTTTATTTTTTTTTAAGAAGAAAAATTAAAAACAAAACAAAACAATTAATCCTTCAAGCATCTCAGATAATAGGAGCAACACAGCTCTTCTATATGTGACATTCTTCCAATACAAAAAAAATATTGTCTCACTTAGGAGACAAATAAGTTACTGAAGTAAATTAATATTTGGGTTTAGTTCTATCAATGACAGTATCCTTCCCCATCGCCTGTAATGTAATAACTAAATCTTGCTAACTTGTACTTCTTCTAACTTCCTTAGAAAGTTCAAATTTGCTAAATGCACAGTGTTGGCTGCAATCAACAAGGCACTTAAGTATGTGCTTAATTTTGTGTGCATGAGTAATCACATTAAAGTAAATGGAACTCAAATGCTCAAAGTTAAGCACACACTTAAGTGCTCTGCTGGATCAGGGCCAGGGCATGACGACTTGCAGGTCATCCTTACTGCACAGAAAGAGATCACAAACCTTAAATATGCTTTAGAAAGCTCCTCCACACTTCACATCAATACCACATGCAAGGACAAAAATACAGTAATAAGTAGCTGCTGCATTATTTTCTTCCGCTACAACTCACTAAACTGGCAGCAGTACTTACGATATAGCAAATTACCAATACAATAAATTCTCTTAATAAGTATCCATAAAATTACAATTTATTTTAAAGATCATCGTTTGTAATTCTATTCTCATAAGACCATTAGACACATGGGTCTTTTTAATTTTAAAAGACCTGCTAATAGTTCTCACAAAAGAATTTATTCAAGACCTTGACCTTAAATTGATAAAATTGCACAGCTTAATCAGAATTAAAGATGAGTCAAAGTACTGTACAATATTATCATGGGGGTCAACATGGCTTCAGCAGCCATGCAGACAATGCTGTTAGTACTACTATATTGGATATCTAAGGTTCTGATTCTGGGAATCTAAGATTCTGCATTAAATGGTTATACAAAATGTTTTCTACAAATTACTATACTGAAGAGGTGGGGAGGGGAAGTTTCTTCTTACCATGCAACTGAAAGGGCTGAAGTTTTTTCTAAGCATCTTTTCAACTCAATCTCAGCTTTTAAATACAAAATAAAACTATATATCCACAGCACTACATATTTCAATATTTAATGTTCTGGCTAAATAATGGTTCAGCACTTCTTCAGGTTCTGTTTCTTTCTCCAATAACAAGAAACCAGTATTTATTTATTTATTTAGAATTAGAAACTACATTTTGGATCCAATTTTGCCTGACTGATGATAATATTCAGATATAGGGATCTTCTGTGTTTTTCCAACACATAAGTTTCTTCACAAAAATCAGCAGGTTGAAACAGCAAATAAGGACACATTGCCAAGTTTGGTTTTGTACCTATCCATAAAGTAGTGTTCACACTTTCGATGACTGTGAATGTCCTCCTCTCTCTCTTTTTCTCTCTCTTTTTCTTAATTAGGATGAACAGAAAAATCCCTCTCTGTACTGAGTGTTTGTGTTGGTGGAGGGGGTGCTAAGAACCAAAAGCACATTCCAAGGCAATTCTGATCTCATTTACAGGGATGAAAATCTGGAATTAATCCATTGAGTTCAACAGACATGTTTGGGGCTTACATAGATGAGATCTTACAGATATATAAGTGAAATCGGTGTTTTCCCCTCTGACACTCACATAGCTCAAACCAGACATATTTCCTGAATAAAAAAGGCCAAACCACCCAGTCAGGAAGACTGACATAATTCTATTGAAGTCAATGGAACTATAGTAATTTATATTAGCTGATGATCCATGCAAGCGTACATAAAAGTTTTCAGAGCAGGCTTCTTTCATTTAAAACTGTATTGTGTTAGGTGCACTGTTGATGCTCAGAATTGATGTGCAAGTTGTTAATCTCGCTAGACCTGGATTTAAAATTAGACAATGCAATAATTAGTTTGGCACTATCATTCTGCTACCTAGAGGGTAATAATGTAGGTCATAAAATACCAGTGATCAGCACAACTTTTCATACAAAACAAAGAATCTGTATCAGGAGGGAGGAGAAAAGGGAGGAGAGAAATGCAAAAATTAGTTATCAGAGACCAAACTGAGATTTTCGGTGCTGTATCACCTCACAAGATGCTGTGTTGCATATGTCTACTTTTTTTGTTTTGTTTTGTTTTGTTTGTCAGCTCCCAAGTGTGTAGATGATTCTAAGGGATATAATTGACACAAAGATGTCTACAAGCTCTCTTTTTGTACTATATTTATGCTGGGTGTTCATTATTCTTCATGTCTTTATTGTTAAAAATTAGGGAAATGTATTTATCTTATATTCTTTTTTTTTTTTTTTTTTTTTTTGATGTTGCTTAAAATATATGCATGATGCAGAGCAACCAGTTTACAAACATTACAAACATACAGAAGTGCAACACTATAGTATATGTATCTTGATTTGTTTTCTTGACAAATGACTACGGGCAACATCAATAATTCAAAGGGAGAAACAATGAAAATACAGACGAATTGCATTTGTATACTTCTTTCTGTCGTGTCAGTCATTCTTGCTAGGCTTTTATAAAATCATAAATAAAATTAGGGTATCGTCAAGTCTGAAAGCTTGTTGTAATGAACACTTGCTTATGTCCCGTACTATTTAAATGGTCAGGATGCCTAAATATATATATTTGGGAGGTACCTCATACATACACCTCCCTACTAAGGAAACGATACTGTATTACCTTTTATACAATCAGGCTGTTTTTGTGTAAAATACAGAATAGAGTGCAATGAAGATAAGATGAGAGCATCTATACAGGTGTACATATGTCTAAAGTGTCTCTGTGCCTCTTGTACATACACTGTTAGAAAGTGCACATTCGATGTTATAGATGCATATATTCATAAATCATTTAAAGTTGTGCTTTTCATGTGATGTGAGGCACGGATACAAACTTGCTAATGATAATTATAGAACTGATGCTGATTTAGTCATTTCAAGAAAGCCATGGAGGCATAATTAGTGTCTGAATGGCCTCAATATTGCATTATTAGGAGGCTAGGGTGAAACTTGAAATGAGAACATCAAGGCTGATAAAAGAAAAGAAAACATGAAATACATACATAATTCATTCTGAGATATTATAAAGGGTTATAACCAGAAACAATAATTTGCAGAAAGCATCTCATGTACTGGAGCCAACTGTAATAATTTGGTCAACCTGTTTAAGATCAAATAGTATTCTTAGCTATTCTCAGTGGTATCTTTCTAATAAAGTAGCAGCAAACAGACACTGTTTGCTTCTGGTCACTTTTAAAGAATGTACAGTTTATCAGTGGGGACTTTAATCTCAAGCTTCATAGAGTACAAAAAGAACATTGATCCCACTGTTTTGTCCTCTAGGCCACAAGGCATGCACGTTTTTACATTCATTTGTCATAAAACAAAAATACATTTTGCCCTTTGAAAATACCAAATGCCAGCTTTTAAACAAAATAATTTTCCATCACATTTTTCCTTTTCTTTTAACCTTTCCATCACTTTTTTCCTTCCCTTCCTTTTATTCCAGAATCATCCCAGACTCATTTCCTCTCTCTGTTAATGTGTTTCTTCCATTTTAAGTACTCATAAGAACTTTGCAGAATTCCTTGTTTTGGAGCCTTGCCAAACTAGTCACTGTTTAAGGATTTGACATGGTAGTTTGAACAAATTAGAATTCTTCAGAATCCTCCTTCTATTTTTCCCTCTAGTTCAGATACAGAATAAACAAATAATACCTCTTTACCCAAGTTAGACAAAAAAAAAAAAAAAAAGGGTGATATCATTTGGATTTGACTAGGTCTACAGATCTAAGAAATTATACAAAATCCATCCTTTATCATTTACTTCAAACTTATCTTCTCTCCTTCATTTAAATAGATTTCACATGCAAAAATATATTGGAATTTCATAAACTGTCTTACAGAAACAAATGCATATGTTGTTTTTCTGTACTGTTATTTAAAAATAATAATTATCTTTTCACTTGCTTTGCAACAATCTGAAGTTGTCCCTATCAGTAGTGTGTTTGGTAATCTCCACTAATAATCAGTTGATCAAGGGACTATATCCAGTTCTCCATAAAGAATGCAGAGAACTTGCCTCCTCCAGATCTGAAGAGCCAGTTAGTGCATATGGTGTGTGGCTCCTGCTCCCAGACCCTGCTCAGCCTTCAGTTCAGATCAGTATACCTCCTTCCTCCTCCCCAGATTTTTGTTGTTATTTTTGTTTTTCTTAAAATAAGTTATTTTGTTTGTTTTTTTTGTTTGTTTGTTTGTTTGTTTTTCTGATTTTTCTTTGATGAAGCCATGAATAAACAATGTTTTCTAGACCAAAGCTGTAGAAAGGTCTCAGATTCTGATTTTGTTTGACCGTATCTGAAAGAACCCTGCTAGTTAAAAAGCTCACAAAAGGTTATGCAAGGAAGATATGCATATCCTGTGTCTCCTCTCAAAATATAAAATGTCTTCATGAAGAAAAAAAATCAAAGATGCAATGCTATTTTTGGCTTGAATTTTACTGAGAGACACATACAAATACACATACAAGTTTATAATATCCTTTCATGCTCCATGGCTACCAAGGTTTAAATACACTTTTTTCTTTCATTTTCACTTAAATTAAGTAAAATAGGAATTTTAAAGTCCTGTATCAACTTGGAAAAACTAGATTTGGAGAAAACTTGTTGGCAGGGTACCATTCATAAACTTGAAACTACAGGCATAGATCCCAAATGAGCAGACAAGAATATTCCTTCTCTCCAACTCATCTTTTTACTTGCTGAATAGCATAGTTCATTTCATCCTCCTGTGCCTCATTGAGTTTGTTTTGAAAGTCTGAAATTTATATAGGATGAAAGAATATTACAGCCATGAGCGATAAGGATGATTGAGAAAGATCAGATTGTGGCAGCTAAGACTTGATCCTGAAAAAAAAAAAAATCTCCTTACTTCTCATTGACTTTAGCAGTCATTATACATTCAGCACAAGAGAGAATCCAGCATCTACTTCTCTTTTTATTCCCCTTACTTTTGAGTAGTGCTCTGGTTTCAGAGAAGATGGTGATGCAACAGCAGGCCCCCAGACAACTCCCCCCAGTTTTATTGCTGAGCACGACATTGTATGGTGTGGAATACCCCTTCAGCCAGTCTGGGCCACCCGTCCTGGCTGTGTCCCCTACCAGCTCCTGGTGCACCCCCAGCCTGCTCGCTGGCAGGGCAGCACGAGAAGCTGAACAGTCCCTGAAGAACTGCTCAGTAACAACTAAAACATTGGTGTGTTATTGACAGTATTTTCATCCTAAATCTAGTACACAGCACTTTACAAGCTACTAGGAAGAAAATAACGCTATCCCAGCAGAAATTAGGACAATTAGTAGCCTTTAACTTTAGAGGAGGCACAACTAACTACAGAAGCAAATGCAAGAAAGGGCTAAGTGAGTGGCTGTATCTACAAATCAGTTACCTAGATAACTAGCTTGTTTTTTAGTAGTTAAGCCACTCAGTTTAATTTTCATAACTTTTGATATATTTATATTTATAACTATTTGATATACCCTCATAAAATTTGTGTTAAGTTTAGCATTCTAAAATGGCGAATGAAGCAATGCAACATGCTTTAAAAGATACTCACTGGGTTGTACTTTAAAATATAATCTGAGTAAATGCTGCACCCTAAAACTGGAGGTGAGAGTGAGGTCTCTCATAATCTTGGGCTTGGTACTATTTTTGAATTGTGAAAATATTTTACTATTTTATCATCCATCATATTTCCTGTAAGTTGAACTACCCTCTGCAAACTCTGACCCAAGAAGGAAGGTCTCTGATGCAACCCTACCAAATATATTCTCCCCACATAAGATTGGAACCAGTGGGAACATCAAGAGCAATGAAGATTTACCCTGTGTAGAAGAGGATCATGTTAGGGTACATTTTAACAAGCTGAGCTTACACAGGTCTGTATGACCTGATGGGATGCCCCCATGAGTGCTGAAGGAGCTGTCCAATGCCATTGTGAAACCACTCTTGATTATCTTGGAAAGGTCATGACAATCAGAGGAGGTTTCTGCAGACTAGAAGAAAGCAAATGGCACTTACATCTTCAAGGAGGATTTGGGGAACTACAAGTCAGTCAGCCTCATCTCAATCCCTGAGAAGATAATGGGAGAAATAATCCCAGAAACCATTTAGAGACATGTTAAGAACAAGAAGGTGATTCAGAGTAAACAGAATGTATTTACAAAGGAGATGTCATGCCTGATAAACCTGATAGCCTTCTACAATGAAATGACTGGCTCATTCCCTCATGGATGAGTGAAGAGCAGTACATAATATTTATCTTGACTGTAGCAACACTTTCAGTGCTGTCTCCTATAACATCTTCACTGACAAGCTAATGAAAACTAGGTAAGTAGACAGTGAGTTGGACTGAAGACTGGCTGAACTGCTGGGCTCAAAGACTTACAGTGGGCTTCTCAAAGCCCAGCTGGAGGACAGTCACTAGGAGATAACCCCAGGGTTACCCCAGGTTTTTAAACAGATCATTAATGACTAGGAAGGTGGAACAGAGTGTGCCCTCAACAAGTTTGAAGGGAATAAAATACTGGGAGAAGTCAGTGACACACCAGGTGGTTGTGCTGCCCCTCAGAGGGACCTGAGCAGGCTGGAAAAATGGGCCAACAGGAATTTCATAAAGCTCAACCAAGGAAAATGCCAAGTTCTGCATCTTCATGCATGAAGGACCTGCTGAGGGCCAAAAAGCTGGAAAGCAGCTCTGCGGAAATGGACCCAGGGACTGAAAGAAAAATATAAAATTGAAACAAAACAGCAATGTACCCTCACAGTGAAGTGCGCCACCAGAATCACAGCCCGCATGAGGAAGAGCACTGCCAGCAGGCTGACTGAGGCAGTCCTTCACCTCTGCTCTGCTCTGTCTAGAGTGCTGGGTCCAGCCCTTGTCTCCCCAGTACAAGAAAGTGATAGGCTTACTGAAGTGAGTCCAGCAAAGGGCCAAGACAGTAACTAAGAAACTGTAGCATATCTCATGTGAGGAGAGGCTGAGAGGGCTAAGGCTGTTCAGCCTGGAAAAGAGATGGTTCAAGAGGGTTTTCCAGGTAAGGATAAAAGGCAGTGGGCACAAACTGAAACATAGGAAAAATTGAAAAATAAGAATTATTATTATTATTATTTTTTTTCTTAAGAGTAGTCAACCACTGGAGCAGGTTGTCCAGTCTCCATCCTTGGAGATACAAAAACCCACCTTGACATGTTCCTGAGTAATAAGCCCTAGCCAACCCTGCTTTGAGCAGAGTGGCTGGACTAGATACCAGAGGTACCTTCCCTCAGCCAGTCTGTAAATTTGGCCAGAAATTAACAAAATATCCCTATTACTCTTTAAAATTCATTACAGATAAAATTCAGTAAAGAAACAAGGTTGACTGAAAATGGGTAATGAATACCCAGACTTTTTTAACTCCTGGCTTCAGTGTAACTTTCTGTATATTCAACAGCAGTCAGTAATGCAGTTGTTGTAATTCTACTACCACTAATTTTTATTTCTGTATTATTATTATCATTACTGTCATCTTAATTACTGCTGAGATTCCATGTCTTGTCTTTTCAGCCTCACCAACTGCCTAGAATAACTGTTGTATGTTCTGGAATAACAATAGCATTCCTTTGTGTGTATTCTATATTTGATGTCAAAAGATGTGATCTAAAGTAGTCAAATACATGTATAGAGGCATAATACAGTGGGTGTTGTCTCAAGAGTAACTTAGAAGGAAAGATCTTTCCCAGCACTGTTTTGAAGGCTCCACTTACAAACCTGTATGCGCTTGGCAACTAACTCCAGTTGAAATTGTGTTATTACCTTGTGAGTGGCACAATGCCACTCTAGCAGATGGGCATCAGTGTAGGCATGCCAGAGAACTAGTACGTGCATTGAGTTTCAGTATTAAAGCCCAGACACTCATCCACTTTGTGAGTGCCCATAAATTTGCATTCTGGTTGAAGGGAGTACATAATTGTGACTTCAGCTCCATTTGGCATTACTTTTAACATTCTCAAAATACTTCTGATATTAATGAAGATGACAATTTTGTTTGTTTGCTTTCTTGGCAAATAAGGGCTGTGATTAGCAAGGGTGCATGGGTGAGGAAGAATGCTTTACAGCTTTCCATTCTCCCACTGTTCCCTTGGGGAAGCATAGAGGGATGTACACAAGTATGACTGAAGCCAGGGTAAATTTTCTTATTTAATATAATAGCTCAACTGAGTGTGGAAGGCAGATTCATGACCTTTCATGCTGCAGAAGTGTGCATATACTGCAATTTCTTCTGAATAAGATTGCTAATGTTTCAAAGTGCTATAAGGGTCTTTACTTCTCCCTTGCAATTTTATTGACATTTTTCTCCTACTTTTCATTTGTGCTATAGTCTGAATTTTACACTAAATCATTTAAGTTTGCTCTAGAGGGCTGCAATGCTGCTCCCAGGCACACTACCATGATTGAATCCACAAGTGAACACTTTGTATATTCTTAAAAATCATACAACCTAGTGTAGAACACATAACAGAGCTCTCAGCCAGTGCACTGCAGTTAAATGCATTTGCCTGGGGGTATAAAATCAAAGTAGTTATTTGTATTAAGATGCAACTCCTATAACTATGGATAAAGTAATGTAATAGATATAATTCTGCTTTGAAATATAACACATACCTTTTTTCAATAATTTGTGTGTGGGCAGGGTGAGGGAATATGTACATGCAGAAAATTTCACGTTTGCTTAAATGATATGTTCAGAGTTCAGAATCAGCTTCTAACCTGCTGTATCTTGACAAAACGTAATTGATACTATCTTGCATCAGGTGAGTATCCATTTCTTTGGACCTTTCAAAGTCTCTTTTAAATTTTGGAAAATGTTTGGTATAAATAATTAGGGCTGAATTCCATGGAACTGAGACCTCAGTTTTGATGGGTATGTAATGCAACACGTGACTAGCCAATATCCCTGTAAATTTGGCATTATGACAACTTAGGTATTAAAAAAATACACAAAAATACATGAATATTTTAGTAGAAAAGTTGTTCTAAATGAGCTTGACATAGCATATCAATTTACTGTCTAGTTTGACATATTAGTTGTCTTTTTACCACTAAGCATCCCCTCAGGAAATCATAACAAGAAAAGAGATGTAGAGGTGCCCAGTTCAGTTGCACAGTGTTGACTTTAAGTTTTACGGTGTCAGCCTGCTTGTGAGACACAACTAAATTTTAGTAGCTCACGAGTTGTTCGTTATGAGTAAGTAACTTGCTTCTGTGACACAGTACAAAGGTGTTATCAGAAATTGTAAGACTAATTACTTATGCCCTGCACATGCTTAAAAATGCCTTAGTGATTCAACAATTCACTGCACCATCTTTCATATTTTCAGCCTAAGAACAACACATACAACACCGACCAAAAAAAGCATCATTTTACTGTGAAGTCACTGTTAATGAATGAGGTACTCCAGAACAGATATACAGGTTATGTGGCAAAGATCACAACCACATAACATCAGGTACGAGGTCCCATGGTCATAGATGTTCTTTATGTGATTTTTTATACCTATCAATTTGAAAGCTAGTACATGGAGTATGTAATCCTATTGAGTAAAAGATGAAGTAAATCACAGTCTACCCACAGAAACTAGACCCTATAAGAAACTACCCCAGCAGCTCAACCGCAGACAATTTATGCAGGAACTTATACCGTAACCGCCTGTGCTGACTGAGACCAGCTAAAGCCAATGCAACTTCTGAAGATGGCAGTAATGTAATTTGGGGTGAAGCTCTGGTCACTTAGCTGAGACATCAGGTATTGAAGCAGATGAGCTCCCAGGAAGAAGGGCATTTCTCGTCATTAAAATTTAAAATGATTTCTAATTTGCTTTTATACTTCTACAGAATGAAACTAAGACCTTGTTGGGAAAATTGTGATTAGGAGAGAAAATTATTTTCTAACTCTAGGTAATTGTAATGCTATAATAGCTCAATAAAATTGTGACTGAAAAGTGACACACTTCTGTATTTTGATACGAAAAAAAAAAAAAAAAAAAAAAAAAAAAGTTTTATTAGAAATTCCCAGCCAGCTCTGTGACTCGGTACATCCTTCTTTTAACAGTAATGAGACATAGAACTAAGCAGAAACCTCGTGGTATGAGTGAGTTAGTTGTAACAAAATATTCTTTTAAGTTCCCCCCTGAGTGCTGATGCATCTTTTAACAAGCACAACTGTGCATGGGCCAACAAATCCATCGTAGGTATTACTGACATCCACATTCTCCATTCATTCTCATCAACAAAGTCCCAGAAGGATCACAGGATAATTCAGGTGTGTAGGGACCACAGCAGGTCTCATAAATCCAACCCTCTCACCAAAGCAGGGTCAGCTATAAGATCAGACCAGGTTGCTCAGTGCTTTAGCCAGTCTGGTCTTGGAAACCCCCAAGGAAGCAGACTGCACAGCCTCTCTGGGCAGTCTGTTCCAGTGCCTGTCTGGCCTCATAGTGAAAAGTTCCCTGTCCAGTTTGAATATCTCAATTCAATTTATGGCTACAAAAGATTAAAAGATGCCTACAGCATATCTCACAACCAAACCAAGATACATTTTCTTTATTGACCTGGCTTTCTATAAAGGACTTTTTTTCAGGAGTTTCTTTGAAGCTTGCATGTTATGACAGTACCCCTGAAATACAAAATAACCCATAACTTGAATGAATGGTTCAACATACTATTTTTTCTTAATCTCAAGGAATGTAATTTTGATGGTCTTCACCTAACCCCTATTTGTTGCCACCAGAAAACCAAAGCAGTCAGCACAGACTGTGCTCAACACATGCCCAGAACTGGAATAGAATGTGGTTCTGAGGTCGAGTGAGATTCATTGGAAGAAATGTGTGTGGGAAACTTGTACAGCATCTGCCTGCATTACTCCTTTTTTTTTTTTTCAAGTCAGTGCTATTTGGCCCTTGCTTTTAGAGCATCATCACTCATAAATAAGGTTTCAAAAAACAGATATTTAATTCACTGCTTGCCAGTCCTTGGTAATTACTGCTGGAGGCCAATTACTGGTTTATAAAGGTAAGGTGTTATTGAAGAAAGGTTAGAAATTCGACCATTTCATCATGAGCATGAGAAGGCTGACATAGGAAGTCTGGAATAGGATAAGAGAAATCAGCCTTAATTTCATTAAGACAAGGAAAAGAGGAAGGTTTTAAAGAAACCTTCTGGAAGCACCAGAAAATGTTCTCCTACTGACTATTGAAAAGAAGAAAGCAAACAGGATGTTATTGTGGATTTATATGAAGCACAAGAGTGATAAAGACAGTCAAGAGAACAGATCATAAAGACATTAGAGGGAAAGTCCAAGCTGAGAAATGTATTCAAAATGAAAAGGAGGAGGAATTACAAAACATATCTGGAACTTGTTAGAAAACTGACCAGAAGTTTTACAATGATCATTGTAGAGAAGGGATGGACTGATGGATACTCTCACTGCAGGAGTCCAGGTGCCTTGTGCTAGAAGCTGATGTGTGGATGGGACAGGCCACCAATTTCTAAAGAATACCTAGAATCTGTCCGAGTTGTGTATCAAAGGTAGACTGTGCCTCCAGCCAGCACTTTTTGTGTTGATTACCATGATTGCTCTAAAACGAAAACTCCTTTCCTTGCTTTGCTTTTTCTTTATTTTTCCTTTTCCTTTTCTTTTCTTTTCCCATTAAGTTCACTAAAATAACATAGCAAGACACTCCAATCACTTAAGTTTTTACATTACTTTTAGCATTACATATCACATTATATGCAGCAGGCTATGGATCAAAAGGAAATTACAATGCAAATTATTTTTGTTTAACCACTATCTTTTGAGACATCTGATCATGATATTTTGTTGAGAAGTCTGTAGCTACAAGCAGCATAGAACACCCCTCGTGTGTCTCCATTCCTTCTCTTCTGTGAGAACTCAGAAGATAATGATGAGTCATTGCTCCTCTGCACAGAGAAGATGGATACCACAGGGACCAATGTTGTAACTCCTCCTGCTCAGTGTGTGAGAAAAAAGCTAGTGGCTTAGAAAGAAGGCATAATTTGCAAAATATTCACCTGAAAAATCACTTCTCTCCTTGTGTCAAACTGCCAGCATTGGATCAGAAGTTGTGCTGGAGCTCGTTGAGTATGAAGGAATGGCTTAGCCAGCTGGGTTTTGTCTATAAGAGGAATTTGGCTTGGGAATTAAGTCTGCCAGGTCCATCAAATCCCTATTGCCTTTGAGAAGAGAAACAGGCTCTGAACTGAAGAGGCTTCATTGTTTGCTCTAGAGGGGCTTCTTATCTCTTTTCAGGAATTTATTTTCTACTCTCTGAAGAATACTATGTATATTTGGGGAAATTAAATTATGTCAGGGAACTGAGATCTTCAGGTGGGCATAAAACTGTATTTTATGAATCATAAGAAATCAACTTGTATGTTCTTATTGCAAAAATCAAAGGGCTCATTTTGTATGTGTGTGTGTGTGTACAATATTGACCTATATTTTAAAAACATGAATTGTGTAAAATTTGCTGACTAAATAGAGTGATGATAATTTAGTTTGTTTCTGGGATCACTGACACATATAAAATTTGGTTCACTACATTGATAATGGATAGATGAAACTTTTTAAAAAGATGTGTTTGGAGTCTTCAGGTACATGTGAATGGTTACAGACTGGCAGTACCAGCAACTTACTGCACAGGAAGAAATTTTTGCTTCCACAAGGAACAAAGCTGCGAAGTAAGGACATTTAGTGTTTCTCCCCATTTCCTGTAAGCAGGATATGTGGGTTATTGAAGTGATGGCATTTTCCTTTCTGCTTTGGGGCCCCTTCAAGAGGAGTGGTAATTTTTGTGCTCCTAAGGCAATTCTATAGTCTTTCACATGACTTGGTGTTGGTAATCAGAAAGGTGCACCTCACATATACACTCAAGGACATATAATAAATTCCTTGAAATTTTGCAGCTGTTCCCTGGAAAACAGTTCTTTGAGGAGACACTGCCTTCTGTTGTTCACTCCAAAATTTCAAGAGCCAGGGAGAAGATGGCCACACTGGACATCAAGCTACTGTGCTGCTCTGCCATTCAAACACGGTCCTGCTTCCTGAGGCTCACTTCAGCAGGAATTTTCCTTTTTAAATAACTAGGCCCTGGAGCAGGCCCTAGTAAAGCAGGAAACTTTTTCTTTTTCCCATATGAGCTATTGCTTATGTTTTCTGGGTGCTAATTAATATTTATCAAGATTTTGTGAGGGAGCAACATTATTTGTTCTTTGTTGAAAATGAACTCCACAATGTTGCACTGCCAGAATATTATTTCTCTGCTTGTTCTTGTTTTCATGTTCCAGTTTCCCTTTGCACTGCAGTCAAAGGAATGATGTTAAAACCTTACTCTACGGACTAGTTCTTAAAATAGGACTATCCTAATACATATATAAAAAAAAGAAGTTTATCTCCTTGAGTGAAAGCAGGAGAGAGATGTTTTGGTGATACCCCTCTCTCTCTGTGATGAAGGGCAAACCTTTACACTTAGAGAATCTGAGAAATTCCACAACTTTTCTTAGCAGGAAGTATATATATGTGTGTGTGTACATATATAATATGTGTGTGTGTACATAAATATATATATTTAACATAACCATTCCTCTGAAAAAATGAAAACTAAAAGTTACAATGTGCTACTACATGAGAAGATAATAGAACTATGGAATTCCAATAGCAACACTATATAAGTAAAAAGTGAAGCAAAATAAGTTAATTTTTCTTGAAAACGCCCACTCTTCCAGAGCAATGCACGCAACAACAAACAAAAAACCAAACTCACCGGCAGAAGCAAGGAGTCACTGCCAAGGTCATGGACCAAACTACAATCATTACCATTTTAAACCTTCAAAGAAAATGCCTCATCCATAACTCTGAGTCTTTCTTTATTGTATTAAGCACTGCATTGAATTGAAATTCCTATACCCTTGTATTACAGACCCTGTCTCTGTTGGGTGTACAGCATTGGATTTTTATTGTCTGATGTGCATTCACTGCTGGTATGACAGTATTGGGACCACTCTTCCCTCATCTTTGATTGCATTATTTCATAATGAAGTGACTTGCAGCCTTCATTCAGGGGGATTCATTCTGTTACTTATTATCTATTCGAGAATAGCAGTTAGTAAAGCTTGAATGAAAGAGGAAAAGTAATTAATTAACATAAAAAGATATAAGTCTTTACAGGTATCCATTCACTAAAAAGGTCTAGTTTTTGTGGACCTAGCAAAGCAGGAGATGGTGAAAATTCTTCTTTATTCCAATATTCTTTTCCTTCTGCAAAGTAAGGTAATTTCTGCATCAGCTAGGAACAGTTATCATAGAACTTATTATTTGCTAAAATATATCATGCTAATCTTACTAGTTACAAGTACATCTCTTGGTATTGCTTTAGATGTGAGTAGCTAGCCAGACACAAGGTCATGTAAGTTATTTCAATTAGGATAAGAAACTGGTGAGGGAAGTACACATCTCTGATGTTAAGATGTTTATATACAAGGAAGCAGAGAATCTTGCCTCTCGTTAGAAGTGAAGTACCATACATTTAGAATGAAGTGGGAGCAGCAGGCAAGCAATGTAGTGCGCACTATGACGGAGCAAATGTGTGCCTTGGCTCAGCTCCCAGTAACTTTGGTCACGTACCCATGCCCTCAGTGGCACCCTAAAACCAGTACTATCTTTCATAAATTAAAGTCAGTTCCTTTAATTATGTGCTGTAATAATGAGATGAAAGATGTAATTTATATTTCAGTAATATGATTTTAAAAATGCAGTAAACAAAACCTTTCCCTTCCTTGCTCTGTAACAACAAAATACTGGGTAGCTTGAAAATTAAAATCTGGGAGGTTTTCTTTCCTCCCTTAAAAATATTAAAGGGAAAGAGAAAACTGAATCTTTAATCTGAAGCTTCTGTATCCTTCCTTGCCACTCCTCAAGAATTTTGTGTTTCTCTCAAAAAAGTCTCAAAAAAATCAAGAAAAGAGTTTTCCCATGAGCTACTTTGATTTTTTTTTTCCTTTTGTAGCTTCCTATGAGCTTAATATACAAATGTCTAGTATTATTTCCCAAAGCACATTAAAAAATACCTTTTAGATATGAATAAGCCTTTGTCTCTTGAATACCCCATTTCACAGAGCCCGAATATGGGAATCAGGACTTCACTGGCAGGCATGGTGCCATCACCCATGCTGCCGTGCTGCCATGCCACACATTCCAATCGGATCCCAGCATAGAAGAAAAACAGGGAATTATACAACTCAATACTGAACTGGGGGTTTCCCAACTGACAGCATATAGTTGAAGCAAGGAAGAAATAAGAAAGAAAAAAGTCTGGATCTTGTCACGTTTTGTTGAAAAAAAAAATAAATAATAATAATAATAATAATAAAAAAGATTTCCATAGCAGCATTTTAAAATAAAATTTGGCACCACTGCCCACACTAAAGTCCTTCTTTATAGAAACCAAATCATAATATTGATCAGAAGTCTCACACTAGTGAAAAAATTACATTGCCCTTCTCTGTATTGTGACTTCAGAGAAAATCTGACAATGGAAATCCTAACGACTGATCAGCAGCATGTGATTCCTGGTGGTCTGCTTAGTTTGACTGACTCCAGTACGTTGCTGCTATGAATATAGTTGCTATGGAAGGAATGCTTTCATGCTGTCTTTCTTCCAAAGGGGTCATGATTTTGCAACATCTCAAATAACACTGACGGCTTAATGTCTGCAAACAGTACAACATTTACTATGCATGGCGAAGATCGTAGTTTGTAATTTATTATTCAGAAATTACGTAAAAAATATGTTTATAATAAAATGTGAGGATATACTTAAATATTCATGCAAATAAACAATACGTAATAAATTTATTTAGACAATGTCAATAGGTAATAAGAAAGTAATCAAAGGCATATTTAGAGCTTTAACAAATGAAATGGAATTTCAGTATTTAAAAGTGGTATTTTGAATTAGGCTGACTCTATTGTTCTCCAAAGCAATGAGAATATTTTCACTTTCTATCCTTCAGAACATCATTAAACTGCACTGAGCTGTTTTCCTCTCTCAAATTCAAACAAAAAAAAGGCTCCAGAGCGGGAGCTTTCCATCTCATTTGTCATTGAGTTTCTTAATGCAGTATTTGGCTCTAGCAAAGATCAAACATCAAACATAAGCAATGGTTTAAAAATTGAGCCAATTGTGGGCTAAAAGTTTTCCTGAAAATGAAAACATGATCCAGTAGAGACAATGAATGATAAGACTGAAAGTATTCAGTCTCCATTCCAATCTTCTCTACTATTTATATGCCTCAACCTCTTAATTAGTATCTTACTAGCTCTCAAATTACAGTCTCCAAGAGAGGACTGGTATGGTTTGGATGCTCTCTAATGTTCTAGGGCTACTTTAATACGAAGCAAAAATGTAGTACGACAGAGAGGCCAGTAGCATTATAAGTCACCACTGGAAGGAGGGCTGGTGGCTACATTATGCCTCATTTATGGTGGGTGGACATAGCTGTTTAGAATACAATATCCAGTCCAATGCTAGGAGGTCAGTTTGCAGTAAGTCTCCTTGCAAAAAGCATTTCATTTTATGAATTTCCTTGCTAAATGAATGCCAAAAAGTGAGTCCTTGTTCCAAGTTTTTTGAATGAAATGGCTTGACTTATTCAGAGGCTAGCAATATCTCACTGGCAACAAGCAAAATTCAACTGAGTTCAATATTTTACCATTTGCCTAATGCTTTACACAAGTTTGTCCTCAAAATCATTGCTGTTATTTTTGCTCATACCCTTCTGTTGGTTACAAAATGGAAAGTCACTACATAGTCTGTCAAGAGCCTTTTATACTTTCTAAACAGTAAATAAGACCAGGTCTTACAGAACCATTAATTTAAAACCAAGGGGGGAAAAGAATTAACTCTTTGCAATCAATAAACTTGGAATTTTACAATTAGTGCTTGAAAATGAGTCAAAAAGGTCACATTCCTCCTATAGTAATTTCTCAGGCTGGAATATAAAGCATCATACACAAGCAATTTGATCAGCATAGCCCTGGCAAGTGCTCCCAGTTCTCTTAAAATTCATCCTTTTGTGTCTTAATCTGCAGCAAAAAGGGCAGTCTGTCCTGCTGGCGCACATACTATCCATGATTTTTAAAAAGAACTTTTTCACAGCTGACTTAAGGTTTACATTCCACAATGTCTTCACTAAGCATGTGAGTGGAGTAACAATACGTATCCAATGCGAGATGTCACTTAGTAATATATCATGGTGCAAAAGAAGATTAATGACATCATCCAGGTAAGGGACAGGATTTGCCTAATATGAGAAATGCAATCATTTAAAAACACAGAAGGAAGAAGAGTGATGATGGAATCTGGGCAGGAGGCATGTAAAGGACAAGAAGCCCATTACAGTTGTCCCTATTTAAGAATATCTGGCACTGATTCAGACTTCTAACTATAAGGGAAAAAATACAGTAGCAGAAAACTGGTGACTTGGCAGATGCACACTGTAGACCAATGTCTTTCTAATCGTCATCAAAGAAAATACAGAACAGTCTTGTGTTTTATTGATCACATCATAAAAAAATTAGAAGCAATAATGTAATAACTGACAGTTTGTCCAACAGTAGGACATATGCTTACAATTATTAGTTTATTTTTATTGCCATATAACCTAGGGGTGTTAGTAACAGAGCAGGATTTCTTTGTGATAGGGGTTACACAAGCACAGAAGAAAAAGACATTCCCTGATTGAATGCCCTTCAGTTTAAGGACTAAATAAAAGGTAGGATGGAAGGATATAGTCCATGGGAAAATTTTGACATGACAATATTCTTCAACACCAGTATCACTAAATCAATCGATTTAGTGACTCAAAGATCTTCTTTTTTTTTTTTTTTTTTTTTTTTTTTTTTCAGGCTTCTTTGCAAGTGAAAGTTTTAAAGTGGATGTTTAAAGTTTTAAAGACAGCTTTGCAAATGGGCATAGGATTTCCTTCCCATAGCAAGAGATAGCATAACAACGTATTTGAAAATATAGCAAGTATGTACTGGAAACTGGAAGTGTAGTGGGATTTTTGACAAAACAGAAACAAACAGGCAGACAAGGTTAGAGCACATTCAAATCCCAGTTTTGTGCAAACTGGAGTAGTTCAGATTAGCAAAGTAGCAAGAAAGAACCAAGAAATGATACAGACATAATTGGAAGATAGATCGGCACTGTTATTATATCTACTGTTACAGTTTATCATATTAAATAACTTGTGATTCAAATTTCTTAAACAGTATCAAACTACCCGTATGCTTAAATTTAAAATGTTTGCTGTACAGTGCCAATTAATCCATCAGCATAAAAACAAAAATGAACTATTCCTGGCTGAACAAAGTAAACTCAGCAAAATCAGAAACAAGCAAAAATAATGGATGCCATGTCACTTTAGCAGATGGAATAATATCACATCACCTATCCAAGAACACACTTTCCAATATAAATGCACACTTGCAAATAAAAAGCCTCCAAAAACTCAGGTAAAGATTTAGTTCCAGCTGAAACGGTGCTGGTATTAAACACTTTGTTAAAGGTGGGAGGAAGAGAGGGTAGGGGGGTAAACTAAATTAATAATAGATCTTCAGATAGATTTTCTAGCACCTTTAGAAGAGATCTATCTCCTTCACTTTGTCATGGTAGCTTATTTCAGGATGGCCATTTGCTTATGGAATTCAGTTACTATTCATAACATGACAACAGCTGAAATGTAAAATCACAGTCAAAGTACAATAAAACCCAGTGGAGTCACAGTTTGTATACATCTAGGCAGTCTTCAGCTGAAGAATTTTCTCTTTCTCTCTCTCATGGACATACACATTTTGCCTGCAACTGCATCTAGAATAAGTACATTTTCCAGGGCTATTTGACTCACAACTTAGCTAGACTACACTAACTGATAGCACTTATTTTCTTGGAAAGCATGTTTTCTGGGCACTGAAGAGCACAATTTTGCTGAGTGCACGGCCCAGCACTGGGAAAAAAAACAAAATTTGGCACTTATTAAACTAAATGTCCTTGATGCTTTGTGCAGACAAAAATACTCTTCCCTTGACCCCCCAAGTCCATTAACTTTAGGAGAGTAGTTCTGCAGTTGCTGGTCTCCTATGGTGCCCTTTTCACAGCAACATGATAAGCTCTCAATATACAGTGAGTTGTTCTTTGTAGCATAATGTAGGATATATGGTAGCTTCTTACCTTCCTCCCCCTCTGGGATTCCCAGTATTTGTACACTGTGTGTCCTCCTTACCTTTTTTTTTTTTTTTTTTTTTTTTTGTGTGTGTGTGTGTGTGTGTGTTTCACCCAGAATTTAAGAATTTATGAATTTATTATCTTTCCCAGGCTTTGTCAATAGATAAGAATTGCACTTTAACTTCCCTTCCCCATTTTTTTTATTGTCAAGACAGTTTGAGTTACGTGTTGCTCCAGGCTGTCTGTTAATTTGCTCATTCTTCCAGTATTGGCATGCTTCACTTATCCATGGCATGCTTTTCTTATCCATAGGCATAAAGCATACAGTGTTCCTGGTAATAGAAAGCTTCTTAATTTAATCTGTGGAGAGTCTGATTTAAGGCAGGCAACAGAGCCATGGCTTTACAGAAAACATTGCCATACTGCCTGCGTGGCTCAACAACTTTAAAGGCTTTCAAATTCCTAACCCAGTCTGTTCTAGTATTAATGCAAACACTAATACAGACTTTTGGGAGGCAAACATTTTAATTCTTTCCTAATCAAGAATAAGCTCTTGTGTAAAGAGGTACTACTATGGTTTTCATGGGCAAGAATCTAGAAACAGCAGGTTCAATACAGTAGTGAAGCAGTCATTTCACCTTATTTTTTCCTAAAAGATTCCTCCTTACAGTTGGGATGCCCGTCATTTCAGACTTCTCTCTCAATTCCTTCATTTACATTCTCCCTTTAAATTCTTCTTTTTCTTTTGCTGATTATTTCTGTAAAACCTTGTTCAGGCTGCACATACAAATGACTGGTAGCCATTATATATCTTGAATTTTTTTTTTCCATAAACACAAACAATACAAGCACACAAGCATATATGAGATTAGTTAGGCACCGTGTGACATTCCCCTTCATGGTCAAGATAGAGAAAATATGATTATATTCTACTGTTTGACATCAATTTGTCTGAAAGTACTCGCCTGCAATTTCAACACTTCTCAAGATAGGCCATATCTAACCATAATTTAACCAGCTCTCTCAGGGAACACCACATTAAAATGCTCCTTAGATTAATCCATACAGACTGTTTTCCGTACGTTCCTTAAATATGACAGTAGGATTGAATTTAAAATGTCAACACATTTCATGCTAATGAAGTTTAAAAAACAAAACAAAACAAAACACACTTATTCTAGAAAATTTGGATTTTGTTGAACTAAAACTGACTGATAAATCAGAAAGATGTTGGTGAAAAATTAGCTTCAAGGTGAGTACTTCAGAGGAAATTCTGCATCAGAGTGTTTGCTGCACTGCCCAGCAGTGCAAGGCTCTTGGCAGCAGGGCTGAATGGATGATGAATGATGGGGCTCTGCCACAGCAACAGCACCCACTTGTATCAGTCACTGCTCCCCTTCTCTCCCCTTCCCTTCCTCCCTCTAAATCCCAAGGGCAGGACAGTTGTTGTACTTTCTGTGTTCCTGCCTAGAGCTGCTGCTACAGCAGCCTTCGCTGCACTGTGGAAGCCAGGACAGACCTTGGTGTAATTCTGGTTCTTTGTTGATATCTTATTCTCACAAATACATTTCCCAGTTTACTCAGAAATTTACATAACTGTAGAGAGCATGAATGTCTTGCATATGTGAACAGGGAATATGATACCCTTGGGTAAATCTGCCAAAGAAATACATTAATATTTGGAAAAAACATTACAGTTGTGTGATACCTGATTACATGATAGAGTTGTTCCCTGCTAACAAGCAAGTAGCCAATGCTTAAAACAGCTACAAAAAGCAGACAAAGTATTGGAGTCTCACAAAAGCAGGCAGGCTGCGTTCTCTTTGCACATCAAGACTGTCCTGATAAACATATGGGTGTACATAGCAGAAAAACATACACCGCTGGCCCACCCATAGCTGATGCCAGAAGACACACTTAAAAGACTATCAGCCCCACAGCCAGTTCTTTGTTTGCTTGTTTGTTTGCTTGTTTTTCAGATTGAGAGGCTTTAGGGTACAGAAATAATTAACGTTCCCTACTATCCAAAAGGTCCAGCCTGTGAAAACAGCTGGGCTTCCACGGCTTCCTGTAGACCAACAAAGAACTGGCCCAGAAGAGGAGGGCAGAGCCTCCTTTACATTAACTGTTAGGGCAAGGAGGTGCTAGGCTTTACTCCCAGATTACTTACAACCCCCAGAAAGATCATACAAAAAAAATAGAAGAAGAGAAAGAGGATAAAAATGGAATGCAGGTCCACAAGGCTACAGTTTTGAGGACAGCAGCACGTCTGTCCCCTTGTGTAACATAGTTGAGTATGGACACCTGCATTCACCGGACGTGACAGTGGTCAAAAAGTGAGAGTGGTAACTGAAATTTCCTTTCTGATACTTTCTGATACTCCATGTATGACTGGGTCTAGCTTTTAACATAGTTGTAATGCCGCAGCCCCCACCTTGTCGTTTTGGTGGCTCATCCCTAATGAGTTCTTATTATATTTCAGTGCACAGAAGTATCCTGCCCAGACATTGTATTGCTAAATTCTCTGGGCTTTCAGACAACCTGAGATGAAAGATAATTCAAGGAGGGAGAGTTATTTTAATGTTTGGAATCCCATATATTTAACCGCATTTCACTACATGTTATCACTCATCTAACACCGAGTCCACTGTGAACTCAACAAAAGAGGAAAATAGGCAGAAGAGAAAAAAGAAAGAAGCAGGGATCCTCCTGCTCTTGCGCGTGGTAGCAGGAGGCTTCAGTCAGGCTGAAAAGACAATGGCCTAAAGGAGAAGACGTGGCTGACTACCAAAGGCTGTTGTATACACGATGCAGGCTTTGTACCCTTATTTCAGCTGACAAGTAGAGTGGATGCTCACAAAGACTTGCAGTTCACGAGAGGCAAAAAGAGTGCATATTAGAAGATCAAACATTTGACAGCCACTCATATCACTGGGTCACACAGTCCAGCATGCACAGCCCAGTCAATGACTGGTGGCTACAGACATAGATGGTTTCCATCCCCTCAAAGCACACGTGAGTAAATACAAACAAATGAAAGGGGTATTTGACTCGAGTACCCAAGGCAACAAGCTCCTTCTGCACATGAAGCAGAGCAGATTTGATGCACAGGGAATGAGTCGTGGCAGCTCTGACACGTGGAGGGTGGCTCCCCAAGTGACACCACCGCTCAGTCAGGCCCTGTGCTCCGCAGTGTGTGCTAGTGCTCCTCCAAGTCTTAGACTGTCACTTTAGATTCATTTCACTGCAGTTGCCAAGCTATTGTAACGAGGGAAAAGGAAAGGGGAGGAAGTCAGCGTGACAGCCCAAGTCCAGCAATCAAAGTAAATTAAAGAAAATTTTGTTTTTATATCACCTTCTCCACTGTCTTTTAAAGAAAGCATAAAAAACAAACCAACAAACCAACCACAACAACAAAAAATACAAGACCTGTAACTTTCAAGTGATTTGAAACAGGCTGTCTTACATGTGTAAAACCCAGTATTTTCTGCAATACATTAATATTTATTACTACTGAAAATCCACGTAGACTGGCAGGGTCTACTCTGATTTATTTCTAACATAAAGGGGGCAAACACCTCAAAGTGAACGGGGGAGACCTCTTTCAGATGCAGTCCCACTTACCTGGAGCCTTCTTCCATTAACTTAAGCACCAGTTGCAAAGCTGTATCTTCCCTAGGCTAGGATCCAGCCAGGGTGTCTGCTGTGGCCACACACAAAGAAACCGAGCCTGGCTTTGTCCTTCCCTAAACCAAATATAAGCTGGGCTCAGCAGTAGCTGGGGTAGTAACACCTGTAACAGTACAAATCACCACAGCTAGTCCTGTAAGGCAAGGAATTACTCATCTTTCAAACAGAGCCAGAGTACAGCAATGCTGTGGCCATGCCACAGACTCTCACACAGTGTGGTGCAAGGGCAGCAGCGGGAACGCATAAATTGACCACACACATGTATTTCCTAACCTTCCAGGTACAGCTGCTCCATCAGTGTCAAGCAAATACTTTGAAGAAGCATACACAAGGCAGACAAAGCAGTCAAATGTGTTTGAAAATGGTGACACTCAGCAGGGTATACAAAAAGGAGAGAAAATTGGCATCAGCAGTATACTTAAATACTCATGAAGACTTACATTAATCATTTGCAACAGCGCTAGCATCAGCGCACGATCAAGCTAGAAGCATCATCTTCTCTCTATTTTTATGTACATATTTTTGTTACTTTTTGTTATTAACTTTAGGGCTTGGTACAATTCAGTTCTACAGTGTATTTCAAACAATCTTCTAATATAACAATAATAAGCAGTTATTTAACTCATAGTCCTGTACTAAGTTTTTCCTAGAATCCTGCTCTGAACGTGCACATCTGAAGTCTATTCAGTCATTTCTGAAGAATAAATACTGCTATCCTCATGCAACCCAAACAGAAAATGTCTGGATTATCACTATTTTATGCATATTATATGACAACATATCTGAAACAGTATAGAACAAATAAACACATGCCTGTTGCATCACCAGCTAGCAAGCTGGACACTTCTGAAGGAAATGGGTTACAAACTGGATAAATACACTTGCATCCTCCTATGAATATTAAATGTGACTTTTTCCTGTTCAGCTTTCTATTGCTCCTTAACCTGAGTGAACTGAGTTCAATCAAAGGAAGCTGCAAAGGGTTTGTTAAAGAAGCGGGCAGGAAAGATGAAAGAATGGCCCAGATAAGGAACATCCCTAAAAACACTGGCACAGGGTTTACAGTTAGAAACAGGGACTCCTTGTGTCTAAGCCTGAGACGAGGGAGATCAGAAAAAACTGATTTGTTAACCGATAGGTCCTAAAGACAGGAAGGAGCTTGGGGTAAAGTAGCAAGGGCTGTGCTGAGTGAAAAAAGAAAGAAAAAAAAAAAAAAAAGAAAAGAAAAAAGAAAAAAGAAAAAAGCTACTAGCCTGCAAATTTCAGCAGCAGTCAGAATAGCCTGTAGAGCAAAGTGGTTTGTTTCTCCTGGCCCAGGTGTGAAGATTATGGAGGTGCTGAATGAACTGTGGATAAACAGGGAAAGGAAAGTGTGTGGATGTGGATGCAGATCTCCTGCTTTTTACTTTGGTATGCTGAAAAGTTGCTTGGGGTTCAGCTCAATGGAGGTGCTGTTACAGACTTCAAAAGATAAAAGAGGGCCCATGCCCAGACCTGCAAGTGCAATCACTGGTTGGTACTCACAGGTCTGCAGCATAGGGCCCGACCTGGGAGCTGGTGGATTAAGGAATTCCACTCCCAGAGAAGTCGTGACCTGAGACTGACCAAGGGTGGGAGAAAGGAGAGAGACACACTGTATTTGGTAGGCCTCAGGACATGACAGCAGCTGTTAAAGAATTTGGAAAAGCACGGACTGAAACTATGTTTCTGGGAAAAAAAAAAAAAATTACCACTGTTGTTCTTTTTTATTTTTATTTATTTTTTTTTTTTTTTTCTATACTGCAGCTACTAAGCTGCTCAATTAGAAGCTGTGTCAGATTGCTTAGCATTGATTGCAAATAGCTTGCCAATTTTACTGATATGAAACACTAAAGCAAATGCCATTCACCAGTGGTACAATAGGCAAACTGGTCTGATGGCAGCCATGTGAACACCCTCTTGCACTTACTCAGAGTCAACATCAGGTCAAAGATGAGGAAGCAGAGCTTAGCAAAGTACATGCAAATTCTCAGGTGTTTGCTTGATTTAATCTTTGTGCATTTACGGTATACACACATGTACTTGCGGCCACATCCTCATTTAAGCAAATGTAAGCCCAGTGTAAAAGGACCTTAAGCTGACTGTAAATGTGATGAATCTGCTAATAGCTGAGCGAATATTTAAAGGATGTTTATTGGTCCATCCCCTGTACACATGAGGATCTGGACACAAAGACAATAACGTTCATTCTCCCACTTTTAAGAAAAACAGAGAGGAAAAATAATTCCATGAATTAGGAAACCAATTATGACACACCGACAGATTTAGGCATGGTGTATATTTATGGCTAAACCAAAAGTTTTATGACAAATCAATACAAAATAATTTTATAAGCTGGTTGAAAAACCCTTCCAATTTGGAAAAAAAAAAAAAAAGTCAAGTCATTTCACAAACTCTTGGTAAACTACAAGTAATTTGCTCTCACCTGAATACTTTGACCAACTCTGCCCTCACAACAGAGTGTATCTTTGCTACCCTTTGTCACGAGCCATTGAACCAGCACAGGTTTTGGGGTGGACTTGCCCTCAGCTTGTTACTGAAGTCAGCACCCCAGAAACCATCAAGAGGATTGAGAAGAGCCCTGGCAGAGGCAGATTCCCCAGCCTGAGAAGGTTGGGAATCAATTCTGCTGGCTGAGATGAAAAGCAACCCCCTCCCCGTGGAGGGCGTAATGTCATGTGTATACTGTAACCTGGTGGCACACAGTCTCTGCTCCAGGCTCAGGTTCAGCCCCATAGCTTTTCAGCAGCAAATTCTAGAGAGTCCTCTCTTGGCAGTAGAAGCCTCCTTTTTGTCAGTCTCCATGGAATACCTGGATGTTTGCTCTCTTCCTTTGCTGATCAGGTCCTATTTGCTAGGTTTTCCTCAAAGCTTGTCCCCTCATTACACATCCTCTCCATGGCCTGCAAAACCCCCTGCCATAACCAGGACAGGGCAGAGGTGGTGGTTTCCACACTGTGCCCAGCCATCCTCTTTGGGAAAGACCAAAATATAATGATACACAGCAGACAAAACGGACATCATCCATCCATCCCATATTTCTAAAAAATGTCACTTTTAATGGTTATAAGACTAATGATTACTGCTTGAAGCCAAGAAAGGAGAAATGTAAAGCCAAATCAGAATCAGAGATGATTACACTGAAATCACTGGAGGTACACCTGACCAGAAGAGTAACCTGCTTTCCTGTCGATTAAGAAGCATTCCCAAACTTTTTAATTTAGGAACAGGAGATTCTTCCATTGCTTTTTCATTGCTTAACACAGGTCTGCTGTATAAGATGGTACCTCACTCTCTACACTATTTGTACTCTTATCTATACAGTTATATATTCATTATTTATTCTGTACTAATTATATATATTAAGCTTTTCAAATACAGTGAGGCATTGTACCCACTTTTAAGACCAATATTCTTTTTATTATTATTACTATTAGCATATTTGTTCAGGTTTACTTGGGCAAATGACATGAATTGTTATACTTGGCATTTTAAAGGTCAAATGGGGCAATATTTAGAATACTTTTTCTGAAACTTCACTGGTTGAAGTATTTATTGCTACATGTATTTAGGAAAGGTAGATCTGTGAAGCAGAGAAAGATCTATAGTTATGGGAATTGAATAAAACCCCATGGAAGGCAGAGGGTGTTACTTAGAACCCCCTGTACATATAGCTCTCACAGGATCATTATTCTAAAATGCCTTCCATTATTTATTTTACATCTAGAGCCAAACACACTGATCCACTTGCAGAAGCAGGCACAAATCCGCTGAAGCAAATGACTGTGGATCCATTTACAACAACAGTGAATTTGGCCCTTACATATACTGTTTTATTTCTCCTCTAAGCTAAAAATACCTTTATATTTCAAGACTACCCTTTATTTGAGTTTACATCCCTTAGGACCAATGCACAGCAAAGCAGCGAACAAGCTGGAGGGGCTTTACTGAACAGAGAGCTCACAAAATGTGATCACAATGTGCTTTACAGCATGAGTAAATCCCAAGGGATCTCCCACATACAATTCCTAAACACTGAGAAGAGTTAAAGCTGTCTGTCTAATCTATGGAAATGTGAGTTTCAAGCACTGATAAACTGGGACTGCCAAGAATAAGTTCACTTTAAAATGCCAGTGATTTTTTTTTTTTTTTTTTAGAGAAAAAAAATGATGAGAATATATTTTTCTAAATTTCATACACAGTAATTACTATGTATCCATTCTTGTTCCCCACACACCCAAATTACTTGGAATAAGTTGTCAAAGTAAATTGGCTATTCTTTCAACATTGGTAAATTATTTTTCTATTGTGGACTCCTAGCTTGATAATTTTCATTTACTTAGTGTCTTTGACAATTTTGGAACAAACTACTAAGTCCTTTATTTTCGAAACCTATTAGGTAATTATTATCATAAGGAGAATTAGTCTAGTTAGACCTAAGAGGAAAGAATGGATGGTCCTAAGATGGAGGTCACAAGGAAAATAAATATGAAGTAAGATTGCTGGGATGTGAAACATATCCGAGTCATAATACACATAGCCCGTATACAAATTTGATAGTATTCTCATTTCTCTGTAAATCAGTATCTTTTTCTCTTCAAATTGTACCATTATGCCAGCAGAAAGAAATCAGAATTATCCCAACAGGGTGGTGCCACTGAGAGGACAAGGTCTCCTTCTATCAGCCTGTGGTCAGTTGCTTTGTTCTTGACTCAGGTGTTTCTGGATATGCCAGGGTACTTAGTGCCTGCCTAACTGTAAAGCAGACTCATGAGCACAGGAGGGTTAAAAGAGGGACAAAAAAAAAAAAAAAAAAAAAAAAAAAGAATGAAGGGGGGGGGAGAAGATAGCTCAGTCTAAGGAAAAACTAACTTGGAAATATAAATAATAAAAAAGATCCTTTGCATCTTTGAAGGCAGTATAGCTATTTTTAAAAACAGAAAAGCTCTTGCTAGTGCAGCTGCTCCCCATATGTGACTCATGCAGGTTACCAAGTCCTTCTCCTGCAAAGCGGCTCAGCTTCAGGCCCTGAATGCATTGGAAGCAAATTGTTTTGGTGCTTGTATAACATGTAAGAGAGATCACTTCTCTGTGTTAGGCAGGAATTTAGGTTAAATGGAAAGAGTGACTTTAGAAAAGACTGTTTCAAACCTTCAGACCATCCTGCAAAGGCTTCGTTATTTCAGGCTGGGTTGACGCTAGCAGGGGGAGGCTGCTGCCCCTCCAGGTCAGGTTTCTGCCACAACACCCCAACCTCAGCTCCAGTCAAAAGAGCATTCATTTTGCTCCAGCACCCCAGGGTGTCTCCAAGAGGCAGTCACTCAGCAGCATACATGCCAGGTCCCACGTACTAAAGGAGAGCATTTCTCCCACTGCCTAACATGGCAGCTGCATTCTGCCAGGTAGGAAACATGCTGGCACCCTTGTTCACGCCCAGAGCTTCCTCACCAGACACATTTTACACTGCCAACAGAGGTGGCTGAATTTTTTTCTAACACCAATGTAATGCTTGAAAGAAAGTGCAAGGAGTGGCATTGTCCTTGCCCTCATCGTCCAAATGGTCTACCTAGACACCCAGGAGAAACAGACGGATGGGGGGGCAGGTGCACCCTCTCCCCATGCCTGCTGGAAGGATATTGGTGACCCTGGTTTCTTGGTGACATGAAGGGCCAGACCAAAAAGGGTCACATCACCTGTCCAAGCCTGGTGCTGAGGTCTTGGCTCCTCCACCACACAGAGGTGGAGAAGCCCCAGCAGTCTTGGGCTGCTTGTCCCCCCACCAGTCGCTGGGTAGAAAGCAAAGGCTTGGCATCCCTTGCAAACCAGGGCCCTCAGCATGCGTGACAAACACAATTAAATGCCTTGTCAGGTCTCTCTGTCTTGCAGGGAATAACGACGCTGATTACAAAGAAACATTTCAGCATTTCACTTTATTCCCTCGTTTGATCTTAGTAGGAATGACTCTGATAAAACTGATGCATGGTATCATTTTTGATAAAATACATACTGCCTGTGGAATAATGCTGTCCTGGCTGAGGCTCACTCTTGAAAGCCCTTATCCTTTTGTATTTCCCAGCTTTTCAAAACTTTTTTTTTTTTTTTTTTTTTTTTTTTTTTTTTTTTTTTTTCTATTTGTCAGCTCAATTGTGTTAGAAGCTCATCCAGACGCCTCTATACTTGGAATAGAAAAAAAAAAAAATTACTTTGTTAAGATGTTAGGCAGCACTGAATATAGTTATCATTATTGTGGCCTTTATATCTACATTACAATTTTGTCACAAGCTCAATGTAATATCTAGAAATTCCCTTAAAATAAAAACTAGTCAGTGTGTTATGAAATTACAGCCAGGACAGATGGCCAGATCCTGTCATTGGAAATAAAAGTAATGTTATAAGTGTATAACTCCATTGGGGAAATTGAGTACCATAATAAAGTAGACTTCCACTTTCTGCAATGAAATTCAATGACTGTTGAGGAGTTTAGGGTTTAGAAAATTGAAAAATGAAACCTTTGGTTTTCCGCTGCTGTTTGATGATGTGTAGCAAGTCCCTTTATGGACTGAGGCTAACATCCAAATAGTAACAAGCTTGCAGTGAATAGAGCCCACAGAGGATCAGCTACTAAATCTTGCAATAAAAGCTGTGTGATTTACAGTAAATTCCAGAGGGCTGACAGCACCACAGCTGAGGGCATAAACACTTCTTTCATGGCTGAAGCTTCAGTCAGCTCTGTCTGCTGTGAAGTACAATCGAGCAGTGAGGCATGCTGCTTACCAGCAATGACTTTGATAAATAACTAGGAAGTCCCACTGTTGGCTTAAAACTAGAAGTTGTTCAGTTGCAATTCTGCATTTGTCCTGCTTTAATGGGTATGGAAGTGGCTTTAGCTGTAATCTGTCAGTGATTGATTAGGCCCTTCCTGGATCCCGTCCACACTCCGCTTGCAGCTCCCTGCTCTCCACAGTTAAAACAAAATTGGTACATATCTGACTGCCCTCTTATGAGCAAAGTAAACACTCTTAATTCTGCTCAAGTGAGCCTAAGTTAAATGGCTACAACTGATAAATTGTTGACAGACAACATGTCTTAACAACTGAGTACCTAAGTGCAGAGGTGCTCGTGCAACTTCTCCTCGCCGTTGCATTACGCCAGGGTTTAGAAGCCTCAACAATATAATGCCGGTTGTGCAGGGGTACAAGAGCCGTGGCTGGAGCAGAGCCTCGGCTTCCTAATCACAGAAGTACTCAGCTCCCAGGCCTAATGTGGGATCATTCATTAACTTGCTGTGTAAATTGGACATAATGTTAAACACGTGCATGAATGCCACAAAGCTAGTCAGAAAGGAGTGCAGCGTGACTAGAAGGAGCTCTAATAAGGGTTGAAATATTTACTAATTTATTTTAGACTTAGATGCACCTGTGTAAAATGCAATATATAAATGATCTGCTTTGATTTAGCAAGGGAGGGTGATATTTTATTGCAGTAAGGACTCAGATCAGTTCTTTTATTTTCAGTTGGAAAAGAACAAACAAGCAAAACAAAGTAATATCACATCTAGAAAAAGCTGTATGTAATAGAAAGGCAATATGGTTCTCTTTGCCCAATATCAATATAAAACATGCTAAAATTCAAATTCAACCATCTGACTTGCATAAAAACGTCACTGGACTGTGGACATGATTCTCAATACATATAGATAAAACATTAAGGTGAGATAAGCACCTGGCAAGGAGCAGAGTAGTTTTCATATTCTATGTACTATTTTCCTGTAGGTCTATAACTGAGTTACTACAAGCAAACCAGGCTATATAATATAATGTATATAGGTGCTCTATGATGCTTAAGAACAGTAAAGCCAAATATGCACAGCCTTAAATTAGAGAAGATTTGATTTTGTATTCTTGGTTCTGCTTCAACTGCCTCTACAATTACTGGAAACACAACAAAAAGGTTTGTATGGACACATCCTTCTTCTGCAACAGAATATTGTGCTTTAATAGAAGAAACATTGAATTTGCACTGTTGCACTATTCCTGCCATCAGAAGTACTGAGAGTCCTTTAATTTATTTGTTTATCTATTTTAAATCCATTTGATTACTTGTATATGCCACTGTGTTTATTTTCCAAAGATCTGTGCAGGGGAGGGGCCACAGGTTTTGACAAAGAGGCATCATTGCTTATGTAAGGTGAGCAGAAACATTTTTTTGTTTTAGAGTTTTGCTCAAGGAAAGTAGCAAAAACTGGGGAGATGGTGATCTTGTCCTGTAATTTTTGGAAGGTATTTTGCTGCAGTCATTCATAATGTATACTGTGTTTCTCATGTTTTTATTGACTGAACCACAGCACTATCGAATAAAATAATGTCCCCAAAAGAAAATGTCTTCTCGTAGCACGATATGACTTGCTTTTAACAAAGTCATTTTCAATCCTTTTATTGAAAACAATTAAGTATGATTTTTCATTTCTGAAACTGTCCACTTCTCATTCTCTGACCTACATGCATTGAATTGTTCCATCAGCATTATAAGGGCAAATTATTGTTACCTTGAACTTCTCTTGCCGTGTCAGAGTAACAAGAAATAAGAAATGGGAGCTGGTAGTGTTTGATTAGCTTGAACGTGTGTGAAAAAGGATTTTTACTCCTCCAAGGATTTAGGAAGTAGCCTACCCATAAGTATACAATCAAGGAGAGATTTGCATACCTGAGAAACAGCAGTTCAAGCAGGAGAATGTGAGGTCAATCAGGAGTAACTAGTTAAGAAATTCAATTGGTGGCTATTTTTCCCATGCTTTTTATACTTGTGATTTAATACCAGTTGATCTGAACTGCCATTAGTAGCTGCTGAGAGAATCAAAAGCATAGGTCAAAATTCACATATTAGATTGTGAAGCACAGTCATACTCCTGTAAGGTAAGTATTCTACATTTCTTTAAAAGGGACAGAGGTCTTTTTTCCCATTTAGAATGTCAGTCCCATAATAATTGCTTATTACATCTATCAAAGTTCTAGTAACTCTTATAGCATGTTTTTTAGCTATATCACAAGTGCTTTAAAAGCTAATAAAGTTATAGTAAAGGTGTGAAGATTTTGAGTCATAATGAATTCTTGTAAATCATTTTAGGATTCTGCCCAGAGGAAGAGGCACTGCAGCGAAGATATGGATCTCTGAAGCTCTGCCCACTGATTCAGCAAGAACTCATTGGTTTGCAGAATCCAATTTTTCCATGGTTGCAGATTCTAGGTTGGACACAGAAAGCTTATTTACATGAAACTGCTCACTCCTTACTTTATGTGCACTGTCACCTCTGTGTTTCATCCCAGTTCAGCAAAGCCAATTTTACAAACTTACTCTGCCAATAATCATGCATATTCAGTTGTTACCGATTAATGCTAAATCCTGAATTTTATTTTAAACCAGGTGGTATATGTAATTTGTTCACATCTTTTCTAAGAATAAAAGCAGAATTAAAAAATGGAAAGCAGTTCTTGCTATTTAGTAACTGCTAAGTGAGAATATTTTAAATCCCATCATTCAGAAGAGTAAAGTATAATAGTGTAGCAAACACCATTTAATAGTGACACGTTTCATTTGGACAGCCACTTAATTGAGATATCTTCCAGGGAAACTGTTTAGTCTACAGACTGTAAATGGCAATGACTACTGCTTAATCAGAACCATTTTAGCATAAATTTTGCTTAATAGGGAAACATTTGCCTGGTGACAAATACTTAAATAGTGTTTAACCAAGTGTTAAATAGTTTTAAAATTCTAGACTTTCCTTTTTAATTTTAATAGTGAAGTGCTGGCTAAAGATTAGAAGAGAAAAAATACATGATGAAATGCTGTAAATATTCTGTTTTATTCTTTTTATTGTTTGTTAATTTTTCATTTGTTGTTGTTGTTTTTGATGAGAAGAGGTTTCTGTTTGTTTGTTTGTTTACTTGGTTTTTTTTGTTTGGTTGTTTGGTTGTTTTTTCTTTTTTTTTTTTCATTGTAAAGCTTTCCAACTATTTTTAAGACTTCATCTCTTAACTGGTACAAATAATCAGGATGACAGAACATTCACGTATAATCTAATTAACAGATTTCTGCTGTCAACCTAAATAATAATAATGTGATAACATGTATGTGCCCTGCCAAAAGACGTCTTGAGTCCCTACCAGCACCACCCCCAGCAAAAGAAGGTAAAATTCAGTGCCAATTCAATGCCAATAGCCAGAGATCAGCTCTTTCCAAAAGGTGAACTGCTCACATGAAAAGACCACCTAGAACAACTCACCTGAATAAGTTCAATAAACTTACCTAAAAATAGCTATGCCTGTGCTCAAAAACAAACAAACAAACAAACAAAAAACATTGGTAAAAATGAAAGCAACCATTTCAAGGTCCCACCAAAAACATCCTACAAATTTACTAAGTCAAATATAATGGGTAGAAGTGTTTCACACTAACATACCCTTAATGAAGAGACCTTACTCCCACCAGCCAGTTTGTCATCTTAGACCGTATGTAAAGACAGTAAGCAGTGTCTTCTGCTCTCATTTACTGTTTCAGGATATATGTCATTAGACAGTCCCTCAAGACTATTGCTGCTATTAATAATTATAGCTTAAGGATCCAATCCTATAAAGGACTAAGCACCTCAGTGAGAAGTCAAGAGGGACAAAGAACTATTGAAAGGCTGAGCACCATCCTGGATCAGGCCCTTCAGTACTTGTAGTAAGCACTTGAATCACTCTCATGTTACAATGAGCAGTCAGTGCAATGCAATAAATCATAGCACATGTAAAAGGTTTTCTTGAATAATTGGTTGCACTAATAATATCCCATTTAATTAGCAAACAACATATTGAAACATGTCATAGAAAATGTGGCAGGGTAATCTCCACAATACACAGCAGCTGACTAGTTAACTGAGTATTATGAAGATGGGTGACTAGAACCCAAATATAGAGGTATCCATTCCAATAGGCTGTATGACAAGTAGTCTATTGTTTCATTAATTTCTACTTTTAAAAGTTAATTTCTTCACTTTTTAGTATTAGTCATGTATTACAAGAATTAACATAAAGGTGATGATAATGCATGATCTTTATATGCCATCTTATTAAAATGAAGCTATTTTTAATACTTTTAAGAGGCCTATCAGAAAACACAATTTATATCCTCAAAGTATATTTTGTCAGTTTCAAGTATAATTTTTGCATTCATATTCTTTTATGAATTTTAATGGAGACACTTAAATTGTAATTATTCCTCTCAGCTCAAATGCAGGTAACAAATGGAATTCAATCAGTGTTTGCGCATAATGACCATCATTAAGAGAGAAATAATAATGACATTCTCTCTGCATTAAACTTGCAGGCTCTCTACACAATGATCTGAATCCCATTATTGATCTCCATGGAGATATGCAATTGTCACCTATTCTGCATAATATCTGAATGTTAAATACATTTGTTTGGAACAAATATTTTAATGAATACAGTCAGTTCCACTTAATTAACTATCTGATAACTGAATATTTTTGCTTAATAATTGAACATGGAACATCAAAATTGTTCTATTTTTTAATCAAATGCACTTGAGATTAGACACAGACGTTCATTTAAATGTTCATAAAATGTACATATAGTTTAAAATTCCCATTAGACTTTAAAGCACACATATTAAGATACTTGCAAAGTATTTAGAAATCACACATCCCCCCCCCCCCCCCCCCTCCGCTTTGTTGTAATACTAAAAGGTTGCCTGTGAAGATCTGAATACTGCTACCAAGCTTCTCTGATGTCTTGTAAGAAACAAGCATGGAATTATTTGTTTCAAGACCAAATGGCTACAATTATCTGGATTTTGTATACATCATAAGAAACATAGAGTTGAGAAGGTGTGTTTCAGGTCTTTCAGACCTGCCAGCCATCAAAAAGATGACCACAGCCATTTTTGCTCAGATCAGCATTCTGGAAAAATAAATAAATAAAAATAAAAGATCCTTAAATGTAAAATAAACCAGAAAACAAAGAACTGAATTCTTGTACAACCATTATTTTACATTGATAAAAATGTCTTCCTGATTCCAAATTAAAACATCATTTTTCTACCTCAGTAACGATTGTTGAATCTAACCCTGTCTGAACAAATAAGGCACCTGAAACTAAAGTCCAATTGGCATTCAGTGAACCCACCTCTGGAGGCAGCCATCTTTTTAAAAAGAGCATTCTTGGTGGCACTGGCAATGGGAGAGGCTAGTAACAGATGCCTTAGAGGAAAGCATGAGAAATCCCAGAGTGGATAATTAAAAAATAACTTAGCCATAGGGGAAGTTTCTTCCTATTCTCAGTAGTTGGCTAATGCTGTGAAACATGAGGAGCTGTATACTTTATTTAAAGAAATACTGAAACTGTAGATTTTTTCATTATCCATGTAAATGTCAGTTTCTTTCTTAGGACCCTGCTGAGCTCTTGGCCTCAATGATGTCTTATGGCAATACATTCTGCCACATCTCTGCATTTTGTAAAAATGTTCATTTGCTAGGAGAAAGGGCAAAGAGATAGACTGATTTACATTCTCTACATCATTCATTATTTTATTTATCATAATTCTCTGTATGTGCCTCCTTTTCAGAACTCGGAGTTTCAAAATTCTCAATCCTTCCACATTTTTATTTCTGTTTTGAGGCTACTCAGAGGGACGTGAACAACTTTCCTTCCAAATCCATGTCCTGAACTAAATTCTGGGTACATGATATTGCATGGACAGATACAGAAAGACAAAATTATATAAAAATGTATTCAGTGGTCATTAGTTTAAATAAATGGCCACTGTGTACCTTGGTTCTTGCTTAGCCTCAAACTTTACTTGCAAAAAGTCAAAACTTTTACTTCCAGGCTACTAGCCTAAATAAGCTCACACTGAAACCAGCTGTAACATTTTATTTTATTTTATTTTTACTAATATCAGGTAAAGTGAATGGGGCTGGCTACTACTGACTGACCAATTTTTAAAAACTCAGATGTATTGCATTTGCAGCTGCCATGGCACAAGACTGGAGGATCAGACACGAGGGGTTGGCAGAGCTTAATGCAAGCCTGTTTTCCAGCCAGTGTGGTTGTGCAGCCCAACCAGATTCCTATGCAGTGACAAAGGAACTCCAGAAAGGGGTTCCCAGTAACCTAGACTGGTCAATTTCTGCAAGAGCAGGTGTAACCCTCTCCAGCAGAGGTTAAATAAAAGCACGTGTTATCTTTTTAAAGCTCAAAACCAATTCTTTTCGAAATCATTCAATATGCTTGCACCAGTTTAATGAAGTTGGAATAAGAACTAAAGCAATGATGTTTCTAGTTCATGTTTAAGTCATCCACCCACTCAGCACGTCTTTTAAAGACTAAATGGAATTTACCTATCAATTTTTCTTCATATCACCCATGAAGAAATAATAGACTTACAACAAAATTAATGAAAAGAAAAGCAAAACCTTTAAAATGTAAATATTCTTGGTGCAGAAAATAAATTTTAACAAACTAAATCAAGCTTTCAAGATACTGGGAGAATCAGAAACAGTGTGCTGGTGTGTTTTGTGTTTCTTTTTCTCTTTCCTTTTCTCCTTCTCCTTCTCTTTTTATCTATTTCAAAATGAACAGTAAATTAAAGAGAGAAATATTTTAGCACATGCTAAATGCAGGATACTGGAAGGTCAGGCATAAAATGAAAGATCATGAGACACTGGGAAGGGTAAAAGGAAAAAAAAAAAAAAAAAAAAAAGGATAAAAAAAAAAATAAAATTAAAAATCATCACAAAAAAAAAAGACATTTAGCAGAATATTCTAGTTTAATGCTATGACAAATAGTATTTTATCCACATTACTGAAAACATTGCTTGAGTAGTTGCACAATATACTGGCATGTATTTAATCAGAATCCACGTACACCATGTCCAGCCTGGGTGGCACTGGCAGTATTTGTATATCTCGGTATTTGATCATTCCCTTTATATTATACAGAATGCATGACATCCCATGAATGGATGCAGAATGTGTTTACTATACCACAACTCGATCCTTATCTTGGGTGAATGGTCAGAGTGTGTCCCAGTACTCGCTCATTATTATGGGGCCTGCATACTCATAATCGATCACTTCCAATACTGTACAAGAGCTCTTGGGGTTTATGGAGGGGGAATAAATTCTATATGTAGATTCTACATTTATTTTGTTCTGGGCAGTGAAATATACCAAGAATGAATTATAAAATGCTTGTGTACTCGCTATTGTTTGTTGGGAGATGGAGCCATTGTTTTGAAAGACAATTATAAAACAAAGATTCCAGAAGACTGAGCTATGACATGTAAAAAAAATGTAAATGCTCAGGAGAAAGAATAATATTATTACTTCAGGAATACTAGTAATGTAGAAGGAGGTAAAACAGATACTGATACACAAGTCTTTAAACAACAAATGAGTACAAAGGAAAAGACATAGCTAGGAGCATGCAGAACAAAATGCGTAAGAGGAAAAAAAAAAAAAAAAAGATTAGGGTGAACACCAGGGTGGTTGGTTAGTAACATTTTCACTATATATTCGTCATCGGAAGCAAAAAGTAACACTTTTAGATATGCAGCTTAAACAGCATATTCAAGTTCTGAAGTTCTACTCAGCATCTCTAACCTTCTCTAAGCCCATGAGTGAATAGTAGTGCCACTGTTAATGACAATATTCCAAATAAAAATGTATTTGCTAAACTGAATTTTGAATGGAATGGGAAAAAGAGATTGCCATAGGCAATAAGGAGGATGCGTATAATTTTAGAAATTTAGCTTGTGTTCTTACACACAAGATGTAAACTGTAGGATTTTCAATTGAAAATTTTTTTTGTTTGTTTTTTTGTTTGTTTGGTTGGTTGGTTGTTTTTTTTTTTTTTTTAAGAGAGAAATAAAGAAAAAGAAATATTATTAGTCAGAGATAATGCTATTGAGATAATGCTATTGTATGCTGAAACTCATTTGTACAAGACCAGGTCCTAACATTCATACAGAAAGGGAAAGAAAAAAGCCAAAAAACTTTATTTACTTTATTTGTTCAGTATGTTCTTCTATAGGTGATTTATCCCCATTATTGACTTGGCTATTTTTTCAGTCTGTGCATTTATTTGTTTTCAATGTGCAGTGCCAAGATTGGCTAGCATGCCATTTTTACAGCATTATTTTTTTAATGGGTAGCAATCCTAGTATCAGTAATATTACAATATATTTATAGACAGAGCAAAACAAGAAGGTAAAGTGTAGGGTAACATTCTGCTTGCACTATTACAAAAAATAAAGGCAGCAAGCAATGACTAAGAACTTGTCAGCACTTCACTGGCTCTTCATTTGTCATAGCTACTATAATAGAACATAACAAACAAGTCACTTCTTGCCAGGTTAATTTTTTCCAAGGACAGAACTCCTTCATTAGACCTGTAAATATATTGGCCCAAGGAAAGGCCCCACAATAATGCTACATTGCATTGCCTAGAGGAAGTATTGCTGAAAGCAGCTAAACAGTGAAGTCATTCCACAGTCATCACATGTCAAGGCCATGTTTGTACAGCTGAAATACAGCTAAAGAGGAGATTCCCTATCAGACTAACAAGGAGATTTAGAGAAAATACAAGTTTAAAAAAAAAAGAAGAGGAGCATATCTGGCTTTTTTACTTAAGCATCAAAACAGAAGACAACTTGTACTTTTTAGGAAGGCAGGAAGAACCTAAAAACTATGGCCATGGTTAAGTGATACACTAAAGCTGGTATTACAGATCCCATGTAGATTTTAAAAACACTTTGTGAACGCACAGGACTAGAAAGTACAACTCCTTTTTAGCCAGAAGAAAACCTTAAAAATGGCATTAATTTTGTACCGTATTCTGCCTAATTAACAGAAAGAACCTGAATCAAAATAGTATTTCTGGGCAATGAAGCAGGACAGATTGTGTAGCCACAGCCTAAAAGAAGTGCTAAGAGAAGCTGGCTTGCAGAAAGCTTTCTGGTGAGCAAATACTCAAACAAGGAATGCACCATTCCAAAGTCAGTCGTGTTTGCCTGCTGCTCTTCTTCAAGCAATTGCCATGCCACTGACTGAACTAAAACACTTTGTGAGAATGCAGCCAGAGTGCTGCAAGAAGATATGGAGGATGAAGATATGTAAAGAGAGCATTGTTTGTTTTCTTAGCAATCAGTAAAGATCAGTTTACATTCTTTTGCATATACAGTAGTAGAACAGTTATTTCTAATTTTCAGCACTTTGCACCAAGGACTTTGACTGTTTATTGTTTAAGTATTCACTTGATAGCTTTTGAAGTCACAGAAGAATATTGGTGAGCTTAAAGAGCATCAAAGGATAAGTGAAGCACTGTTTGTAAATGAACAGCCAAACACATCTCGAACAAAAGCATCCTGTAACTTTCCACTTGCTTATTAATTTTATGGAAAGACCACTGTAAGTAACTGGCCACTGTGCTGAAATAAGGCATTAGAATACTGAGTAAAAGGTTTGGAAGAATGAGACTTAAAAGTTCAAATGAAAGGTGAGAGGGAGGGCAAAGGAAAAATTAGAGAATAAAAGGGGATCTACTGTAAGTACAGGAGCTGGGAAGCTTGTAAAGAATAATTCAGCAAGAACAATATAGTGGTAAGTTTGTGAACATGCTTCATCTTGGTTCTTGAAGTACTCAGAAACATCAAAGTAGAGGGGAGAGGGCCCACATGCCAAAGACAGGTACTGCCATTTCCTCCAGGCACAGGCTTCAGAAGTTTAAGCAGCTCCATGCTTGAGCTGAGCTCCGAGCTGGTACTTTTCTTCTGTTTTTTCCTCTGATGATTATCTTTCCCCAAACCCAAAGACAAATAAAAATGGTGATGTGGATGACTCTTTTAATACCTTCTGCAGAATATTTAAGAGTTGGGAGGACTGCTACTGCTCTCTCTTTAGGTGCCAAAACCCCATGAGACACAATTGCAGGAATACTTCAGTCTAATTCAGGAGCACTCTTTTGAAGCAAATCAGTTGATCATCCTCACTGACCACACTTTGTATTGCAGAGTGTGCTAACCAAATTCTGTCTGACTGATGCTAAACTTGAATGTGCCCTACAGACATTGTGCTCCGCCTACTAATGGGTGTTCAGTCCTTTTGAGCAGATCAGAGTAAATCCAAACCAGTTCCCCTGAAACAAAGAGGGTAGCCACAGAATCATCAGTTCCATCTGTTTTGCCATGTCATTTCATCCCCCTTGCATTGCTTTATTTGCTTATGTAGACACAGACAGTCTTTGCGGGAAGCACTGGGATTAACCATGTTTTACATTACTTTATTGTCTCTTACATGTTACTTCCTTATTTGTGGTACAGTAATTGTCCACATTTTGTAAAGCCACATCCAATCTGTTTCTTGACTTTTTTTCCAAACACTGAATGCAGTAGAGACCAGGATTGCCACGGAGAGGAAAAATAAACCCAAACTTATGTGGCTTTTACATTCAGCCATAAAACAAACAGAAAACTGTGAATTTCCTCCACTGTTCATTGACATTTCCTCTGAAGTTTTACTGTGGAATTATATTTGGTCTTAATACTCCATGGTTGCTCAGCCCATTCACTTTAGCACACAGACTTTGCTTTATGCAACAACAAAATTAACACTGTCACCTTTAGAGGGAGCTATACATAATGTTTATATATTTTGTCTCTATATAAGGAGGTCAAATTATTCCCAATGAAAGAATAAAGTGTTCAAGAGTTACAAAGAGTTTTAAATAATAGTATTCAAATTTTCAGAAATAATTGGACTCCTTATTTTATCTAGCATCCTGGCAAAAATAATTGCAAAACTTATAAAGGCTGCTTAGATTTTGAACATAAACAATTGTCTTGCCTCAATAAGATTTAAGCTGTTTATCAAACAGTGTGAGCTGGTAAATTGAGTTAAAACAAGTAAGTAAATTGAAGTAAACTAGTTACATTCTGTAATTCTGTAATTAAACCAGTAAGTTTCAACTCTGGAAAAGGTGACAGTAATTGGACGCCCATTCCAATAGTTTAAAAGCCACCTGAACCCTCTCTAGCTCTACACTTTCGTCCCACACAAGTCCTTGACATGTACTTTGCAGGTCAGCTTTCCTCTTTTGGGTGCAGAGGAAGTGGCAAAAGACAGAGAACCAGCAGCACTTGACTAACTCACATGAAAATCCAAAAGGAGACTATATTGAAAGCCAGTATCCATTTATACAACTTCCTATTCTAACTACTAGCCCCCAGGGAGGTATTTCCCCAGTAATTACCTTTCCACACCCTCTTTACCGCAGTAGTTATACTGAGGGATAAATTAAATGACATTGCCTATTTAGAATAGACTACCTTATAGATACATACATTCACCTCTAAAATAGTGCAACGCAAAAGTTTGTACCTTTATACCTTGCAATAACCTATCTATAAGTCTATAAGCCGAAAATGAGACATTTCTTCTATTTGTCTAGCATTTCCAAACATGACCTAAGACAATTATGGATAAGGAGCAGAAACTGAGATCAACAGGTCCTGCATTAGCCAGTCAGTAGCCTGAAAAGAAGGAAGTTACAAAAGATAAAGGTTTTCTCACATGTTATTTTTTCAGAATAAATCAAATGACTGTGTTTCTGAAAGACATCCCAAACTTGCAGTTCAATATCCAGAAGTACATTTCCAATTTCTGCATGAGGGAATGCAACCTCTCACAGCATTTTTCTGTCTTAGATGGATCTAACCATTGGTGATTATCAACTTAAGCTACCTTGTTCAGTTACTGTATTGTATTTATTTCAAACAACAACAACAAAAAAGTATATACAACTGCTATAATACACCTTCACAAGCATAACTTGAATGGTAACCCTGTCTAACTCTTCAGGAGTTCTACAAATACTGATATTCTTTTCTGATTCTAAGTCTCAGTGCTGAGAAATTTTATCTTGATTCATTCAGCATTTTATTCCACAAGGCACCTGAATGTGTTTATGACTCTCAAACATGAACACATGAAAGCTCAGTTAAACATTTATGCATCAAAAAGAGAAACAGATAATGCTATTCATAGGAATATGCTGAATGAATGACTGCAAGAAATTGTACTTTACTATAGCTGTGCTCTTTGGACACCAGAAGCTCAGATTTGCAAGTAGATGTAGCATACTTCATTAGCCCAGAAGTCCTGACTGTAAGAAAACCTTCTGCCCATGCTGAGGCCAAACAATGCATTGACAGCAGAACTCAGACCCAGTTCTCGTGATGTCCAGATTCTCACAGAAACTAGTGAGGGCTCTTCTGGCATAAAGTCTGAAGGACCAATGAGGTCTCCAGAACATTTGCTCTAAGTCTTACACAGAGTTTAAAGTAGGAGGCCTGTGAAGGGCATTTGAGGACTTAAACTTTGCTGGCTACACTGGTCAGTGCAGGTGTATCTGATATGTATTTTTGGTACAAACATACAGCTTGTATAATAATTTCAAAAGATGACTCCTTTAACGCAAAATAGATGTGTGTGACCCAGTGTGAACTATAGATGTCAGCAATATGTGTGGTTCACAATAGAGATCATATCAACACAATCATAACAGGAGACAGCCAACAATTCTTTGATTCTGGTTATTTGTTTAGGAATGGTTTGCATCTAGATCCCACCAGTGATAGCGAAGAGATCCAGTATCCCCTGGTTCATGAATCCACAAATCATATAAAGTTACAGAAGAAACAGAGAGATATAGTCCTATTTGTGAAACCATTTCATTCATGTTTAGTCTTACACATATAAACAGTCACATCAAGTTGATCATACCTTCAGCTTGGTAGTGCAGACAAGGTTGTGCAGCAGATTTGCCAATGGACCATAGCAGAGGTGGAACAGTCATGGTTTGCATATTTTAGTTGACGTTTATGCAAAAGTTTAAAGTCTATTCTGTGGCATGCAATGTCTGTGGACCAAATGGGTTCTTGGCATCATTTAGTCTGCTTTATGATCTACCTAATTCAATGTTGCTCCTTCACACTGTATAAACATATATACAGTTAACACCATGTATCTGGGGTCTTTCCCTAGTATGTTCTTTCCTTAGCCTGTTCCTGATGTTTAAGATTTTCTCAGAGTTGTCTATCATAAAGTAGCAAATTCAACGCTCAGGCAACTTTAGTTAGTTTTAACAGCTCTCTAGATCTGAGAGAAGGAAAGAAGCAAAGGTGGGCAGTAGGGCCCTATAAGAATACAGGAAGTTTCAGAAAACTAAATTACAGCTGTACTCTGATGAATTAATTTCTAATGTGCAGCCTGGATTTCCTCTTTCTCTCCTCAGAACATGATATACAGTACATAGCTATTTCTACAAGAGGAGCAAATAGTTGCATAGCTGCTGAAAAAATGTGAAATGACAAGATCAGAAGAATAGGCAAAAGCTTTTTTGGTGTACGAATAGTCATTTCTAAATGAAACACTTAAATCTATATCTTTTACTTTTCACAGGGTTTTTAAAAAAGCCATGTACATCTTAATACATAAATAACACATTCAGACCATCAAACCTTACATTAAAGGGTTTCAGCATTTTTTTTTAATAAACTATAGCACACAGACTTATTAAAGCTTCTTACAAATATATTTCTATATGAAACCAGAAAGTTTTCTAATCCCGTTAATTGAAAAGCAGAGGACCAAACAAACCCAAAGATTCAAAATCACAGAATCTGATAATGAAATTCTATACTGTTTCACTTACATAGATAGTATGTAGGGATGGACATTCAAACGATAAACATATACTCCTAGTTAAGCCAAACAGAAATCTATATGCCAAAGGCCTACTAGTCTCTAATGATGAGAAAATTAAAAGCACAAACAGCTTTAATATGAAAATATTGCAAACCTACTTGTAAACCTACTGGAAGTGACAGATCAACGTTTTCAAGCAGAGACAAACCAAATCTATTAGATGAAATACTGCCATCATTACCTATTTTTAGCAGTAATAATAAATACAGTCATTATGATGATGAATAACTAATGAAATGGCAGGCCCAGGAAACAGCATTGCAAAGCTTTCAAGAAATTAGAGTCAGATCCTGGAATTGTAGGTACCAAGAACAAGTCTTATTTGCGTACCGTGACTTCAGTAGGACCTTTCAAATACTGCATATCTTAAAGCTCAAAGTCCACACCCCCCCCCCCCCCCCCCCCCCCCCCCCCCCCAGGAAATTAACAAGCTAGAAGAATAAACACATTACAGTACAGTAGACACCATACCTGGTGATAATCCAGCATTTAAAACAATTTGCGCTAAGAAGAATTGCCACAGACCCTACTGTTTTACTATTACACAGAAATAAAATATGTTCCATAATTAAAAAACACTTCAAATAATGCTTTAATAGAGGGGAGCCTTGCTCCATCCACTCTCCCCAGGACTTGCTAAATTCTATTTATATTTCTAATCAGGCATTAGATACATATAATAAAATTGATAAATGGGACATACTTTTGCACTGATTAAATTACCAACAAAATGTCATTATTATGCTTTCATTTACTATGTCAGCACATAGACTGAAAGCATTTAAAATATTATCTTATCCCACCTTTAAATGATATTTTATCCATTTACAAATTCTGAGGAATTTTTCATAAGTAGCTATCCAGAAGCAAACTCTTCTGGAGACACAGTGCCAAGCTGGGAATTTTTTCAGATATAAACTTCCACCAGTTTTGTGGTTTGGCTTTCTGTGTTATTTTGTTTGTTTTCTTGATTTTTAAGAACTGATGAAGTACAATATCAAGAAACATCATGTAAATCCTCAGTCTCAGCAATATGTTTATTTTTAACCTAAATGTATTACCTCCAGAAATGAAGGTGTCTATTCAATATGTTTTCCTTTCACTGGATCTGCCATCATGAAAGAAGATTTGGTATTGTTTTGTGACTGACTTGGTGTGACTGAGCAGTGACAGGGTCCTGGGAAGAACGGAGAAGGAAAATATGAATAAATGTTGTCTTGGAGCTAATACCATGTAATACACCATATACATTTATCAAGTTTCAATGATGTCATTGTTTTTTTCCAAACATTAATATTAATGTTAACCTGAATGACATTTCTCTAAATTTAATTTACTGTTAAACAGTCCTATAGCATGTGTACCTTCAAGCCTGAATCCTGTAAACATGAATACTCTCAAGTATTTGCCTTTTGCACTTAGGCAATGCTAAGATAGGTGAGAAGGTGGGCAAATCTGGCCATCTCCCAAGATGTGACATTTTCTTTAGCCAGTTACATGGAATATAGATGTATTCATCTCACTCTAAAATCAAGGTCAGGCAGATTAACGGAGCAATACGATACCCTCTTGCTAGGAAGGTCTCTATTTTCTATCCCAGACAGCATATTAAAGCCATTTTGTGTTATGCAGTACAAAGACACTCAGAAAATTGTTATAACCAATGTTGGCAAGATCTGTGAGTGTGGAAGACCCTATAATGATGAGTTGATTCTTCATAGGATGACAAGGAGAAAAATAACATCATTAAGGCTGTCTTCATTTTAATGATACAGCCTTTAACTTCTTGGAACACCTTGAACATCTGAAGAGGTTTAAATGGAGACTTGGGAGCAGCCTAAAAACAAACCAGTTTACCATTCTTCTTGCCTGTTCTACGTTACATGTTCCACACATCTAGCAAAAGATCTAATTCCACATATTGGAAAATTATATAAAGCTAAATGGTATGTATGTACCACAAGCAATAAAATGTTAATAGGACTATCCAGTACATAGAAAAATGGATGCATTTTAGCATATTTTGCTTCTAATTTCTTCACAACCATGAAAACATAGCCCAGGAATTTATATCAGAAAGGTAACCAAATAACAATGCATTTTTCTCAACATGTAGTTACACAAGACAAATACATCCAGACATTGCATTCAGTCTTGTCTGCGCATAAGAGAAGCATTATGTATTCTGAGGGGACACTGAATGAAGCAATCCCAAATTGCTAAATAACTTTCAAAAAAATAGTTGTTTTGTTCCATCAAAGTGTGAATGGAGATAGCTTAAAGAACGCCACAAAGACAGAAACAAGGGCTAATGTAAATCACAACAAAAATGGGCTGTGAGAGAAAATATTTAAAGGAACAGAATGTAGCATTCCTATTTGAGTGATTAGTTAGGGCCTAGAATCTTTTTCATTATTTCTGTAATATATTTTTATTCTTGAATTATTGTCTCAGACTGGTTGAAATTATTATTCCCTTTCTTACTTGCTGCTTCATCTATACTGAACATAAATGAAAATGCCACAGTATGCACAGGGTTAAAATAAATGTTTGTATATTCTCCTTTTTTCTTTCCACAGATTGTCTTCCCCAAGGTGAAGTTTCTTAGAAAGATTTTGATTTCTTTGTCCCAAGCTTGCACAATCTTTTGTATCCTAAACTCATATTGTATCAGGTAGAATGAAATCAATTGAATGTGTAAATTCCTTAAATAATAGCAAATAGAGCAGATTGAATTTCAAAGGGAAAAAAATGGTGAACCAGAAAAGCAGTGGTACGAAGGTCATCAGCAGAATTAACAAAAAAGTCTGGCAAAGTTACAGTTAGGCAGTCAGTAATACTCTATTGATCAGACTTTCTCAATCAATGATGCTGCGCCTAGATTATTGATGCAAAGGTATTAAGCAAAATTTTATTTCAGCTAACTTGTTGGCTCAGATGTCAACTGAAAGTCATTTCCCCAGTCAATCAAACATACAATAAATCTGAGCAGAGTTAGATCTTCAACACCTTTGTATACATTGTGCTTTCTAACTATATAATGAGCTTTGAAAGAGAAACACTTAAAAGACTATTTTAACTAGGAAGAGCAAAGATACAGCATTTCCATTAAAAAAAAAAAAAAAAAAAAAAAAAAAAAGAGTAAAGAGAGTGAGAGAGTGGGGATGAAATAGGGGAACAGAACAAAGAGATTAAGGGCTATTAGCTGGTTACATCAGAAAACATTGAAATCTAAATCTGTATCTACAGCTGGTTTATAGAAATATATATTTTTCCCTCATTCTTCATTTGTTCATGGCAGAAAGTTCTCCACTCACATAATGGTCTCTGCTAAAAGAAGACCAACAGCAAAGTACAGAATAGGAAAGGAAAAGGAAAGGAAGACAGGAAAACCCTTCAGGGGAACTAGTATTGGCAGTTCAGACAGTTCACATCCATCCAATGGTTGGTTTTGTTGTTGCTGGTAGTCTTCCCAAAAGCTTAAATTTAGGTTTGCTGAAACTTGTGTATAATTTGGGAGTTATTTATTTATTATAAACCCTACCCTACCCTTTCTCCTTTGAATTACTGTGTTGTTTTTTTCCCCTCATTCCCATCCTAAGGTTTTTGCTAAATGCTCTTGCCCCACTATTTTGTTGGGTCACTCAAAGATACATTGAGTAGACATGAAGAGTCAAACAATCCTCCCCCAAAGACTTTTTCATGTTTTGCATCTTGGCCTTCACAAGCCTGACAAATGCCTCATAGGATAAAAGAGGCCTCATTTTTCTTCTACTCTACATGTTTGTCTTTTTGTGATTCTTTTTTTTTTTAAATAAGAATTAGAAAACTGATTTTGTACTGATAAAAACATATGCAAGTACTTTTTTTATACTTTAATAGCATTAAAGTAGCGACAGCTTCTACTAGCAGCCTTTTCTCCAGTAGTAATTACATTGTTACATTTTTTTTTCTTCCTCCTTTACACAATTGTAAATATGAAGTAACTTCAGTGAAGCATAGAATGAGAACTGGGGAAAAATCTGTGTAGTGTATCTGTTTGTGATTAGCCATCATGTTTCCACATGTTGTATTCCTGCTTGAATTCAAGCAGTCTATGGAAACCTGATCAGCACTGTAATTACGGCCTGCTTGAATCAAGTCAGTCAAATAATGTCAAAAACAATTATTTTCTTTTCCAAAGGGCACTACAAGTTTGAGAACACACAAGAGAAAATGCAGATCTCAACATGTTAACAGTTTATGAACAAATCTCAGGGCATTCATTCCTTGATTCCTCTTGAATTGGCAATGATGGGACTTGAAAATACATTGATGCTTTTTCATTAGAATCACTGTTAGCCACTTTTTTAATACACAAGCTACAGTTTTATGATCTGGTACTCTGCTATAAATCACCTTTTTAATTTGGTCCATTACTTGGAAGAAAATCTAAGAAGAAGGAGAAATGAGTTGTATTGATATAATACCACAGCCAAAAAACGAACACAATAAAAATAAGAATACAAAAAATTCAAGTTTTTTCAGAGGCACTGAGTATGATGGGATTTTAAAATACCTAGTATTTTTAAAAAATCAGAGTATCTACAGAATTTTGGATAAAGGTTATTGTCTACGAAATTAAACTTGCTTATTTCCACATGCTTGGGATCAGGCCACTTGTTCAGGTGCCTAAGGTCAGACAAGTTTGAATATTTTGCACCAAGTGCAAAGATTATCTGTAGAAGTTCGTATTTCTTAACCTGAGCAGGACTTGTAGAATTAAACCCAAAATAAATCAAGATGCTAAATAAATTTAACAGCTACAGCATAGTTCTACAAATATCTCAAGAGATTAAGGACCCATGCAGTCCACAGAATTATATGCAGAATAATTTGTTAATACAATATTTTCATTAAGTGCATATTCACTTACTGTTCCTGATGAGAATGTGTAAATATTCTGAATTAAATTTTCATACAAACTTATGCTTATAAAATTATTTTTGCAAAATCATAATTGGTCTTGACAAAGGTGCTAATACGAAATTTCTGAATCTAGCTTTCACTGCAGAAGCTTCCAGATAAAATAGAGATGACAGAAGACTGAGGGCATAGTTACAAAGAGCTGTAGGAGTCAGCCTGAAAGGATAAATCCCATTTTTTGATTCCAGATGTTTAATAAAGTCTGATGCCTTTTACTAATTCATTCAATGATTTATCAAACTAACTGCCGTAACTAATGTTGTTAAGATTACAGTTAACAAGGAATACTATTAAAACAGTAATTTCTGTTGGGCATTCAATTCTTTTTGTATTCTATAAGGCCTTATGAGAAAAGGAAGGTGTTAAATATTGTCATATTTTTCAATGTTTAGTATTAGTCAGGGCAGTCATCTGCTGCTATTTGACTGCTGAAACATCCTAACTGAACAGAAAGGAAAGAAATACTCATTCAGGTTACCAAATTTCTTATTGTTCTCTTTAAGGTCCATCTCAGATCTATATTACCCTTTTCTTGTAATTGTTTTGCATCTTTGCTTTATTGTTTTAAGAATCACACTGATCCTGTTTGCTTTTCCCCAAACTATCTTTACTCCTGTGCCCATGATATGTCACTTAGGTGAACACTTCAGTCTAAAAACAGCAACAGAACTGTATCTTCACATCACTCAAGAACTGATATTTTAATGGTCCCTACAAGATGTTAGCTCATCAGGTGACAGACTGAGAAGAATTAATATGTAGTTTATTTTTAAAATTGAATGTAAGATTATACCATATGAGGGTGAATATATATATTTATTTGCATTCACAGAGGAAAATGCGGTATATTTCAAAATGGGAATGTACAGATTTCACATTGTAAGTTTGTACACATATACATATGCATAAATATATGTTTATATATACAAATGCATATTTAAGTGAGTTTCTGTTACATTATACTATTACCTTTTGAAATCGCTTGTAATCTTAGTCCATAAACTTGTTGGAATAGAGAATTTCTCCTTATATGCTTATCTATTTCTCTGTGCAATTAGACCATGACCCTTTACAGAGAACACTGAGCATTACTACAATAGCAAAAAAAATAGTTTTCTATGGGTTTTTGCCTTAACTCACTTGTTTGTTTCCAGGAATTTATATGTATTCATACATACACATAAAATTGTATATAAATATTTTAAAATGTTTATGTACCACACACTTGTGCATACTGTCCTACTAACACAGAAATATTTGCTATCTCTGATACATGTACATATATACATGATACAATGACGTTCTTATATTTGTAAGGTCAAATATTCAAGCTTTCTTGCCATGAAAACTGTTGCTTCTAGAGACAACTGTGACAAAATCATTTGTTTACCTTTAGAAATTTTGCAAAAAGAAAAATTCATTTACAAACATTGTGTGGATTCTAAGGATAGAGTGAAAGATGTAGCATCATATGGTCACCATATGGATCTCATTAAAGACATCTTCTGACAGGTTTCTGCAATCATTCCCTACCCATTTAAACTCCTTTATGCAACATAAATGTCTTACTCTATTATAGAAAGTAGTGCTCTAAAAGTTTGGTGACAATAATACTGAAGACCAAGATAACGTTATATGGTACAATACCAGTGGAATGTAAATGGTAGTAATAGATTCTATGATTAAATACTTGGTTAACTACCTAATTACATGATTAACATTTTGACATATTTCTTAGTCTGTAACATTTTTAAGGAAATAACTATGAATTTGCTATCCTGCAGAAATCTTTAATATAGTCACCAATCAAAGTACCTGTGGCTGTCTCTTATATTCAGACTGCCTTTTCCTGATGAGAAATTTAGGACAATTTCATTATTTTCTTTTAAGCTTAATTAATAATGATGAACTGTCCTAGTAGTCACAACTGTTAACTTACAATGATGTATACAATTACCATTGAAAAAAAAAAAAAAAACAACCAACAACCATTTGTGTTATAGACCAGGGAATCACTCTATTTCTTAAACACAAACTCAGTTTATCTGTATATTAACAAGAATTACAAATGTGATACAAACATTAACATTTGTCTAATGAATAATAAGATATAAAACATGAAAAGAAAATTTTCTGCCCATTCATTTAACGAGTATCTGCATATTATAACAACTGGGGATTGGCCATTGACAGGCCTAGACTAGTTTTCCCTATTGTCCCACTAGGAAATGAAATCTACTCCAGGGAAAGACTGTTGAGACTAAGCATTTTCTCTAGGTATAATTTGCAAAAAAAAAGAAATGATGTTTAAGCCATTTAAGAAGTAATGTTGATGACACTGACTGTTTTTCTGAAGAGTCATAGAGTATCTCTGCCATGATTTTTACTGAGTTAATCTTAAAAAAAGAAAGTCAATCAAGAAAAGACTAAAACACTGTAGGTCACTGATAAATGAATATATAAAACAACAAAAAACTATTCAGAATTCATGCAAATAAAAGAAAGTAAAGCCATAGCATACGAGGAAAGAGCCTTCCAAAGTGCGCAGTAAGATTCAGAATGTACTTTAATTTTTGTTAGAAGCTTTATGGTGAGAGTGCACTCATATTAAAAATGCATAACAATAAAACATAAAACCATTTCCTTATTGCTGGCATTTATGCAAAACCACTTACAACCATTCAAAATATTAATGCCCTTACCTAGCAATTAATGCTGCACTATGGATTCAGTACAGTGTACACTAGAAAACAGCATTGCCACACTGCACAGTGACCTACTGTACTTAATTACACAACAAAGTTCTCGACTTTAAGTCATGCTGAAATGAAAAGTCAGGGTTAGGTTTCACAGTAAAATCATGTCAAAATCCATAAACAATTTCAAATGTATGTACCACAGACACTAGAGAGCAATTGGGAGAGTCGCATACATGTTTATTGAAATATTGCACTCCCATTTTTCCAATTCTTGTTTACTAAGCAGATTATTTGTACTGAAAATGTTATACATGTTTGTGAAAATGGACTCAACAAATGTGCTCTCAATTCTCCACAAAAACAGCTACGTAAATACTCTTTCAATTTCCCTGTGCACTCCAGTATTGGTCTTTAGGCCTTAATCCCTCACTTGACTTGCACAGAGATAGTTTCTTAAGAAGATAACGGAACTGTTATGCTGTCAAAAGTAAGCAAATAAAAAGAGAAAGTGGCTTCCTCTTTAAGCTTTTACACTAAATGGATACCAAAATTAGTCTTGGCTTTTTACCAAGCACACACAGGAGAACTATTTTATGTGGTGTACAGGTCCAGATTCCACTGAGTTAAAATAAAATATTACTGCATTTTTGTTTTTTTCAGCAGCAACCCAAAGCATCAGTGTAATTGTATAGTAATGGAATTAAGATATTTGTTTGTTAAATGGCAGAACACCATGGTAGTGGCTTCAAATGTCAGAGTTTTACTATGTTTTTTGAATGAATTTCAACTGCTTGAGTGCAGGTAAACCAGAGAAAAGCTTCGTCTTTATTTTAACAATGGTCGGAGTCATGACTTAAGAGCCAAATCTTGCCTCCAGATCCATACATGCAGATATCACTAAAGTTGACTGGAGTCAGGGGTAGAACTTGGACCATAATATTTATGCAAGTTTTTCAAATGTATTGTTGGCAGTTTGACATGATCCAAACAATCAGCTGGTTCTTCCTTTTTTCATGTCTGTACTGAACTCTAACTCATGAGTTACAAGTCTTAACATACTGTACCATTTTGGAAACTTCTTAATTTGCATGTTACCTACTTTGTTCAAAGAGAAGTAGAAAATAAAGCTTCTGTGAATCTGTGCACTGGCATTGTCTGAAGCCCAGACTTTACACAAAAAAAATCTTTACTGAGGCATTTCAGTTTACTCAGTCCCACTAAAGAGTCTAACCTGAACTCAGTGAATGACAAAAAAAAAAATCTGCATTGAATAAGACATGAACAAGAAATCCAAGCTGATTCCATCAACGTGACAAAAAAAAAAAAAATGAGTTTAAAACCATTTTCTTTAACAATTTTGCTTATTTTCTTCATCATAGCATCTTATGATGCAGTCATGCTGAAGCAGCTCCATTTGAAATGTAGCACTTCCAATTAATCCATTTTAATGTGTCCTGAGGAGATTAACCAAAAAATACCAAGTACTACCAGTCCTATCAGTCAGATTTCCTCTTCTTATCTTAACTGCAGTAAAAATCAGTCGAGCTATTGGAGGCTCAGTTATAACCACATAAATATTAAAATAATGAAATTAGGAATTAGGAATTATTATTATTATTTTATTTATTTTTTAAGATGTGTCCCATCCCAACAAGACCTCACTATTCTAACAAAGAATTTGGGAACAAAGGGGTTCTATGCTGAAGCAAAAGTCTTCTAAACTTGAAATCTACTTCTTCAAACAAAGTAACAGTCACATATTTTATTGATTTCTTATACTTTGTCATATTTTTCTGTTGAAGAACGTGGCTCTGAAAGATGCAAAATCCTAGCTCACAAAAGTGTGCTTTCAGTTTCTCAATGTCGTACTTTATTTGTTCACAGATTGGTCAAACATTCATTTAATAATTCACCAAGTAAGCACAGTCAGATGTTTCAGATACAGCCTCTAGCCTGGAAGACTTTGTGCTTATGCTCAGTAGTATATTTTCATTTTAACTCTAAAGAGATGTTTTCATTATGCATGTTAGAATTGTATTTGGTTTGGGGGTTGCTGTTATTTATTTATTTATTATTATCCCAATGATATATACATACTCTTCATTCAGTGTTACAAACTGTTATTCTCACTCACTGTAGCATTATTCCCTCAGAATAACTTCATCCACACTCATTTTCCAGATAAATGGGCAGTTTACTCTTATTATTTTTGTATAGGTATACCTCCAATCTTTTAGAAAATATTAACAAGTAAATAAATTGATCATAAAAAAATATTAGTCACTTCACATGGTACAAAATTGCTATTGATAGTAAATTACTATGACTATTATTGTTTTATGTTTACTGACTTCAGAAGTAGCTGCTGATTCTACGCTTTCCCTCCCTGCAGAGGTGCCACAGTCTCTACTTCAGCAGTGACCAAATGATTCTCATGTTTTTCTGTAAATAACCTTGCCTGCAGAGATTCAGGAATTGCTGCTTGAAGACCCCAAAGCAAACAATTATTCTCAAGAGACAGTTCTGATATAGGATATAATGTTTCAACAGAATATCTGACAAATGGTTGATGTGAAATAAAGTACTTTTTTGAAGAAAACTGGCTTTTTCTCCTTGGCCATTTGCCATACTATAGAATTTAAAGTTTGAAATAAAGGATTTCAAAATATTATATTTTTCTTTTGCTGCCTATTCTATAAAATAAATATACTGATGATGATAGCAATGCTAATATTAAGAAAAATCTTATTGTAATATCTGCCACTGATGACTTACTAATCTTCTCTCCAGAGCAAGCACAGGAAGTTCTGGTTGAATATGAGGGGGTGCTTCTTTACTGTGACAGAGCACTGGAACAGGTTGCCCACAGAGGTTGTGGAGTCTCCTTCTCTGGAGATATTCAAAACCCGCCCGGATGCCATCCTGTGCAATGTGCTCTAGGTGATCCTACTTGGCAGGGGCGTTGGACAAGATGATTTTCAGAGGCCCCTTCCAACCTCAGCCATTCTGTGATACCTGAAAACAAGATTAGAACTGCAAATGTTTTGTGGTGCCTAGGAAGTATCACCTGGAGAACTTCAAACTACTACAGTGTATTCGTCTTAATCACGTGCCTGATTTAATACCAGATTCAAGGCTGCTTCAAGACCTGTTCTCCATAAACACCAGTGATAGGACCCATGGGAACGGGGTTAAGCTGAGGCAAGGGAAGTTTAGACTAGACACTAGGAGGAGGTTCTTCACTGAGATGGTGGTTGCGCATTGGAACAGGCACCCACTGGCATTGGAACAGGCTCCCCACTGAAGTAGTTTCTGCACCAAGCCTGTCTGAATTTAAGAAGAGATTGGACTCTACACTTAGTCACATGGTCTAAACTTTTGGGTAGACCTGTGCAGTGCGAGGAGTTGGACTTGGTGATCCTTATGGGTCCCTTCCATCTCTGGATATTCTATGAGTCTGTGATTCTGAGTTGCCTGTCTCAATGTAGGAAGGAGGAGGAACGTAAGAGAAGTTCTCATTTATCAGTGATACCATTACTGGTCTGAAAAAGTTCTCCCGCTGATTAAACTCTTTAAAAATTTAAAATTAGAGATTCAAACCACCAGTTAGAAGCATCAGGTCTACAGTCTGTAGTGTTGCTCCTCTGCAGTTCTAAATGTCTCTAAGAAAAACACTTATTTCTGTAAGTGGTAAAATAAAAAGAAACATAAATACCAAATGCAATATTTAGGAAAGATCCTAATGTACTTAATAAAGCCTTAAACATCTACTATCTGAGTGATAGAGATGCTTAGTCCCAAGTCCAGTTCAATCACACTGAGGTCTACTTCAGGGGAAAAAAAAAAAAAAAAAAGGAAGTAATTGATATTATAATAAAAATATATGTGGAAAAATAAAAAAAAAAAAAAAAAAAAGGAAAAGAAAGAATGAAAGAACAAATGAAAGAAAGAAAAGAAAGAGGAATAAAGGAAGAAAGGAAGAAAGGAAGAAAGGAAGAAAGGAAGAGGAAGAAAGAAAAGAAAAGAAAAGAAAAGAAAAGAAAGAAAGAAAGAAAGAAAGAAAGAGAAAGAAAGAAAGAGAAAGAAAGAAAGAAAGAAAGAAAGAAAGAAAGAAAGAAAGAAAGAAAGAAAGAAAGAAAGAAAGAAAGAAAAAGACTAAGAAAGAAACTAAGAAATAAATGGGAAATATTGCGAGAAAAAAAAAATCATGTTAGCATTAAGAAGCAATTTAGGGAGTATAGGTGAAGACTAAGTATTGCTGTTCATTCTCATGCAATCAATAGCAGTAGCATCACAAGGAAATGGAAATAGGATTATATATTCTATTCAGAGCAACAGAACACAGAGTACAGGAGTGCAAAAAGACTGAATCCCCTCCCCTTTCCTAATAAGAGATTATTCAGCTTGTCAGAACAATGCATTCCAAAAGAAAATAAATTCATGTGACACTGAAATTAAAATACCTAAATTTTTTTCTTGTTGAAAATAAGAAACATTTCAGAACAGATGTGAAACAGTTTTTCATTTATTTATTCAAATAAATGTCGAATTAATTTTGTAGAAGAAAGCATTGAATTTACTACAAGAAGAGCAACACATAACGTGTCTACCACTTTTTAGAGTACAATCTTTGGCTGAAACTGTGCAATTCCAACTTGCTAGAAGCTGACACAATCTATGACACATATGGGATAGAAAACTACTATTACCTAAGAAAGAATTTTTTGATTTAAATCTTCACATAACTTTAGCTCTTTTACCTGCTTTAGTCTAGTCTAGAACAGCTTTTGAAAGTTTTTCTGACTCTGTTTTCTCACACATTCACAAATCTCTCCTTGCATAATTCTCAATATGCTATTCTAGGAAATATTTCTCCAACAAATAAATTTGGAACAGATCTTTTATTTTTGCTCATTTTTTTCTATTGTTCCTTTATTTGAATGGCAACATCAGAGGAGTCAACTGGAGTAGCCTCTCAATTTGTTCACAGTTCCAAATACTCCTTCCACTGTTTGTGGAAAATGTTATATGCCAAGGAATACATATCATTCTACACTTTGGACAAAATCTTTTCCCAATATTTACTGAAGAGAAGGTAATTTTCATATACTATAACACAATGCCAAGAAATCTTTCCCACAGCTAAATGATTGATCATTTTCCAAAAGGAAGACATTTCCATTCCTCCCAGTATCTGAGAGGAATACTGCAATACGATATTCATGCAACCCTAAGATACAATAGAATAACTAGGCTGTGTGTGCCTCCCTTAGTAACATATCATGGTTATGAAAGCACTAAGAAATTTATTTAAAATTTCCCTTTTATCTAAAAAGGAAAACTACACAATTTCCTTACATTATTTCTCTTCTTCCCAAAGGTGGTTGATATGTGACTTAGACTCAAGGTGAATAACCCGATAGAATATTGCATGAAAAAAAAAAAAAAAAAAATCAACTTAAAAACAAACAACCACCACCAACAACAACAAAAAAATGCCCAGGAGTACATAGGACGAACAACAGAAGGTCAAGCTGTAAGTACACTGACAAGTCTAGATCAAAAAATATTGCATGGGAGGGGAATGGGAGTATTTCAACTTAATGTGCCAATCTTCTACTGTGCAGTTCCCATAGGGTGCATTCTGCCACCGTTACTCATGTCAAGTAATATATTATTATATGAGGTATTCCCACTGACTCCTATTTCAGTTGATTTCGTCCCACCTAGTCACAGATAGGAAATTCTTTAGCATCAGAAACTATAACAGACAGAGATCCTTGGCCCAGACAGATATATCTGTAGTTTCCCAGCCCACGATAGAGATACAGAATCCATATGATAGTTGTATTTTCAATTCATTTATTTCAGTACTATTTTTGGAATAATATATTGCTCAGTCTAAATAAATCTGCTTTTTAGACATTAATGGAACATTAAAACTTAAGCTGTGATGTGTGTGCTCATACTGGAGATCTCTCATATATACTACTGGGGAGCGGGGGGGTGGGGGGGGGAGGTAATTACCTGGAAAAGGAGGGACAATGCACAGAGAGGATCATAGAATATCCTGAGTTGGAAAGGACCCACAAGGTTCATTGAGTGCAACTTCTGGCTCCACATAGGACCACCCAAAAATCAAACTGTGTGTCTGTTAGCATTGTACAAACACTTCTTGAACTCTGGCAGGCTCAGTGCCGTCACCACTAGCACTATGGGGAGCCTGTTCCAGTGCCTGACCACCTTTTTGGTGAAGAACCTGTATGTAACATCCAACCTGAACCTCCACGTCACACCTTCATGGTATTGCTTGGGCCCTGTCACTGTCCCCAGGGAGCAGAGCTCAGCTCCTACCCCTCCATACCCCTCGTGAGGGGGCTGCAAGCTGCTAGGAGGCCTGCTCTTGGCTGAACAAACTGAGTGATTTCAGTCACTTCTTGCATGTCTTGCTTTCTAGATCCTTCACCATATTTGTTGCCCTTCTTTGGACACTTTCTAATTGTTTTATGTCCTTCTTAAACTGTGGCACTCAAAACTGCACACAGGACTTGAGGTGAAGCCACACAGCACAGAGCAAAGCAGGACAGTCTCTTCCCTAGACCAGCTAGCAAAGCTGTGCATGATGAGAGAGCAGGTCCCCTTCCAGTGATTCTGAACTTAACTCTGTCTGAGAAGAGAAGAACCAAATAATATCAGACTTATTCATAAGTCTGGAGACTAGCACTTGTATACGTTGTTAAAACATGGCTTTTGGGGGGATTTTTTTATTTTTTATCTTTTTTTTTTTTTTTTTTTAAAGTTGAAAGATGTCAACAAGCTTTAGTCATATCATCATATCATTGTGCTACTGTTCCCAGCAGAATTATAATTCATCAACCAGCATTAGCAGTGCCATGTTAGGCTGGATGATGCTCATGTGAGGAAGAAAGCCTGGGCCATGAGAAAGAAAGCTGCGGAGGCAATATCCAGACATCAGGAATTCCACTATAGGACAACTGAATTAAACTGTAAAAAAAAAAAAATCTTTGGAGGAGATATCCGTATGGGAATTGATGTCAAAATGTCACTGTTCTTGCAGCCATGTAGTCAAATAGGCTTATCACAGCAGGTAAAGCTCTTCCAAAGACATATGAGTTATCATAATTCTTCTCTTTTCCCCTTGGAAGAAGGTGAGTAATTCTTGATGAAATTGCTTCAGTTTCAAATAAAATAATACAAAAAAATATCACTCAAAGATTGTTTCAGACTTTAGAGAGCACTTTCTTAAATGCATTTCACAGACTAGTGAGGTATATGTGGATCTGTTTTACCACTACAATTTCATGTTTCTTGAATTAGCATAAAGGGTTGGAATTATTCAAAGATGGAAGTTAGCATTAGTGCTGAAGCCTAATTAAGCTTACCTAAGCATTCTTGTTTTGTTTTTAACATGGGAGAAACAGGATGCTTTGTTGTGTAATTATGAACAGTAGGCCCTAAACAATGTGGGGAAAGCTGTTTTCCATTATAAGAACTGCACACTGTCTTCTACTTCACAGAATTAATTCCTAGATGAGGAAGGAAATTCATATATTGCATGGTGCAACCGTTTTGGCATCAGTGCTAGCAATCAGGAAATATTTTTGTCTTAACAGTATGCATTTTTAATAATCTTGGGACTTCTGTCTGCCAATAAAGGATAATCTGTAACAGAGCTGAAAATAATATCTAGACCCTTCTGATTGTTTGCATTCTAACCTGTATCCCTTAATTCAGAGCTTTCATCTTCCTGGTAAAAAGAGACTCTAAATTGACTATATTTATTTATACATTACAATTTTAGTTAGCAATATTTCCAGTCCAGACACTCAAAAATCAGGAGATTTCCCTGAAATGATATTTTTTTCTCTTTTTCTGAATTTGCAGTTATTCTTGGATGATGTTTTCAAGCTGTTCTCCACAGCTATGAAAACTAGACACGTGCATTTTTAAATGAAAGGTGAGACTCTCTTGCTGTCACTTGTGTCCAGCAGCTGGTGCTTCAAGTACAGCATCAAATACTGCAAGAAATATGATAAAGTAGCAAGAGCTGGTAGGAGCGGGTTTATTTGGGAATACGGGTTGTTGGTAGAGAATAATATTGATCACTGGTCCAGTGTGGGATAGGATTTGGTTTCTCTGAGTGTTTTCTAAAGCCACTATAATGAGCTTTACAATGCCCATTTCCAAATGATTTTTTGTTGTTGTTAAAGTGGAATGACTATACTGACAGGAAAAACTGACTTTAAAATGCTGTCAAAGGTGCAGAATCTGCATTCTAGCATGCTAGAAATGAAAATTTGCTTTGTCATTAGACATCTATTAGCTGTATGCAAAAACAGGAAATAAAAGTGGTTGGAAAAATCTTTCACTTTCATTCATTAAGTCTGCAGAATAGGAGGTTGTTTATGTGCTTCTGTGGGCACTGCAAATTGTGAATTACTGGGGGGAGGGCAGAGTCAGTCTGCCAGTTGTACAATGCACATACAAGAAGGCCAAAACATAGCGTATCATAGTTTCAGCTACAGAACACTGAAAGATCCATCCCCTTGAAAACTAACCTCAGTCATAAAGGGAGGTGAAAAAAAACAAAACAAAACAAAACAAAAAAAAAACATCTTTGGGCCATGTTCTAACCATCTTCACATTGCATTTACTGGTAGGAGTGTGGGGATTGTCTAGGAATTTATACTAAAATTAACTTGGTTGTTAATTTGTGCTGTTCTGTTTGCCTATGCACATGAGGGATGCCATTTCAGATGGATGAGGGTGGGAAATATGGAATTACTAATCCTGCCTCCAATTGCACTATTTAGAAGGTCAAATTTGTCAGTGAAGTTTAACGCTGACTTTTGATATCCATTCCTATTCCCAGGAATTCGCTCTTTCCTTTGACCTCACCTCAAATGTTATTTTTTAGGAAGATGTTTTATCAAGTGTCAAAGATAAACTTAAATACCTGAATGCCAGAAGATGATTCTATGTATGCTGTTCAGTCATGGCCTTCAATACATTTTTTTGGCTGTATATCTCCATTCAGCAAAATACTTACGCTTATATCTAATCTAAAAGATGTATATAGTCTCAGAGATTTTAAGACGAATTGCTTACAGTTATGCATGCTCCTGAGCATTTGTCTGAACCAGGCCCTAAAAAAAGCTTGAAAAAAAAAATAAAGCTAGATCAAATGTTCATTTGATGCATTCAATTTTGTGCCTACAATCACACATGAAAGGAAAATTGTAGGGACATTTTTAAAGCAGATTGAAGTTCTAGATGGTTGGCTCATAAGCACAATTTGTTTTATTATTTCAATTTTGTTACCTCTGGGATTCAGTCATCGATATTCATTAAGGCCAAGCACCTTTTCTTAAAGTTTGGTGTGAAATTAAACAAAATTATCTGTACCTTAATCATCATGGAAAATATCTTCTGATTACTGCTTAAAAGTGAGTGATTTTTCCAATTAACAAATAGTCTATTTCAGATATGGTTATCAGTAATTTTAAGTTGACTTTAAAACAAATATTGACTGGAATTTGGAAAAGCTCAAGTTACAGATGCTATTGTCAAATATTTTGGCCAACTCCCTTTTATCAACAAGAGTTACTTGTGCTGTACTAACCTATGAAATCCAGAGATTTTATAACTTTCCAGTTCAGTTTAGTAAAGATAACTTTGAAGACTGCTGGTTCAAAATTCCTCTCTCTTTTCCTCTTTTTTTTTTTTTTTTTTTTTTTTAATACCTTCTCTTTCTTTTGCAAATAAAAGTATAGTGGCAACTCTATTTGGAAAAACTCACCAATTTTTGTTTTTCTTTAAGCCTATCTATTTTGCTGCTCACATTTTTATTAAACACAAACTATTTCATACAACTCTTGCCAGGAGCAAGACAGTCTATAGTATAACTCCTCCATAATGAAATCATTTAAAATCATGACTTATTCCAAGTCTAAGGCAACCGTACATTATTTTTAGCTGTTTCTGCTATCCTTGACACAGACATGGGAGTCAGGTACTTAAGCTCCTACACCACAGGATTTCACTGTGATAGTTTACCTGTATGATCTCTCTTCCTCTTAAATTTTAAGGCTATTTCATTCATGAGCTGAAGTTTTTTCCCCAAAGCCAGATGGATTACACAATGTCAGAAAGGAGAGCAAATAACAAGTCAGTAATTTACCCAGGATGCCAACAATAAAATAAGAAACTAAAATAAGAATAGAAATGGTTTCATTCTAGTTAACAAAATGTCTACCATAATAAATTTACTGTTCTAAAATTTAAAATATTACAGAGAAATAAAGGATCTCAAAATAAATATTTAAGTAAACTGGTAGGCATACATATACGTTGTAAATTTCTGGAGTGAGACACTTCCATTTCATCTCCAAAGTCTAATGCTAAATGTAGAAGGAAGCCATTAATGTCCCATCATTTATAAATGATAACTGCTTCTACATAATGCTTCAAAGCCATTTTTAAGCCATTTAAGCTTTTTCAATTTCCACTAAATATCTACCAAGAGATTATATTTTAGAATTTAGAGCAATATTTAAACTGATATAATATACTTAATTTTAAATAAATTTTAGTATAAAAATATAATTTCTCAAGGCATATGGCACATGATTTCCCTCTTCTGATCATGATGAGAGCAAACAGAAGCTTTAAAGTTAAGTTCTTTGAGTTGTTCCTAAGCTATTAACTTCCCTGGTATTCAGAACATGTGTGACACTAGGAGCTGCAGCAGTGGCTACAACATGCTGAAAACTGGATCTGGCTTTTAAATGCATAAAAATAGTAATTTGATAATATTATTATAGAGCAGTTAGTTTTCAGTTACTTTAAAAACATGAGCAAACGTGGAGTTTTTTGTTTGTTTTCATGTATGTGTTTTTGAAAAACAAAAGGGACATGGGGGAAAAAAGAAAAAACAAAAAACAAACAAACAAAAAAACACCAGGGTCACCTACCCTTGAAGTGGTGGGTAGCTGGAAGAGGCTGTTTTTAAAGGTTTGGGCAGTTCTAGAAAACTTAGTGCATAACAGTCATAATTGACGAGAGGTGTGAAATATGTGTTCCGAACTGAATGCTGCTACAGGCAACATCCCAGGCATCTCTCAGCTACCTTTTTGTTTTGTGTGTTTTTTCTTACTGCATACAATTTCCAGCCTGAGAACTGACAGACCTCACTCTGAGTTACAAACTGCTTCATAGAGATTACTCTACTTTTATAGATAAAATGGAAAGACAGATCTTTCTATGGTAAATTTTAATACTTTTAAGCTTTTTAAGCTCTTTTGGGCAGCAACCATAAGTCAGTTTTTGCACAGTGCCTCTGGCAACTACTACGTTATACTGAATAAACATGATGGAGGAAAGCTGAAAAAAGCACTGTGTTCAACACACTGCCACTGCCTGCTCTGGATTTTTTTTTTTTTTTTTTTTTTTTTTTTTTTTTTTTTTACCATAATAAAACAAGCTTAAAGTGGGCACTATGTCAGAAGTCAAAGGGATAATGATGGTATGCCTATGAACGAAGAGTATTTTGCTGAGAGCCAAACCCCTTTCCAAGTTGGTACTAAGTGAATCTGAAGTAGAAATTCTCATAAATTTTTTATGACTGAGGGGGATTGCTATCCCAGTAACTCTTGACTTTGTCATTACAATTTTAAATTCAGTTATTACTCATTTTAAAATACAAAACAGTTTCCATGGAAATACAAAGTAGAATTGTTGGCCAATTTTGAAACAAGCAGATGGTGAATGAAGCAGGACGGATAGAGGCAGAGGCAGTTGTGGAATTTCTCCATTTTTTACTGGTTCACCAAGAAAACAGCTCAAGTCAACTTCTTCAGTGTAGCCAACTTTTGGATGAGATGGCTACAAAGACATGAAACAGCAATACTATTTTGTTGGCTTGTCTGGTATGCATAGTAAATATGCTATATTTTCATCTAAACATTCTAAAACCATTAAAATAAGACAGCATTTACAGAAACACAGGATGTTTTTTCACAGTCATCTTGTACTTAAAAACAGATAGGTGACAACATCTCACAATGAATTATTCATATTTTGAAAGTAACTTCTGTTCAAGGAGGTCCCAATTTCCACAAATGATTAGCTATTTTGACTAGAACCTTGGTCAATCTCTCATTTATCGTTATAAATATTTACAATTCAAGAAGAATAATAAAAGCCAAACTTATTTTGCACTTTGCACAACTGGACAAACATACATTAATTTCTGATGTAGATACTTCTGCATATTTTGAAAGTAGTACTTTGCCACTTTTGAAAGAACTTGAATGACAACATCTGTCAATGTAAGCAAAGTTATTTGAACACGGCACTCATGATTCAGGACCCAACCTGCTTTGGTGACTAGTTTTTTTTATTTATTTGTTTTTCCCAAGAAACTTCTGGCAGTGGAGCTGCCAGAACATTCAGTTGGCATTTCTCCTTCCCTTTGAGCCACAATCCCCCTCCCAGTGTGGGAAGGGGGTATTCAGGTGATACAAAATTTTCACAAAGGATTTTCTGATGAGGAGGAGTGTATCTTTGGGTGCTCTGTGATGATAGTTTTTGGGTGCTTTGCACAGCCTCTACCACATCAAGCAAATGGAGCAGGGGACAAGAATTCACTCCATGGTTTCCTAATAGCACAGACAGAATCAATAATCCCTTTCGTCCAGCTTCGTCACCAGTAACTTGATTTCAGTATTCACTGAAAACAAACACAACAAATCATGAATGTGCTGAGCAAATTAATCTTAAAATCTAAATAAGGCCTTGATGCTATTATCATTATTTAGCATTTTTCATGAGTTCCACAGTTTGATGACAATACTAAATTGTTGAGAAGAACCATTATAAACTCAAGCAAGACCTATTAGCTCAAGTGTGGGGAAGTGAGAAGAGATGTAGCTAGAACAAATATAGTAAGTGGTAAGTAACAAAAGATGTTACTAATGTGTCTAGATCTGACACAGGAATGTAGAAGAAGAACTAATGCAGTGAGTTAGGGTCAAGGCCACCATGCTTTCACAAGAATCTGGGAAAAGCAGTGTGTTCAAAAGATTTCCCAATACAAATCTTTCTGATTTTGTTCCCTCATCATATTTGCTTTTTCAAACCTGTGACTCACAGTTGCCTGAGTGGTTTTGCAGTATCTAACATGTTAAGGTGTTGCCTTCAAGTTTTATTAATGTTTTCCAATCATTTTCTAGTTTCCTGATGAATTAGCCTGTCAAGAACACTTTTTAACAGATAGTATAATAATTGAGCATTGAACATCTGTTTGAATTTGTTGTGGATAAATACCGAAATGGATAGCCACAAAAATATAATTTATTATACCTAGTAGATGTTTTCCTGCAGTAAATAATTGCTACCTGGAAAATTAATTTACTTTTTTACTATTAAAAAACTGACAGAGAATGATATAAAAAGTATGAACTCCTCAATTCTGTAAAATCCTTGAGATGAAGAGATAGAATAAGTTTTTGGGTTTGCTTACTTTCTTTCACTTGACATTTTTGAGGGAGGTTTTGGGGGATATCCATCTTACATCAACGTTTTTGAGCCAACATTTTGTCAGTTTTTCTGCTTTGGATAGATCCAGGATTTGATGAATAAATTCATTCTATTCTTTACAGAATTAGTCTTTTTTAGGTATACAAATTGAATAATTTCATGTATTCCAAATTTAGATGTAGTGTGTATAGCTCTGAAGTCTTGTTTTCTACAGATTGATTAACAACATCTCATATTCCACAAATCACAAATTCCCCATATGGAAAAGGCTTATATCTGTACAACAGGAAGCACTGCATTCTGAATAGCAGCTTCAAATTAACATTAGACATTGTGAAATCTCTTTCTAAATACATGTTAAACAGTAAAGCTGAGAACATTTATGTATATATATATAAACAGTTTATATGGGGCTGCTAATCTAAATACAAATGCTGTGCTTCAAAGGCTCAGATCTGTTCAAAAAATGTTCTCTCAAGAATTTGAAAATTAAAATGTCTGCATGTTGAAACACATCTTAATTTAAAATGCTTAAAAATAAGTAGAAATCATCTTGTTTTTCTGTGTGATACAATTATGGAATAACAAGGAGGAACATTTTTGAAGTATATTTAACAAGTAGCTTGTTTCAGGCTGGATATTAGCTTGATTTACCATCTGCAGAATTACCAATAACATGATGCATTTATTACCCGTAAAAGCTATTAGCAGGTCATTTTGTTCAGTTCATCATATGTGTCTTGAGACACAATCTGGCGTCTAACAGATTTTCATACATTGATGTCACAGAGAATCAGACTGTTCTTTAATTGATTGTTTCTTGCTAGACTACTTTGATTAAAACAGGTTGTGCTATTTGCTTTTAGTTCTACATTTCTCTACTTTAAATTCATGCCGAGGAAAGGCAGAAATTATTCTAATTTCCTTGGATTTGTCTAATTCAATGTGTATGTGATAATCCTTGTAATCAAGCTGTTTAAAAATCGTTCCAGTTATTCTAAACCCATTACTCCCTTCCCAATTAATACAATCTACACAATGTTTTAAAAGCTATTCATCTTTCCAGGCCAAGTTGTTAGAGGATTGTTAGATCTTAAGCCTTGGAGACATGAGTGCATACAGAGGAATGGCATCTGAAGAAAGCGTTTTTTCCTTTAATTTACTGAGGGCAGGCTCATAAGCTGGGCTCTAGCAGTAGCAAAAGAGGTAACTGTTCTATATAACAGGAAACAGCAGAATATCTGTGGACTTTTTGCTTGGTGCTTCATTTGAAAGTGTTGTCTCATCTGGCCGCCAAAGGCCAGTTCTATGCTCTACGGGGAACAGAATACCAATTACATGGTTTATACTTTTGTTTCTTCAAGAATTAGCAAATTTGAAATAAGACTGGATGTGGCAGGGATTTATTTTTTTAAAGGTAATTTTAAATTTTAGTACATGAAGATTTCCAGACTTCTACCCAAAATACTGTTAACAGAATTCAAGATACTGTTTGAATTGTGGTAAGATTTATTTTGTTGCTGTTGTTGTATTTGTTTCTTTCCCTTTTATTTTGACACAAAAACTCTCAGCTGATTTAACTTGTTATAAGTGTTACTTGTTACCTGGCAATGAATAGACATGTCATCTTACACTGTCCAAGGATTTCATATTTTTATATGTTAAACTCTATTTATCCCAATGATTTAGTAAAAAAAATAAAAAAAAATCACTCCATGTAAAAGTAGTATTCATGGCCAGGTATGCTGAAGTAGTGTGTAAGACTTTTATACTGTCCTTTTGCCCTAAGCTGCAGTTTATCTTGCATGACTTCTTTTCATGCTGCACCATTTTTGTTGCCTATAATTATTATGCATGTTGGTACACAATACAAGTTACCTACAAATGCAAAGGGTACACCTCTCTGCAGTAGGGTAGACCATCTGTAAAATTAAGCTCTGATTTTTTGTTCTTGCTTGCTTATGCAATTTATATCTTCTTTCTAACATGATGATTAAAACACAAGAAAAATATATACAGAAGGTAAACATAATTATTTATTGGACACGTCTTGTATAACCAAACTTACTCATACTACAGTATGAAGTAGGACTTCCTATACTCTTTATTACATACCACATATAATAATCTGACTCCAGAGACAGACACTGCACTACGACTATGTAATAGAAAATGCATAAAGAGAGAAAAATTGAAAGAAAATCCAAATGAGAGATAGGGAATGAGGAAGGTACAAAACTTGCATTATGATGAGCTGCACTTTCCCCGATCACAGATGCAAGGTCAGTATTTTCTTTCCCGAGAGCTTCAATTCCTATTCCTAAATAAAGTTATGGTAATAGTAGGAGAACTCTACGTCTTTCTGATCGTGGTTGTATGAACACGGGTACCGCAAAATTCTAGAATGAGTTGTGCTGCCTGTCCTACCAAACCTTTTTGCATTTTCAGATTTACCAGATGCATACATAAACAGAAGATATCATGTTGGTAAAAAGCTACATTTAAGTTTAGAAGCATCCTGGACTCTAATTAAAGAGAAATAAAATTAGCTGTATGCGATGGAAAACAAACTCAGAAAACACAGACATCTATCAAGGCCATTAAACTTACATAATCTCATGTGCTCAATGCAGGCACATAGCATTAATACGTTTAAGAAAAAGGCTGGGAGAAGGGCATTGGACTGAGCCAGGAGATTAGGCACCAGCCATTTGTACTGACAGGACAGGTAGTAATACTAGGAGGAACAAAAGAGCAGGGAAAAGAGAATGACAAATTGCATAAGATCCTTCAGGGGAGGAGAACAAGGAGACACACTTTTATGTGTAGGATGAGAACAACAAACAAAGTCAGAATGGAAAAACGTTAGAGGCATGTACAGATAGGACCCAAAGTGAAAGCACTGTATGAAAAAGACAGGGGGTGAAGCAGGTAGTCAGAACAGGGCAGAGAAAATGCTGTCAAAATTGCTATTGTTTCTCCAAATATTGAAGATCCCTGCATTGACATTCCTAGATGCTTTTCTTTCCAGGAATCCTCATAGAGCAGTCACCCAAAGGAGGGGGAGAGCTATCACCTAGGTCTTCTATGTTTTTGTACTTCAGTTTCTAGAATGTTGATTTGCTCCGATGAGGTCCTACTCATTCTGCCATCTAGCTAAAGACATTTATTTCAGCTGCTTGCGTGCACCTTCTCACCACCACTAGAGAATCTTAACTTCCCCTGCCTGCTTCTTTCTTATGTAGCTTAAATAATGCGAAAGTTATGGAGGGAGTAGAATACAAACACAGCCAAGTTGTTGCATCTTTTTTTAAAAAAACAGTCCAGTTCCAATGACTATTCTGATTTCCTTTACAATCTGAAATCTGGTTTTGAATAAGAACGGCAATGGCAGTCCTCCACACAGCAAAGAAAACAAATTCAAATGATTACCACTGTACACAGACATACACTTTTGTTCTGTCTAATACTTACAGGTCCATTTAAATCTCCAAAAAAATAAATAAAAAATTACTCCCTTATTGCCCCACAGTAACAAAATAAAAGCTGCTAATTAAGTGAAATCTTACATTTGTAGGGTGTCTTTAAGACTATCAAAAGATTAAAAAAAAAAAAAGAGAGAGAGAGAAAAAAAAGAAAAAGGTACAGTCTGTAGAGGATTAGAAAATAGCTTCATTAATTAGCAATATGCAGCCATTTCTGGTGAAGACCATGACAGTCATTCCAAGTGAACATACATCGTATTAATTCTTTTTTGTGGGTGGTAGTTGGCAATATTATGAGCAGCAAATTTTCCTGATACTACAGAGAAATATAGACACACAGAATGTAATTACAAGAGTACAGAAAATTACAAAGACATTGAAAAACAATACAACATCTCTTGCAAAAAGTGCTACAAGACTTCAGCAACCACAAACTGTCGCTCCTCACTCAAGCTTTTGAGCTAAAACGTGAACCCTGGGAGCTTGACTTGCCGAGATTTTAACGCAGCACATAATCAGAGGAAAGAGTGCCACCTACTGAGAGCAGACACTGAAACAGGGCATATTCCTGATTTAACTCATTCTCCTCTTTTCTTCCTAACAGGTAAAAACGGTAAAAAGCCACGAGTATATGTTAGTATTCTATTTTAGATGTGTTTGTATGGTTTGTGGAATTTCCCCTCCCCCTCCCCCCCCCCACCTCCCCTCCCCCAAAAAAATCCCACACTAAATACTGTAAATTAAGACTCAAATGGACATGGAAGTTCTGTTCAAGTCTCCAATAAGCCAACGTGAACTGGGTTAATCACAGTGGTGACATCATTTCCGTGGGTTTAGTCTCCTGGCCAGCAGCAGGAGATATGCTAACAGGCAGTGGATGACTTAAGCACCAAAAGCTAGGAGGAGGGAAGAAATAACCAACATCCAACATCCAGTATTCCTGAGAAAGGGGAGCTAAAACAACTGTCTGCAGGCTTATACTAAAACTAGAACAAGTTAGAGGCACTCTAGAAAAATATGTATTTCATACATGTATTTCACTTTCTGAAGATATTTATAGAGTGAGAAGTGTTTTTTTTTATCCAAGTTTATGAATAGGTCATCACCGAGTTTGGTTTTAGAGTTGTAGCCCCTGTTCACTTTCCCTGGTTTTACATATTGTTGCATCACCATTGGCAAAAGTGACATATGAGCAGGGATGTTTTATATGGGATTAAGCTGCACAGAAATAATGGTGTAGCATAGATGGCCCGTACTACCAACTGCTAGTCTCATGCTTCACTGCACTCAGCAGTATTATCTGGTTTATGAATACAGATCAACCACTTCTGATACTTTAAAAAAATATTATGCTATTGTGAAAAATATAAATATTGTTTCAGGCATGCAAAAATATTTATGGGACAATCTAGCACCAGTGCAAAAAAACAGAGTTGGGTAGAAAGGCAAAGCACAGGGGAGAGAACCATTTTGGGAGAGGAATGCACCGGTGATAAGAGGCATAGTGTTGCTTACTTCTGCAAAGCCGCAGCCTTTCTGTGCCCTGCATGCTCGCCGGCAACGGGTCAAGGGGCAGAGCCTTCACATGCTAACATAAGGAAAATCAATTTCAGTCCTCAGCGGACTCAACTACTGGAACAAAAGGCAACCCAAGCAATTGCTCTATGGCACTTCACATACTTCTGGCATGATGCAGGCAGCCCACCATTCCCAAATCCTGCACCGGTTCCAGAGCAGCCTGAGGAAGAATGCACATTTCTGTGAAGTTTTTGCATATGTTTACAACACTCAAATACAAGCTCAGGTTTGAAACTGTTCATGAAAAATAAGAACTAGCACACTGGATCTAAACTGATTCTTAAGCCAAACAAAGCTGTTTATTTCATTAAGATAGCCATTAAAGTATGCAAAGGAAAGAAAGATGAGATGACTACTTTGAACTAAGAGAATCTAACAGAAAACAAAGCCTAGACCTTCTATTTTCATAAGAAATCAAGGAACAAAACCAAGCTCATTGTTTATTTAACATTTAAGTACAGGCCACACAAAACCAATCTCCCTGTGCCTCTTAGACCTGTGGAGGGAAAACTCTCCTCATCCCTCCTGATAGCCACAACATTGAAAATGATTCCCTCTTTTCAATTATTACTTCTTAAGCTCTAGCAATGTACCCAAGATAAAAGCAATATTTGGAGGAAAAAATAAAAGGACAGCGGAGGTGAAAAGGAATAATGCTTGTCCAGGAGAATGTACAAGCAAATATCCCTCTGATTTTCTAAATTTCCGAAAACAATTTTAACTTACTTTGAACATCAAGACAATTTGTGCACAGATTAAGATTTTTACAGAAAGTGTTCATCTAGTGTTAGAGAACCTAATCAAGAACAATTCACCCAGTGACAGCACTAGGCATGTAAATCGAGGAAGGTCAACACTACACCATGAAACCATACTGACTAACTGAGCAAACTTTGTGTTGTGTTTTGTTGTTGTTGTTGTTTTGTGTGTGTGTGTGTGTGTTTTGTTGTTTTTGTTGTTGTTTTGGTTTGTTTTCCTTATCTCCATACCAAAGAATCTCTGATTGCTGTTTGAAATTGCTCATCATAGGCCTGCCCACTTACATCATACTCCCTGAAGGGACAGGCACCACCGCTCTCAGTGCTATTCGCTGTGCTGGAGCAGCAGCCACACAGCCGTGGTGGGAGGATGCTTGCCTGTGATGGACACCAAGAACCAGCTGGGCTGGAGGCCCTGCAATGGCTGTCACTGACACTTGCTGTGGTCTAGCTGAAACACAGAGCCAACCTGCTCCATAAGACATATATCATATTTTCATGAAATGTGGTATAACTGAGTTTATGTGCTTAAAGAAACAAGATGACAAATTTTAAGGCTAACATAGGAAGTCTGAATTACCCAAGAGTAGCAACGTTAAATGCAAGCTGCTTGTTTACAGTCATAGTTAAGAAACATATTTGAACACCCAGCTAACACCACGTACAGTTAGAGGTCTCCAGATCAGCTAGAGAATAAAATGTCATGCTTTTTTCGCATTACTGGCTTCAGCAGCACAGCGTTAAATCTCAGAAAATTCCAAACTATCTGCTTCAAAATGCCAGATACTTATATTTCCTTTGCCTGACGCAGCCTGGTCCTACTGTCTCCAGCAGGACCTGCCAGACACTGTCCGCTGGCTCACTAACAAGGCCCTCCACAGGGCAGGAGAGTCTGTAGTGCCTCTCATCAAATCAGGGTGACAGCCTAATCACTCCGGAAAGGCCGTGTATGAGAGCAGAAATGGGGGGAATATCTCCTGCATGTGTTTTGCCTCCATTACAGCAGTTTAAAGGAAATGCTGTGTCAGTGTTTTTGATGTATCCAGGGACTGAATGTAAACAACATGGTACAACTCTAGAAACTGCCATCATAAAATATTTTAAGAGGCAGAGTAGAGTAAAATAAAATAAAAATGTCTTTTTATGTGATATCTCAGAGTAATTCAGGATTTATGGTACCTTAACCTTTAGAATCCAAAATATTAAGCTATGTTTCTTAGAGATAATAACTCGGTTGTCCCTCACTTATGTGTCTTAGATAAAAGCCTACTGCCACAGAATCCATGAATGCTCAAATACCCTTGCGGGCCTTTAGTAGTAAATCTTATGGAATAGCTTATGGCCAATGTAATGGCCCACAGTAGCCTGCGAATATCATGAATTCTAATAATACTTACATCAGTAGAAACATGAAGTAATGTCTCCATTGTAATTAAATGATGTATTTAGAGCAGTGCACTAAATGGTCCCCTAGTGTGTTGGTGATATATTCTAATAGTCTTCTCTTTACAGCCCCACACGGTAATATTCACGCTTTATTCTGGAGGGTTTTGCTTCTTACTGAACATTTGAATTGCAACATTAAGTGGTAAAGTGGATTACAGCAGACCTCCATGAATATGGATTCAGATTGAGAATCTAAGTGCTTAAAAAATAACATGTTACTATTTAAACAGAATGATTACCAAAACATTTTGATATGGAGGGATGTCGTGAGTTCTTCATAGATATATATATATATTTTTAAGCACATCCTGGACCCAGCTCAAATTTGTTGCAATTAAAAATGGAAGTGGGGGAGACATCTGAGAATTTAATTCACCTAAATAATATGAACTGCAGTTATGGAATTTACTTCTGGTTATTTAAGGCATAAATTAATTTTAGTAATTGTTACCACTGTATTTTAAATGCAATTCTGAAAAGATTCAGACTACAGTACCTTGTCAGTTCACAAGACTGCTGCTGATTGTAAATGTTTCATATTTATAAAAGGAATATCTGCTGCTTCAGAGAGAAAAAATAATCTCTTTTCTGCTGATTAGGTAGCAAAGAAAATGTTCATTTATGTATTTCTACTCTTTATTTTCCCAGTAAATCAGCCAATAATATAACAGCTGGAGGTACTAAAGGCCTGAGGCAAAGCTAAGGGCACTTCAATATATCCAGACATGGCCAGAAACTGTGGAGTATTAGGAAGCATATTACAGTATATGTAAAACTATGGCTGACACTTCATTATGAGGCAATGGTTTATATTATTTTTAAAGAAAAGCTGTTTTTAGCATTTGAAAAAAATAAGAGAGAATAAACCTATCTATATCAATAAGGAATTTTATTAAAAGGTTTCATTCCTTCATTGTTTCTCAGCTTTTCCAATAATTGCTTGTAAAATACTGTTTCCTTGTAGCACTCACACTAAACAAGCAACATTTTCAGAACATTGCTGAAAATAAATTCTCTAGGAATTCATGCATGTGACATATAGATTTTCATATGATTAAGCATTAGTTATCCATGCACAGCATTGCTTGTCTTTGTTTAAGTCTGTCAATATTTTTGTTATGTGGCGCTTTCTGGAATAACCAATACTCATGTAAGGAAAACTCCAGATGTTTTTTGTTTGGCAGGTTGTTTGGTTTTGGTTTGGGTTTGCTTTCTGTCTACTTCAGGGTCAGTAACTAATCAGCAGTGTAGTTTTCATGGCCCTAGCTTTTAAAAATGAATGAGCTTTGTAGTTAGAGAGACATGCAGAAGGTCATGTACTTTGACTTAGAACAAAGAGTCATTAAGTTGAAAATACGCTTTGGTTGCCTGGCCATTTGCACAGACTTTTTGCTACAGCTTTCCCTGGATGGCATATTCATGGACACCCTCACTTTAGATTTTGGAAAGACCAGTTTGACCTTAAAATTCCAGAAACAGATCGTCCAAATCTAGGCTTAACCACTGTAGGGCAAGCTGCTGAAGGAAGCAACTGTTGTTTGTCAAAAATACTTCAACCTTTAGAAAATAATAGCTTGATTTTCCAAAGATCATATATTCAGAAAAGCTGTAATCCTTCTTGCTCTAGTCCTAAATTTTGTCTATTCCTAGAAATGACCATTTTTAAGTTTTGAACATATTCTGTTCACATATCCTTAATTTTCAGGTGCCTATGCCCTAGCACTTTCTGTCCAAAGTTGAGATGTCAAGGTAAGGTGTTTTGACAGTGCTCTTAGATGACTCCTACTTGCTGACAGCAGTTTTTTGTTTGTTTGTTTGTTTAAATTGATTTTATGAACATATGTATTTTTTTTATTTTATTTCTATTTTTCATGTGAACCAGTCAGTTTTGCAGCCATAAAAGATCTGAATAAAATACAGAATATTATCTTGCTAATGCAGATTCTTGTGAACATCTTTAACCACTGAATTTACTCTTTACATTTAACATCTTGGTCAGTAGGATGCACAGTCCACACCAGGTCAGGTAGAGAAGGAATTAATTTAATGCAATGGCAGCCCAAGGAGGCCAGTTTGAGAGAGTTTGCTTTTTCCTTCTCAGAGCTTCAGATATTTCAGGCTGGTCACTAGGAGAGTCCCTGGACACAGGTGAGATACGCAGGCAAGGGGCTGCTGATTGTAGCCTTATTTTAATTTTGTTACAATACTCCCAAGGAGGCAGACTAGAGAGAGATCGCACTGATCCAAGCAGATGATTGTCTTTTTGGATATTACCCCAAGGAATGTGATTCAGCCTGGCTACAAACCAACCACTTATGTAAAGAGTCTGAGGACAATTCCTTAGGATGGACTGGAGGCCGTGGTCTGGGTAACAGGCTCACAGAACAGGTCTGAATATCCCATTAAAGATCAAAAAGCTTTCAAGCTCCACAATCAAGATTCCTGGCAGAGGAATCTGATCTTCAGCCATATTATACTGGGGCAAGAGCCCCAGTTCTCTCTGCTGAATATTTAGGAAACTAATTCATTATCTAGACATTAAATACCCCCAACAATATTCCTATGGTAATTGTAATTACCTTCCTGCCACAAAGAAGTTAATATGTCTAAGAGATAAGGTGTTTTATGCAGTTAGTCCAAAGCACTGAAATTACACCTTATATTTAAAAAATAATTCATGCTTTCCCATATAACCTTCAAAATGAAATGCATGCATAAACCATTAACTTAATAGAATAATAAAATTTAAATAGTTCAAATTAAAATATAATAAAGGTAAACAAGAAATCATCACATTTCTGAAACATTTCTAAACTCCGTTCATGGCTAATTCCTTTTTGAATGAGAGACACGGAGAGGAGGAGAATTACCACAATAACTCTTTCACACAGTAAATAATGAGTAAACAAACATCCTGCTTTTGTTAAAATGCAAGTACTAATAACCAGTAGTTGCTTTCCAAGCACTATCTGATCATACAACCACAGATCCTGGTTAGATCTCAGCAACAGAGGGAAACAAATTATTCCTTCTTGTTCTTGTTTATAGGTTAGCACATCAAAAAGTTACTTTCTTGATCTGTATGTAATATTTAAAGGTGTTCTTTAAAAGCATTATTCTAAGATCATATTCCCACATTTGCACAGTTCAGATAGTTTGATTTACAACACTTCTGAGAAAATAAAAAGTATTACAAGGCAGCAGACTATGCTCAAGTGTAAAAACAGGGAAGTCTTCTAGGAATAGCATGTTCAATTATCAGCTTAACTGATATCTTAATACTAAAGAGCTACCATGATAAAAGAGCTAGAAACTTTCAACTTAAAGCCATAGAAAGTATCTTTAATTTAAACCTCTGTTTTGAGAAATTTTTATGCCATTATCTTCTATGCATTGTATGTGAAACACAGATGTGCCTTCAAACTTAGGAATCTACCCTCAAGTCATAGAAAGATAGAATCATAGAATCATTAAGGTTGGAAAAGACCTCCAAGATCCTCTGGTCCAACTGTCCCCCAGGCACCCATATCACCCACTAAACCTTGTCCCTCAGCAACATGTCCAACCTTTCCTTAAACACACCCAGCAAAGGTGATTCCACCACCTCCCTGAGCAACCCATTCCAGCGCCTGACCACTCTTTCTGAGAAGAGATGTCTTCTAATTTCCGACCTAAACCTCCTCTGGTGCAACTGGAGGCCATTCCCCCTTGTCCTATTGCTGGTTTTCTGCAAGAACAGGCCAATCCCCAGCTCCCCACAACTTCCTTTCAGGTAGTTGTAGAGAGCAATAAGGTCTCCCCAAGCCTCCTCTTCTCCAGAGTAAACAATTCCAGTTCCCTCAGCTGCTCCTCATAAGAATTATGTTCCAAACCCTTCACCAGCTTTGTAGCCCTTCTCTGGATATGCTCCAGGACCTCAATGTTCTTCTTGTAGTGAGAGGCCCAAAACTGAACACAGTATTTGAGGTGTGGCCTCATCAGAGCAGAGTACAGGGGGACGATCGCCTCCCTGGTACTGCTGGCTACACGATTCCTGATACAAGCCAGGATGCCATTGGCCTTCTTGGCTTCCTGGGCACACTGCCAGCACATGTTCAGGTGAGTATCAGCCAACACCTCCAGATCTTTTTCCTCTGCACAGTTTTCCAGCCACTCTGCTCCAAGCCTGTAGTGTTGTATGGGGTTGTTGTGACCAAAGTGCAGGACTTGGCACTTAGCCATGTTGAATGTCATCCCATTATGTTCTGCCCATCAATGCAACCTGTTCAGGTCCCTCTGCAACACTTCCCCCCAGCTTAGTGTTGTCTGCAAACTGTGGGTGCACTCAATTCCCTCATCTAAATAATCTATAAAGATATTAAAGAGGATGGGCCCTAAAACCAAACCCTGGGGAGCACCACTTGTGACCAGTCGTCAGCTAATGGATTTAAATCCATTCACCGCCATGCTCTGGGCCCAGCCATCCAGCCAGTTTTTAACACAGCAGAGTGTACCTGTTTAAGCCATGCACTGCCAGCTTCTCTAGGAGAAATACCGTTGGGGACCTTGACAAAGGCTTTGCTGAAGTCTTGGTAAACTATGTCAACAGCTTTTCCCTAATTCACCAGGCAGGTTACTGGTCACAGAAGGAGATTAGGTTGTTCAGGCAGGACTTGCCTTTCATGGACCCATGCTGGCTGGGCTGATGCCCTGGCTGTCTTGCCTACGCTGTACACTTCAATTGATATACTCCCACTACAAGCTTCATCTTCAGGAAAACTTCTGAAATTTTCAACTAGAGCTGTGGCAACAACACATTATGTCTGGGATTTACATTTATTTACTTTTTATAGTAATAATAGTATCCACACCTTTGTTACCATTGCTACTGGTAGTGTAGTGGCATGGCAGAAGTTGCACGTGAAGCAGCAAATGCTACCACAATACTATTTCACATGATGGTAGAACATCAAAGCAGAACTTCTCTTGAATTACCAAAAAAATTAGAAAATTAGTAGCTTATGCAAAAGAAGACAGCTAGAAGGAGGGACAGTTTAGCAATCTGAGGTGGGAAGGCAGAAAAGAACAGTGAGATCTCTGTGGGAAAGGGTAAGTGTGGATGGAGAGTCTTGGTGCCAGTGGCTATGGGAGTGGTTATGAAGCCCACCATATAGAAGAGTTGCAGTTTGGGGTGCCAGGCTAAAATTCAAAAACTGCCAAAATTCTATTTTAAAAACATTATTTTCAAGATGGAGGGCTTCTGTCTGATAAGCTGAAATCATTTTGCACCAATTTTTTGTCAGATTTCTAATTTTAATTTTAAAATGGTTAATTTATATCTTTATCTTCTGACAGAGATCATGTATGGATTCCAAAAGGCTACTAATAGTCATCTGGGTATAGCTATTAGGAATAGTATTAGACTACCATTGATATGTTCTGCTTTACAATAGTAAATAATGCATGGCTAGCCATTTTATTGAAATGTCTGTTTACCCTTGTGAACATTGCAGTTATTAATACATGAGGCTTTAAAGAAGTCACATTTAAACTACAGAAGGATTTGTCAAAAAATGCATTACCATTAGTTAGTTAATATTTTGTAATTAGCTGTATTCATCACAACACTTCACAGAGGTAGCCACTGATCACCAAGACCATTTACACGCACATAGAAGCAGAAGTGATGTTTTGTACATCTAAGGACACTCACTGTGAGTTAATGACATAGGAAGAAACTGATCTCCAGTACTCTTGATTCCCAATTCTTCACACTATCTCCAGTCCTCTCTATCTTGGATGTCTGTAGTCACATCTTGAGAAAGATTTTGCTGATTTTAATTTACTCTTTTTCTTCTTAAGGAGTACTTGATAGTATAAGCTAATTAAAGAAAACTCCCAAAGATGAATATATATATATATATATATAGACACAAGGAAAAGCAAAAAGAAAAAGAAATATCTCTAGCTGCTGCAGCTTCTGGTCACTGGACACTACTGCCCCCAAGAACATCTCTGTAGAGACTAAAGAATGGTATAGAGACTAAAAAGAATGGTAAGAGACTAAGGAATGGTATAACAATTTAGAGAAAGGGATTGTCATTGCTTGAAGATGCACAGAAGCCATGTAGCCACGTAATAGCTTTTTTTTTTTTTTTTCTTTCTTTCTTTCTTTCTTACATTTTTTTTAGGGGAGCCCTGGGCTGAACTCAAGGCTTATGCTCAGATTTAACATTCATCTGCACTGCAAACATTCAAGATGATCATTTCTATGAGGCCAGCAAGCCTTCTTTGTCTGAATGACCAATGTCTCACCTTGTGTGTGTATATTCCTCCTTACTGTTTTATAAATATTTTCTCCCCATTTTTTAGGTTCCATCATATACAATAATTTTGGGCCTAGGACACAGCAAAATTTACCAAGTTATCAAGGGAGAGGGAGAATTTAAGACAGAAGTATTAAATGCAAAATGCTTGTCATTTCTCATTGGTATGAAGTGGGCGGTTACAGTTCTTCCCAGAACAGCTGTTAGGGCAGCCTATCTACACAAAGACCCTCATCAAAGTTAACTATAACTACATCATCCATTTTCTTTTGTCAGAATACTGTGTAGCATAATATATGTACATACCTCCCTTTCACCCATAAAATCTGGAAAGGAGATGCATTCACTTTTATTTTTGTACATATTCTTATTTTTCAGACCTGTTGATTTTATGAAATGTGCCTGAAAAATCTTCCAAGTATAAAAGCAACAGTAAAAGGCAAATTCTCAAAAGTAACCAAAAAAAGGATAAGTAAGGTGGTTTCCTTTTCTCTGTTTTTCCTGTTGTCTTGAAAACTCAAAAGTTATTCTATATTTAATTCACAAGGTCTTCCGTACATATTAACACCAATTAGTAGCATTATACTGCCTGTAAAGTAAAGCAAATGAATATACAGACTGGAAGATAAAACCAAGCCCAAATTTTATGCGTATTCATTCGAAACACTTATTCTTCATGGCCCAATATCTGTCAAGTAAAAAACATTCAGCAATCCCAGGGTGGTCATGTACTACACAAAAAATATTTGTATTTTCTTTTTTTTTTTTTTTTTTGAGCTTAATGCAAAGATATTTTGTAATACAATAAATGAAAAACCCTATAAAGGGTTCTAAAAGGGTGGAAAGTAATATCCAGTGAACCAGGAAAACCTTTCAAATGCAAAACCAAAGAAAAAGTAGAGGCTCAATGTTAGATTTATCAGCTAAGCGGCATACCAAAACAGCTATGTATGAGGTTTGCTCTTAGCTCCTCTATACATTCTTATACCATTGTTTCATATATTCTATATTTTTATATTAAATATTACCTAGGAGAAGATACTAAGGAAGAACATTTACCAGGCTTATGTGATATTCTGTTTTTCATACCTAAACCAAGATAATGGCCCTGATATAGATAAAAAAATGTAAAATAAATAAATACAATAAAATACAATAAAAATGAAAATAAAGCTTGCTGTTCCATCCGGTATGCTTTTAGATTTTTAGAGACATGAGAAACAATACCATTTAATTTGTCGAACTTTCTTCTCAGGAGATGTCCCAGACTGGAATATCAGTGGTGTAAACAGTCAAGATTATGATACATTGGTGGAATTGATGGGTAAAACTGTGGTATCTCATTCTGCTGTGTTTGGTAGCTCTAACCAGTCCTCATAGATCTCTTCTTTGATAAGCACCACATTCACATAAAATCTTACGTGTGCATGCATAGGTTCTTACTCTAAACTTACAGTTTCTTTACAAATATTTCTAATGTTAAAGATAGGTCGACCCAGTTCAGAAACCTATGGGCAAGGGGAATACGCACATAATTACTAGTGTGTATTTTGCTTCATGCCAATAGTGGGTCAAGTAGTTCAGACATGTGATTATGACTCTGTGCCTCCTGTATATTTATCCCATAGTTCCCTTGTGCATCTGTTATGTATTAAAGTATTTTTACTGTTAGCTTTAGAGATATTTGTGCTGGTGAGCATCTTTTCCATTAAAAACTATACACAGGAAAAATTAATGTAGCAAGAAGTACTGGCACATTAGACAGTGCAACAAGGGACTAAAGTAAATTTCATCAAGAGTAAAGTGGTGAATGTTGTATAAGGTATAAAAATAGAACGAACTGGTAAGTCTGACTTTGCCATACTGTGTATTTCAAAAAGTAATTTGTATATATACGCCATTAGGATGTAAGAGCCTAACACTGATTTGAAGTAGCTAAGCCAATTCATTTTTTCAATAATAAGGCAATTATTTCATGGCAAATGACTACAGATTTTAAGCATGAACTGGTAACTAGATAAAAATATAAATACAGTGAAATCTAAATGAGGCTAGCTATACAATGATATGATATAATAAAATATTATGTATATTTGGATGAGCACTGAGTAAGAGGTAAGGTCTCTCAAGTGCAGAGATCTTTGTCTTTGAAGTACAAAGTTCAGCAATGCATCTAAATACAGGGAATCATTGCAAAGCTTCACATACACTTTTAAAATTACTTTTGTTTTCATTTCTAAATATCCATTTGTAGCTAATTTAATAAAGTAGTTGAAATTTAGGGTATAAAACTCAGCATTGCTTAGTGTAGGATGAGGGACAGTTAAAGGTCATTTCATTAGAGGTGAAAGACAGAAAAAAATCGCAGAAAAAGTATGTTGAAAATCTTTTTTCTGCCGTTTCAATTTCAATCTGACAGGGACTTGGCAGCTAACAGCAAAATCTGGGAAAGCCATGAACAAGGTTCAAAGCTGCTTTTTAAACAATAGCAAGCAGGAAAAAAAAAAAAAAAAAAAAAAAAAGAAAAGAAAAGAAAAGAAAAG
>CM021771.1:21223268-21233749 GCA_011076525.1 Nettapus auritus | reverse complement strand
TTTTTTTTTTTTTTTTTTTTTTTTGGCATTAGGTTAGGACAAACATGGCATACCACAGAAGGGTTTGGAGACTGAACAGTCCGGCAGCTACCATTGATCAATACTTTAGAAAGTATTGTTTTCCTGAAAGAAACAAATGACACTATTATATATAACCAAACTTTGTTTACCTATCCAACAGTGAGAAAATGGGAATGTCTTTAAGTGTTTTTGAACATATAAACATTCACATACACAGAGACGTGTCACAGAATAGACCAGTGCAGATTAAGCTGGTGACCAGGAGAACTATGAACCAACACATTCCACCACAGAAAGTACACAAGCAAGTAACAGAAAAGGAAATGTGTCACAAACCCTACCTTAAAATTGACTATGTTTTAATTTGCTCGTGCTCCAAAATATACTGGAAATGCACTGCAACACATTAATATTTCATTAAATAATTTTCTTTTGGTAACAAAAGATAGCAGTTTCTTTAGCTTGAAGCACGAGAAAGCTGCTGACATACCAGCAAGTCTCAAGCATTTTCTTGGAAATATTTCAACCTCTACCTCTCCAAAAAAAAAAAAAAAAAAAAAAAAAGGAAGGAAAAAAAAAAAAAAAAGAAAAAAAAAAAAAAAAGAGGCGTATCAAACCTTATGCATTCAATTCACAGGGTTCTGTCCCTTTTAGATTTGTCTGCATGGCTACTATCTCACTAAGATGTATTTGTTTCTCCTTAGAGACTTATTCATATAACAAAGATTACAGCAGCTACTCAGCTTTAGCATAGCTCTTCAAGTTCTATGGCCCTGTCCAGACAGAGCAGATAAATAGAGAAGGCCAAACTGCAGGGTCAGTTAAGTGGGTGATGGAGAGGGACAGTGGTTTGATGGGGTAAGTACTCAATTGCAGTCATTTTAGACATTGATCATTAATTAAGTTCCAAACACATTCAATAACTCAGCTATCCCCGAGTTTATTTTTTTGTTGTAAAGGAGGATGAGGTCTTCCCATGATGAAAACAACTGAGATCACAACTGTATATATTTCATATTTCAGAAAACCCAAAATGTGGAAAAACAAGTAAGTTCATACAAAAGAAGAATCTATCAGGACCAGACTGAAAACTAGGCTTCTGTAAGCCTGCAACCAGAAGGAAACTTAGTAACTATATGTGGAGCATCATAAAATCATCAGCTATTCTCATCTAGGGAAAAATGGAGACTGGAATATACAACAGATACATCATATGAAACCAGTTTTTGAGATGAACTTAAAATGTGTTAGCACTGAAGAACATATTAAACACCTTCACAACCAATTAAAACCATTGCTTCTAAAACTCCAATACTCTGTGATTGCCAAGGACTATCCTTGGGATATTTTGAACTATTGGGACCATTAGCATTTACAGTAGAGAATATACTGTTTGCAGTAGTCACCAATAGTTCAAATTATTTTGATTAATGAGAACTAAACAAAAATAACTCATTATTTACTCATCATTAACTCATCTGATAAGTGGCATTTGACAACTAAACCTCTTTCCAAAGATGCAAAAAACAAAACTTGAGCTACAAACATGAACGTTATTGCTTTTCCTGTTTCTTATGGAATTGTACCACAAAACCATTAGTGTGTCTACTAGACATTCCTGTACCATCAGTCACTTAATAAGAAGGTTTCTTAAATACTGATCTACATTACTTGCTGAAAAGAGTTCTGCAAAAATGATCTGTTTCGTGATGGATAATAGTAAGACATTGAAGAAGCCTGAATTAGATTTCCAGATGGCTCTTGTTTAGCATATCCCCTTTGAAACTACTTCCTACCAGGCAAAGGCAAAAACAGGCAACGTGAAATTCCCCAAGGAGTCAGTCCAAAACCTTTTAACCAGAATCCATCTGCACTCATGTCTTATTAAGAAGGAAAACTCTACTACTGAAGCCAATATTTCTATTATTTGCAATTTATAAGAATATTTTACAAAGTTGCTTCTACAGGAAACTGCTTGCCCTCAGACCATTTATCTGCCATTCCTGGGCTACTGCTGTTCAGAGGCAACTAGATGGAGTTGCTATGAGATGTATGGGGGAGATGCTGACAATGTCTTTTTGGGGAAAGAGCTCTGTCCTGACCTCACGTACACAGTTAGCATTTGCATATACTTATAAATGAATCATTTGCTATGTCAGATCACTGATGTCCTGTATGCCACAGGTTACCTAATTTCTCCCAGTTATGCCTGCATGGTTCTCTATACAGAGATGGGCAATAGAAGCCTTACAGAAAGACATCCCATCCTTTGTAAGGCATCAAGAGAGAGGGGATCTAACTTTTCACTTCGAAGTTGGTTGCAGCAGTTCATCATCATCTGCAGTAGAAATGCATGCGTCATTTCTACTTTGAATCTATTTAGCTTCCTCTTCTGAAGACCAGTTCTTGAGATATCTTCTGACAGACTGCAGAGTCCTCCAGCATTCTGTATCTCTCACCTTGTAAAGTTTCTATACACTTGCAACACAGAAGCTTCTTTTGATCATCTCTAAGTCTCGCAATACGAGGTACCTTCTCCAATTCCCAAATAATTTCTGTATCCCTTTCTTGAGCCTTTTACTATTTTCAACATCTTAAAAGCAAACAAACAAACAAACAAACAAACAAAAAAAACATGCAACCCATAAAAACAGCTGAGGTAGATACACCATTCTGACATAGTATTCTCATTTATAATATCCAAATATTATACTGGTCCCCATTGCCACCATATCTACTGGGATCTCATATTTAGTTGCTTGTCCACTACAACATTTAAATACTTTCACCTCATTTTATTAAAGCAAAATACAATTCATCATTCTATGAGTTTATTTCTAGATATATGGCCTTGCATTTGGTTCTATAAAACTATATTTTATTTGAATAGGTGATAAAACTTAACTATGCGCAGTTATATTATTTACAGCTTCGTGATGGATACACATTTTTGTTAAACTAATATTTACTTCCAGCTCTATATTCTTTACCAACCATGTAGTAAGGTGAAAAATTCTGAAGAATTCCACTCAAAATATCAGGATTTCTTGTTAAAATTGATAACTATTGTTATAAATTGAAATTGCTATCAAATGATATTAAATTGTTATCAAATGAAACTGATAACTGCTATTTAATACCACGTTATGATATATGTGTTATGTTATCTTTCAGTTACTCCAGAATTACAAATGAAATGTACTTGTTCATGAAACAGTTAATGCTATTTTCTTTTTTTCAGATGAATTTCATTGGTTAATCAAGAACCTGCAATTTTCTCAGACAGAACAATCTGATAATCAGTCACAGTTTTATAACTAGCTCATTAAAGGCAAGAATATTTTAAAAAGCAAACGGCATCCTAACAGCAAAAAAAAAGTACATACGCTTCCTAGTTACCAGGATCTTGAGGTAAATTCTGAAGTGCCTCTTTAGTAGCAGTTTGGCTATCATCATTTCTTTAGGAAAAATAAAATCCTTTACTTCCCGAAATGATCAAGAAAATGAATATGCATTCACTGATTATAATCAATCTATCTAATGGGAAGATGCCATAAAGGTACTAAAGAAAATGAGTAAGATGACAAAATAGATCTTCTTTCTGGCACTCACACATGGTCATAGAGGGGATTCAGTAATAATGAAATTTATCTGTGTCTCCCTGGTCATCCCTTCAATTTCTCTGATACCACCCATTTTCAACTACCAAGCTCAGAACTGAAAAGAAGTAAAGACAACCTAGCAATACAGCAAGAACAGTCCTGTGAAAGCTAGTTTTGGTATTTTGGAAACAACCCTCAAAGAAGATAGTTTGCTTTGTATCTATCTTGCAAAAATATCATGGTAAAATCTTCAGCTCTGTTGAAACAGAACGTAAGCATTGAGAGTAGAGTGTAAGGGTTGATATAAGTTGTATTGGACAGTAATGGTAAATTAGAAGCAAATATGTGGGGAATTATTAAAAATGCAAAGACCCACTGGCACTCCTGAACTGGGGGAAATGCACTGGTATCCTCACAGCCTTGATGTTCACTAGGAACAATTTTGTTGAACTTCATTTAAGGATGACAAAGAGCAAACGTGATCTTGCAGTTGTAGTGAAATGTCTTGGGGGACTACTACCTTATGATACACTTTAAAGCACAGAAACACATCTACTGTCATCAAGGATGCATGCATGTTTCACAAATCTGTCTTGCCCACCTAGGAATATTACCCAGAGTTTTGTAGGTTTTGCAACAACAACAACAAAAGGTACAAAAAGGAAAATCTTAAAACAAAAATCTTAAAGATGTTTGTTATAAAACTCATTAAAACTTTCCTAAATTAGTTGTGTATGCCAAGAAAAATAACCCTATATTGCAATAATGCAGTTTTTGTTTGGAGTGAATCATATAGTTTCCCAAACTCACACTGAGAAACTCTTTATACTATATTAAAATGTTTCTCTCTTATCGTATACAAATGGAGGAAGGGAGCTAATGCAGCTGTCAGCAATCTCTGTGCATCCTAGGATAAATGAATCCCCCGGGAGTAATTCTGCTGAAGTCACTAGCAGATAAATTTAGTTCAACTGTAGTACTTTGGGGCAGAGAACGTTGGTTTTTTTGTGTGTTTTTTTTTTTTTTTTTTTTGTTTGTTTGTTTTTTTAAGTTTTGTTTTCTCAAATGTAATAACAATCACAAAGGGACCCTGACCTCTGATATTCTTATATCCAGGTTCTAACACCAGTATGACTCATATAAAATAATAATACATAGATACATAGCATTATTTAAAATGTTTAAATTTTAGTGAAAAATATATAGCATCAATATTACATATATATCACATAAATATATCTGTTCTACTTATCCAGATTGAGGTGTTTTATCTTTTTTAATTCACATATTAAAGAATTTCTTCCTGTCCTGATGTATTGTTTTAAATTTGCCATTCTCATTTTTTAAAAAGACAATGAATGGAGAAACAATGAGACGTGGCTCTAGTTTGCTTTGGGATGGTGTGCTTCAGCTTATGGTGCTTTACTGTATCTCTCAAACCACACTAGTACTAGATATCTCCCTGTGGAAAGTAGCAATTACTTTCATCTCTCTGATCTGAAGTAATCCCTGCTACATGCACAGCTCATTGTGAGTGATGAGGGCCTACTGTTTGCTGAGTCTAAAACCAAATGATCTTTCACAGGCAAAATTTAAACTTGAAATAGGATTCTCTGGCTCTTGATTCCTACTCTATTTTTTCCGTGTACTTTATATATTCCTAAATAAGGTTCAGGCTGGCTACAGATGATGCTGGTGCGTAATGAGACAGGTTCAGAAGCTGCTCCAGTTCCCAGGGGAAAGTTCTGTAATGGAACTAACTATGTATTGTCCACCTTATATACTAGATTTGATTTTGGACTATTTGCCCAACTGTGTTTGTTTATTGCTTAGCACTGGAGGGCTTCCATTAACTGTGGGTTGATTGAACATAGACTATGGAGTTAGAAGGACTTGAGCTTTTTTTTTTTTTCTTCTGAGTGCTGATGTAATGTCTTTTCTTTAGCTGACAGTTTAGACCTTTCACCAATAGAAACGGTTAAAAATAGTCTGGCATCTGCAAGATGCTAGTGAGAGATAATGTTTTTTGATCCTTTGAATAAGCTCCACCGCTCCACCTGATTTACTGAAAATAAATTATTCTAAAGTTTGTAAGAACACAGAAAGAAATGTCACCTGCTAAAACACTGTCACTCTCAGATGAGAGCATAAACTGCCATCTTTCATATGGAGAAAGATTAATGCAGAAGACCCTAGACATTTTTCTCATGTAGCATAGCATATTTTTGTAATTCTGAAATAAGAACTTCAATTTAGCAAATTAGTTACCAATATCCAGATGCAAATTTAAATTTAAACTTTTAACTAATGGAATCATTCATAATTTTAGTGAAGCAACTCATCAAGAAACTAAATTAAGAGTAAATAAATTTCTATCATAATAATCATGATGAAATTATTTGTAATTACATCTAAACATAGTTCCAAGAGAGGCTTCTGTTTTCTTATTCAGTTTGATGCTGCAGAAAATAGCCATTATAGCTATAGCTTTATCATCCTCTACACATTTGTTTCCTTTTAAGAAACAGCATGAGAACTGAAAGTAGGTAAACAGTGCTGTTCACCAGTACAGTACACAAATTCAGTTCAGCTACAAAAAGTTAAAAAATTTATATTGTCACTCTGGCTTTATCTGGGAAAGAAAATGAGAAACAAGAATCCTAACAGGCTCATTCCAAATAAAAGGGTGTATATATATATATATATATATATACATACATACAAACTTTAAAATGTTTACCTGTTTAACATACTGACAAAATGATAGTTTTTGAAGTTTTACATGATAGCAACTACTGAAGATGTTCGTATTAGCTTTTATTGTATGGGTGTTGTTTATCCTCCTAAAATGTTGGTTTTATAGTAGAATAAAGATCCAGGGAGAAGATAAATTAAGATATTGTGTATATATATATATCTACTTATATATATATGTATGATTTTATAGCCATGAATTTGAATACATAATATATATATTATGAATATTTAATATCGTGAATATATATTATGAATATATAATACACACATCTGTATCTTAGATATTACTTCTTTAGAAATTATAATAATGTAAAGTATATGAAACTGTAGTCAGGGATCACAACAAGGAGGGGGAAATAGTGATATTTTTCAGGTCTTTACCTACACCATATCTACCAAGAGCACCTTAGGGAGATATAGAAAACATGAACATAGATGCTGTCTGCATATTTTGAGGCCACTCTCAGTGAACTCACACTGACCCACTGGGCTTTTGAACTTAGTTTCCTGTGGAGAGTCAGATGTTTTCTGCTAGACCTGGTAAGCTTAGCACCTTCTTCACAGCATAGAGATGGCATTTGTGGTGCTACAGTGAGCATCAGAAGATGTATCTTATCAAAGTGCAATACCCTCTCTGACTCTGGACAAGTTATGCTGGGGAGTTTATCATCAGTGAGAGTGCTTGGCCTCAACATGAGGTTCACAGTCCCCATGGATAACAGACTGGGGGGATCAGACCTCATCAACTGCAGGCAGTCAGATGTGACTTTTGAATTACATGTAGAAGAGGTGTATTCCACATATAAACCTGCCCTACCCTGTAGAAAACCAATTTAGGTATGACAACAGAATCTGTACTATAGGCACAACACACATTAGTGGAGATTCTCCACCAGTGAAGCTCTCCCAGGGACATAAGCCAACAAAAATGCTTTTCCAGCCACCTCTCTGCATCTGTGTTGACACAATGTAGACAGCCAACCTCTGTGGAGACAATACAGCACTGGGCAAAGCTCTGAGCTTTTTGTTTTGTTTTGTTTTGTTTGATTTTTCTGATTTTTCTTTCTTTTTTTTTTTTTCTTTTCTTTTTTTTTTTTTTTCTTTTCTTTTCTGATTACATCCAAACCTGTAAATTAGTTATCTTTCATCTATGGGGGCAGCCCACAGATCAAGTCTTCAGTCTGGAAGATGCATTATGTCACATCCAGCTCCACTTACACACCTGGGATCATCTGGCTCCTCAGGCAACACTTCACCTGATTTCTGTCTCCTGCACACTACTCAAATCTAGAGAAAGAGCAGGTGTAAAACAGCAGTTTAGCATGTTGTTGGGAACAGTGCCCATAACACGACAAGAGAGTAGGAGACAGGGAATAACATTCCACAACACCAACATTCACACCTGCTTTTACACGGATGTTTCAAGTATGAAAAAGGAAGCTTACATATGAAGCTGAAGGCAGCCACAAACAAAGATGAAGCCTCTCCTTCAGATTATCTTTTTTTTTTTTTTTTTTTTTTTTTTTTTTGCTTGTGTGTGGTGGAAGTTCATAATCCCCTAATGAATTTGAAGAGGGCACTTGATTTCAAATATTTTTTGTTTTTCCTTTCACTCTGAAATCTATCTATTCTTTTATGTTTTACATGACTGCACAGCACAGAGTATAGTCACTGAGAACTCTAATTTCTTTTTGTTTCCAGCAATAATAGCTTTGGAGAATTCAATCACAACTGGAAATTCAGAAAACTAGTCCCAGACTATTAAAAGAGGGAGTTCAGCTTAAAAGCATTTGCCATAAAAGCAAAGTCATACAATGCCTTTCTATATGACAGAGTAAGACAACAGCGCATGAATACCAATTTTGCTGAATATCCATTCAGCTGGTGAATGATTTTTTACCAGGTAAGTGCCTCACTTCTTAAAGTTCTTTTGTATGTTACATTCAGAATTTTCACGCATTTAACAAACATTAAAGCATTTCTTAGACTTAATTCCACTTAACTGAGAGGAAAACTGAGACATACAGGACTATATTCACAAGGAGAAGCTTAGCTTTATTTGCCCCATCAGACACTAACGGCATCTCAGTCACTTGCAGAACACAAGAGCTCCCAGCATGTATGACTATTACCTAAACACGATTAAGCTACTCATCACCTGTTTCACACCCAACACCACAAAAGTCACAGAGCAGGTGTTCATCTATATACCTCACATTAAGGTATAATAAATATTAAATAGAGGCCCTGAAGTCCTTTAACTTGGGTCACTTTCCAATAATGGCCATCACAAAGCGAGCATGGAGTCAGCCATATTTTATCTCACAAATGGCCTGCTTCAGCTGGGACTATTTCATACAAAGCAGACCAGCTTCAGGAGGAAGGACTGGGAGCAACCCCAGAGCCCTTTGGTAGCTTTTGTTTGCGCTGGGCAGAACAGCTTTGGAAGAATCACTAAGCAGCCTAAGCCAGGCCACTGACCTTTCCAGTCAGGTGTGTAAATCTTTGCCACTTCCTACTTTTCTCAGCTTGCAAAACTGCCTTCTCACCATGCTGGAGTTCCCTCAGGAGCTCCTCCGTTCAGCATCCATTGCCCCAATTGTATTTGAAGACCACATAAGAGAACAAAGAAATGGCATTTTGACCTCCGGATTTTGAAAATCATAACAATGTAATGAGCAAAATTAGGATTTCAGGAATGTTTTCTGAGAGACTTTTGCCAGTGGATTTTTAGCAACACATCCATAAATGTTCCTTCACTGGAGTTTTCAGAATAACCAGGAGTCACAGCTAGACTGGTCTTGCATGAAGTGAATGAGTTTTAAGTTTTAAGTTTTTTTCTGCTTACTTTTAGGTTTTGTTGATGTGACTTTACGTCTCTGTGTTTGAGGCTACTTTGGGGACCTCATGCAGTAAGTTACAATGATGGAGCATGACAGTCAGAATAGCACACACTATTAGCTAGAGCTCAACTCTATTACAGTACTATGTTTGGTGACACAGAATCAAGAGACTCAAGGATACAAGGTCAAAGGTAGCAAAACATTACATTAATCTGTTCTGTTTGCAGGCACAAGTGCGTCAATCTCCAAGTATAATATAATGTTGACTGTTTAATTATAAGAAACAAAGTGCTAAGGGCTGTATTTAATAAAAAAATAAAAAATAAAAATAAAAATAAAAAAAAACCTTTTTCTCCAAAAATAGAAAAGAATTAGACAACATCAAGTTATTTAGCTTGGCATTCATAAGCAGGAGTTATTTCCCCTTATTTTATTATTTCACTGTTTGCTGTTGGAGCAGTACTCAACCTACTCAAGAAAATATATATGAAGGCACTGCATTTTTTCCCTCCTCTTTTGAATAGTTATATGGAAGTAGCTCAGAAAAAAATCTAAACTAGAAAAAAGTAATTAAAATAAATAAAAAAAGAAGCACAGTTGTTATATTTGATGAATAAAAATTATTTACAATAAACTGAGATGTATTGTTTCTTGGGAAAGGAATCTACATATGTAAGTATGTACTGAAGTATCATTTTTTTTTTTTTTTTTTTTTTTTTTTTTGCTTTAACTTAGTTTAAGAATACATAACCATAAACTAAAGAAAAAATAAGACAGCTTTATTAATAATTCTTCCTCTGAAGATTAGTTCATTCTGCAAAGTTAAAAACATAAGAATTAACTGAACACAGTTGTATGCATTTATAAATGGGTTTGGGTAACGTGACCAACCAAGCATATCTAAAAACTAAGGGCTAAGATAACTTTTTTAGTTACTCCAGGAAATTTCTGAATTAGCCCAACTAAGTTGAACTGAGTTACGTTGGTAGAGTATCATAAATAATCCCATATGACACATAGGTCTGCTACCTCACACAAGTGTTTAAAGTGGCCCTGAGAGAGTTTGAGCCTGAAAATAGCAATGGTTTTATGCCTCTTACTCTTATTTAGGCTATTAAATTCCCATTAGTATCTCATATCTGCAAATGGAGCAAATCCACTAGACTTACAATAATTTTTCTATTTTAGTAGCACATACTGAATCCAATCAAGATTAAAAATATTTTATTTCTTCATAGTTATAGGTTCTTTGTATGTA
>CM021771.1:21200768-21218268 GCA_011076525.1 Nettapus auritus | reverse complement strand
CAATTTACCTGCATTTAGAATATTCTCTAAGAGGTCTCAGTTTATCCACTAATGACATAGCTTCAGCCCTTTAATATGTTACCACTTTCCCAGCTTTTTTATTTGTCACAGCTTTTAATTCATATTTGATTTTAGATCAAATAAATAAATAAAGTTAAGTAGATTTGGATAAAATCTGGCAAAATCTACTAAAGAAAAAAAAAAGTTCTCCATTTGAGTGAAAACAGGTGTTGTTCCAATTGTCAGCTGACATTTGAATGAGAATACCGCGAATATCAACTCACATAATGCTGAATGCTTACGTACAACAGTGCAGCTGCATGGAAAACAACATTTCTAATCAAAACAAATTATGTAATCAGGTTTATTTAATAGACACTACTTTTTTAACACTTGTTGATTGATACTGATTGTAAATGTTCTTTCTCCTTCTTTTTCTAAGAAGGATCCTATATTCTAGCACTTCTTTCACTTGGATTGATCTTCAGCCTACTCTTATGGCACTCTTGTGGCTACATTATCCCATTGACCAAAAACTGCAACAGCAGCTGGTTTGGAGGAGGAATATGATTCTCACATTTGAGATAGACACAATAATATTTCCCTCCCCCTCCACAGGTCAAGACTAGTCAGTTTACCAAGCATTTTGGAGATAAATTAATTTTACAGTATTACTGTATTTTACACCTGGAAATACTACTGTATAGATGAGTTATACAAAAAAAAAAAAATCTAAATCATTATTGTTACCTACAGCCTGGTCAGTGTCATAACGAGGGAAAAAGAATATAAAACAAAAATCTTTAAGAGCTAGCTTTTCTTGAAGAAGTATTCTCTATTGTCTTTAATTAAATTGCAAAGTTTGAGAAGTTATTTATTTTTCATGGAGCATCAGTTCACCAGGCAGGCTTCCTCCAAGTTTTCTCAATTTTAATTACTTAATTACTTTCAGGAGAGAAAAATCCATATCAAATTTTATTTCATATACGAAAAAAATCATCATCTATGGTTCAGTCTCAACAATTTATATTTGTAGTTTGAAGAAGAGCAGCCAAGGTCAAATAGGTGGCTCTACATCCACTGTATTAAAAAATGCCCCTGGACCTATAGGTAGCAATTTCTTAATAATTATAACAACCCAAGGATAGCTAGTCTTGGAACATATAACACACAAGACTCAAGCTAGAGCTCTCTCAACTCAACAAACCAAGCTGCTTCATTTACTCAGCTTGCTAAGAAATCTTCCTTTTCCCCAGGGACAAGTAGCCATCCATCCAGTCTTTCTTCAGCCAGGTCATGATTAGAGGAGAGAGATATTTTTAAACAGAACCTATTTAAACTACTATTCTGAGCCATTAGTACTAATCATGGCTTTTGGATATCCTCAAAAAAAAATGCTTTTAAAGTCTTGATATTTAAGCTACAATAGGAATGAAGTATAAATAATACCTGATGATTAGGTAAAAGAACAGTTTTCCACATACTTGAAATAGTATATACTTTATAGGTACCCAAATTATAATTTTTTATTTTTGACAGAACCAAAAAGTTAGCTATCTTACAGGCTATATGTAATTTAGATCTGCAGCTTTATAGAACTAATAGCTAACCTGTTCTATGCAGACCGATATATGTATGTCTGTGTAAATATATAAAATATATGAAGTAACCTTTTAGAAAATGAAGTTACTCAAAAATAATTAAATAGTACCAAATTGGGATTAACATAGAGATACTAATTTAATTCTACCAGTTAAATATTAATATGTCTATGTTTGTGACTCTTCCTTTGATATGTTGTTAAACATCTATATAAAGTGTTAAGGTGCTAGTTAAGATGCTTGACATTTCTGAGACTCACTGTTAGTAGTATTTTCTACCTGAAGCTTTAAAATACTTCATTATCTTTAACTTCTGATTTGACACTACTGGGTTTAACAAGTAACCGTATGCATCAGCCAGTAACTCTCCATACAGGGTGGTTTGAGGTTCATGACAGAACTGGTAGACTGACAACATGCAAGAAGAGCCATACTAACAAAGTCCTCACACATAATATCATTCACACTCATGTGGCATGAAGAAAGCTTGTGGAATTTAATCCCTCATCATGGTTTTAAAATGAACCCAACCCAGCAAGAACTTTAATCTAAAACAATACCTTATTTCATCCAAGGAAGTATCCTGAATTAGTTCAAACCTGATTTGATGGTAAGGTCAAACCCTGTTTTTTTTTTTGTTGTTGTTGTTGTTGTTTGTTTGTTTTGTTTGTTTATTTTTGTTTTTGTTTTCTGTTTGTTTGTTTTTGTTTTTGTTTTCTGTTTGTTTGTTTGTTTTTGTTTTGTTTTTTCAAATACAAGAGTAGTATCATAACTCAGTGTTACACACTGGCTCAAACTGTCACTACTGTGTTGAAAAAAGTCATTGACTTCTTGGAACTATGTCAAACTATGTCTTCTGCCTTTCAGACCCTGTTACACCTCTCCAGCCTTGGACACCTTTAGAGATTCTGGAAGGGTTCTTTGGAATGTGCATTTCAGTGTCCGGTAAGGCTGGTCATCTACATGCTCGTTCCCTTAACCTAAATCACTTCCATGCTGCTGTGGTGCATCACCCACCTCTCAGTGCTCAGGAATTACATTTGAGACAATGTAACAGGGAGACAAAGAAAATCAGCACAGCTTTCTTATACTTAGAAAGTATTTAAAGGGTCATTGAAAGCAAAAAGTTTAAGAATCACAGTCTGGTTAATTTTACTTTATCATCATTTGCCCTGGCAGGCTTCTAGACAAAAAGACTAGCGGTCCCTGGGAACTGAGACTGGTACATAGCTGATACCTCACACTGCAGTTTTGATAGCTCGTAGTATTGACCTCTGAATGAAATGTCAAATCTTTTCCCCAACCCTGCTGCACAGACTACAGATTACAGTTTGCTTTTAAGGAAGTCCAGGCTTTGTAGCTACCCCACAAATATGCAAGAAAAACTCATTATTTGACTTGTGTTAACCTCCTACTTGGCCAGGATCTCCACTTCTCTAAATCTCAACATTGTGTTATATTCAGAAGCCAACAGAGCTGCTGCTGTGATGTTGGATTTTGTTTGTTTTTGTTTATACTTCTGAAGGTAGGATGCCACCCACTAAGGTTACCACCAACCAGCAATCTGGGTTATTCTTCAAAAAGTCTCATGAAAATAATGACCAAACCTAACCCAGTTTTCGTTGTGAGAAAATCATAGCCTCAAGTTCAGTGTCTAATCCTAGAATGAAGTGTCAGCATTACCAGAAATATTGCAAATTGTCATTACCCAAGGTAAATCTACTCAAACAATCATTTTTTATGTGGGAATTCAGAAGCTGAAGTTGTGGCTTGCAAAGTAAGGCTGTGACTGCTAAAAATGAACTGTTACTAATTGACAGGGGTTTCAAAATGAATATATATGGTAACTGAGGTCCTGTTTTGATCTTTTTTGCTTTCACACGTGTCCTTCTGTATCCTGTGGATCTTCTATGTGGCTCGGTGGGTACACGCTCCGCATGGTATTCTGCCTTTCTGATGTTAAATACAGCACATAGGCTCCTACACATGGTGTAGGAACTGTTCTTTGATGGACATGTAATCAAGCAGGAATTTGAAATATGGCCAAGACTTGGCTTTTATTTCTTGGCTATCAGACGTAAGTGTGAATTTAGCCACTAAAATTTATTCTTCTTTTATTGTATTAGATAAATTGAAATAAGTGGGAAAATCCTTCTTCTTAATTCTTTCTTTTACAGCCAGTTCCACAAAATGGGAGTTTAAACTATCAGCACTTAAACATGTATGATGTGATAACATTGTCAATACAAGAGATGATTAGGAACTATTTTTTTTTTGTCATGAAAGAACTGGTATGTATTTCTTTACTTTCTCTTGTAGTCTTGACAGTCAATGCCATTACACCTACTGTTTTTCTCCCGCATGAGCACACTTTCTTCAACTCTTGTGTGTCACTTATTTCAGGATGCTTGTTAAAATATTTGTCTTGCTATAAAATTTCTCAGTAGTCCTCTGCTATCAATATTCCGCTATCATTTGTTTGCAGATGTGTTTGTGAGCAGTTCTTCTAAGTACCTACTTTTAGCATTTTATATATAGACCATATATCATTATTCATATATTAACATTCTATCTATGCTACTATATAAATAAATATATAGTACATTAAAATATATATAAAGCATATTTTAATCAAGCATAGTTAGAAGATTCCTTTTTATTTACTATTTTCTATTTAATTGAAATAATCTTTTACTTGACCCAGATCATCTTCTTCAATAATCAAAGCTTTTTAGAATTCATCTGCAATAATATTGCTGAGTGTAAACTTCAACAAGAATAGCATGTTACTGTAGCATTACTACATTTTTGCTTACCATGATGCAAACTACTGTTCAGTTATTCTACTCAGCAATTCTGCAAGTTACAAAAGGATATTTCCATCTCACCGGAAAGTTCAAGCCTGAAGAACTTGTTTTTCTTATAAAATGTGATGAAAATATAATATATATATATATATATAATATGTATATGGAAAGTTTAATTGTTTTGCAGTATTGAAATGTTATTCTAAATAATATAGCAAAGAGAATAAGACAAATGGTCAATTCCAAACAAAACATCTATTGAAACAAACTATTTCGTTTAGATTCCTTCCCCCCACCCCCCTTCATCAATAGTCAATTCACTTGTCCCAGATCTACATGAGGTCATTCAAATGGCCTTGGCTCCTTTTGCAATTTCTTAGCACCCAAAAGGATTTAAGCAGAACTCGTGTTCTGGCTCTAAATGTACAAGGTCATAAGGTTCTTCAGATGGAGAAATTTTACAGAGTTTCAGTAACACTACAGTTCATGTTATGCTGCCAGTTATCACCAAATAAGTAATATACCAAGTTTGTTATTCAAAAATGAAAAATTCCTTAAGCACATCTATAAGAAATGTAACAACAAAAAAAAAATAAATAAAAAAATAAAAAAAAAATCAGGGCCTGAAATCATTTGCATAAAATGTCTGCTTTTAAAAATCTGATACTCTGACATTAAATAGCAATGCATGCTTTGCTAATGATGTGAATTTCATACTACTATTTTCTCTGCAATGAGATTTTGCAGTAGTTGAGGATATTCAGGAAACAATCCACAAAACTGCCATATATCAGAGCATCCTGCCATCACAGAGCATGCCCAGCATCCAACTGTTGTCCTTTTGTACTCCAGAACTGCTGGAGGTTTATGCCTGGGTTTGTTTTGATGGCCTTTGTCTAACTTACACTATGATCTGCAGTCCTTGCTCTTTTTAACCCTTCTTTAAGCTATGTAGTCCATGCATTCAAAGCCCCTACCTGATACACTGACTACAGAATTGCAGCCCATCCAGCACTATTTCAGAAAGAGACTGGGTAATTTATCACTACCTTGAAGTCAGATCCCCTCTTACAAATACCCATCAAGGACAATTCACCAGCTACTAGTTTCTTTACCGCATACATAATTATTTTCCTAACTTTAACAAAAGAGAATCACTGTAAAAATATTTCATTTTCAATTCAAAATATGATACAATTTACTAGTCTTTTTATTAAAATATTAGAAATAACATCAAAATATAATACTTTGGAATAACAAAATTATATATTTTACTCTCAAAAATTTTTCTTGCATTTTTAGTTTTACTTATGGAGGACTATATGTTAACATGAAAACTTAAATAATCATATCCAAACAAACCTGACCTCCAGACAAATAAATTTAAACAAAGTGAGTTAAAGTGAAACTACTGAAGATGGCCCTGACAACTTGCTGATAACCAAAAATAAAGTCAATAGTCCTTTAGGTCAGTAACTGTAAAATTTATATAGTAATTCAAGAGATAAATGGTAGTTTTACTCTTGTTTTCAAGAGGACTAACACAGTGTACTAACTACAGTACAACATATCTTTAACTTTCATTCTTAATATAAAAGGTTTAATTCTCATTTACATGGGAATGGAGTTAGGCTGTAAAAGAGAAACAGAAGTAGAGATATAGAGTAGAAACTAAATAAATTTTAAATAATTTTCCTAAATAAAATGAAGGGTATATTGAAATGCTTGCCTTCTTAGTTCCTTTCTTTGTGAATAACTGATTAAATTTATGAGTACCAGTATGAGAGCTGCTAAGTCATCACATGTTGCACTATTCAGAGGAGAACCTCAAGAGAGGCCTTGTTAAAGTTGTAAAGTATCATTACAGTAGCCAATAGTAGAGTATCACATGTGGAAGAACCCATATTTCATAATTCCTCCCATTCTCCTACATCATCAAGATCTTCTCAATCTACTCTTTCAGCAATAAATGTACATGAAATTGAATGTGCCATTCAAAATATTGTTGGATACACTAAAAAGCAAGCAAGCAAAAAAAATTACTAGGTCACATGAATATATATATATATATATATATATATAATGAGTGTTAAATGTTTTTCCCTCATCATCAAACAAGGAAAAAGTTTCCCCAAGTGGGGTGGCAAGGAAACAAGAGAAACTGCCTTCAACGGTGCCAATATCCCTACTGTCACCTGCTTCAAGAAACCAACATATTTTTTGCTCCATTTCAATAGCATTTTGGAAAGCTGATATCATGTAGTCTTCTTGATCTTACTCAAAATGCACTCACCAAAACACTTCCAAGCAAAATGTCATTTAGCAGAATAGTTTTGTTTTTGGAGTTATGAGAACAGCCCTAATATGTGATTCTATATAGTCATGGACATATTAGTCCAAAGACAGTTGGGGGATGAGAACATATTTGAATTGTGAGTGTCTCTTTCCAGCCTTTGCCCTGAAATAACACACTTACTTTTTTTGTATCTACAGCAAAAGCCACTTTTGTGTGGGTGAATAAGGTCCAATGCTGAAAACAATCATTTCAGGAGCTTATTTTTATCTTACTGATGGCTAGGGTTACACTGCAGATTGAACTGTAAAATATTCCTTCACTGCTCCTTCATTTCAGTGAGATGGAAAGTTTAATCCATATCAAAGATAGTCCACATGAAGAATATTCATGGACAATGCTAGATACACAAAGAAATCTGCATATATTTCTTGTTTTGAGAGAAACAATAGATCACCATGTAGTCACATCTAATAAATTCTTAGCCCAGTAGTCTGTCTATCTAAAGAAACAAACACGTACCAGAATTAGTTGCCAGGCTCCCTATACTGTGACTTCAAAAAATGTTTGCAACAGCATGAAGGATTTTTGCTCCTTCTTTTGTAAAGTTAGTGGAGATCATAATTTTCATATTATAAATAAATAAATAATAAAAACTGCTATAGAAATCTTATTAAAAAAAGAACAACAACAACAGTTTTTATGTTGTGCCCTATCCAGCTGACACTGTCCTTTTGGAAAGCCAATGACTTGTTAGTACCCCTAGCAGGAGTGTGAACAGATGCGTCCCTGACAGGCGATGGATGGTCAGGGTCCATCTGGCCAGTGCAGCCTGGACAGAAATGATGTATACAGCTTCATCAGTGAATGACTGTCATCAATCCTGTGCCATGGATAGCGTAAATGACAGCTATGCTGCAGCTGAGGCCCAGGTGTGAGAATGAAGAAGGGGCTGATTTAAGAATGCTGGGTAATCAGGAATGTATAGACTCCTGGACTTTAATTTGTATCTTTAACCTCCTATAAATATCCCGGTATACTGGAGCAGGTATGTGTTTTTAAAGAGTCTGATCATGAAATTAGCTTCAGGATGACAGATATTCTATGCTCCCCTTTAGCTGCTGATTACCCCAGTTCCCAGTATACATTAACAAATACATGCTGAGCTTTGGCCACTGTACTGTGGGCTCCACAATTTAATTATTACCTCATTGATTTTTCATGTATTTCAATTTTCTTTTCTTCAAGTCATAGTGACTGTCCTATTGGGGGCAATGTTTGTTTTCTCTTTGCAAGATTTCCTTGTGGAATTTATTTTGAATTCAAGGATTATTTTTTTAACCCATCAAGAACTCATATTTGCTTAGCCTGTCAGTTAATAGACAGGTAGATGCACAGTCCCCAAAATTGAAACTCACCATTACGGTTGACACCAGGTATAAACAGAAAACAATAATGCAGTGACCACTGTCAGTCCATTACTAAAGGTACTTCAGTTTTTTAAATGCCCCCTTTTTATCATGCAGCAAAGAGCATGCATAATTTACATCTATTAGCATTTTATTATTTCATAGCACTGGGGATGTGAAAATGGACACAATTATTATATCCTCACAGGATATTTCTTTGCTTAGATTACTATTTCACAATAAATAATTTTTCTTTATCAGTGGATCATGTGGACTAATTGTTTCTAATTGTTTCAAAAGCACAGGAAGTTATACATGCTTTATATAAATATATGAGTCAGTTGTTTCACTACACAGAAATGTTTTCATTACCATAAACAGGCATCATCCTTAATCATGTTCTTTTAAGAAGCAGCTAAGTGCCAGGAACTATATTTTGACCAGGTAAAGGTACATTGCATGGCTGGAACATGAGTTTTATGTAGACATCATACTATATATAATATAATTCATGAACAAAAATAAAACAAAAAGACAACAACAATAACAACAAAAAACACAACAAAAAGAAACACATTTCCAATGTGTGGTCCATGTTTCTTGCAGTCATAAAGCTTACTGTATATTTGTTTAAAATGAAACTTGAAAAAAAGCCACAAATCCCAGAGAAACTTTAGGAAAGTGGATGGTATTACCATAAGGGGGGGGGAGGGGAGGGGAAAGAGGGGCAGGTTACAGGACAGCACTCCTAACATCCCCATTCCAGACAGAACTCAGTTAATATGCAGCATATGCAGCAGAGAGGCCTTAACACGAACTTTGCAGAGACTGCTACAACGGGCCACATTAATTGCAGGTTACAAGGAATGTGATCAATTTTCATCTCCAAGTGCTGACTTTTGCTGGCTCTTCTTCAAGTTCTTGGAACAGAAGTGGAGCACAACAGCAGCAGAGGAAAGGGGAGATCCCTCAAGAACTGGGCATCCTGGTCCAGCTTCTTTTTCATCCAAAAAACTAGATGAACTAGACTTGGTTTTCAGGTATACATATACTGATGTTTGATTGTGTGTGTCTGTACCTTAGTGTGTAAGCACGTATGACTACACATGTGTGCATGTCTGTATAAGTAGTCATATTTCGAAAATGGTTTTGTTCAAGCTCAATAAAAGTACTAGGGGAAAAAAGGAGGGGGGAGAGGGGTCTATTCTGGAGAAAGGAATTTGAAAATTTCTTGAAAACAAATTCTTCCTTTGGACAACTTGTAACTTTTTAGCCTCAGAAGAAGTAATTGATAAAATATCATCCAAGCGAGCAGATGAAGAGCTGTCATTTGGATTTCCCTGAAGAAAACCTATTTGCTCCAACAGTTCCTTGCAGAAAAAAAAAAAAAAAAAAAAAAAAAAAAAAAAAAAAGGTTTTGTAGAAAGGAAATTTTTCATCAGAATACTAATGGAACAAAAATCCCTAATAAGTCTATACAAACCATATTACATATTACAAAGACCATATTACAGCTTTCTATGAAACTGAGATGAATTGTACCTACACAGTCTACTGTCATTTAGGGATTTTCAAAAAACACATGTGGAATTTAGAGTTGATGATCTCTAGAAAGTCATTGCAATTTGTCCTCTGAAATTCCTGAGCACTTGAAAAAAAAAAACCTCTCCTTTAAAATCTGAATAGAGCCCCTATATGTTTAGGCTTACTTGTTACCATCAGTATTGCAGGTCAGTACCGATCAGATCAACACCCCCAGGAGAAGGAAGTGGAAGAGGGCTGTAGAGCACTGAGCATTTACCCCAATGAATCACAATTACAAGAACACCTGTGCTAACAAACTATGCCCTGATCCACTGGGAAAATGTACACAGTGCTCAGTAGCCCTCAGAATTTCTCATTTATTATTGCTGGTGGGTTGGCCTGCAGTTGCATATTGTGCTACAGTGTAAAATTCAGAAAGACTATGGTTCAAGACCTCTTAGGATGACTAGGCTTTCATAAGGCTTTTTGCTCCTTCTCCTAAATATTTATTTTAACATTATCTTCAAGGTGCTGTTGGAGGTTTTTAATTCATGCTTACCAAACTGTCACCACAAATATTAAGGAACACATTTTCAGAAAAGTTATATGCAAAAGCATGTACATCAGGAGCAATGTACATTTATTAATACCATCTGTTAATAAGCTATGGCTTTCTATCATGTGATAGAAAAAAGAGAAAATAGAATGCCCTATGGTAATGAGAGTGCAAAAATTAGGAAAAATAAGCATACAATACTTGAAAATAGCTCCTTTACACACTGTCACAATAGTATCCTTTATTGTAGATACAGAACAGCTTTATTATTTCTGTGTCATTACAGTAAATTATCCACCCATACTGTAAGGCAAGCCAGCAGTATAATGAGGAACTTCCACTGTGTGAGAGGTTGGACTGTCAGGAAATAGGAGTTAGGATCATTGCTGCCTTTAAAAACCTCTCTTTAAAGGCAAGGATATATTTGTGAATCTCAAGTTTCTTCACTTCTGTGTTATCATAATATTGTTGTACAACATCTGTGATTCATTTTGCCACAAATGTCAGGAAACTAATAAATTCATCACTGAGTGATGAACCCTTATGATTACATACAAGCCAGAATGCTTCCAAACTCTCACTGTGAAATTTAGCAGATAATATTGGTGGTACACAGCAGGCACAGCCATGTCTTACATATTTTACATATATTTCACAGTGAAAAGCATCAGAGTAGGAGGCCATGCTTATGCATCTGAGAGGAAGGTGTCTGTCCAGCAAGCTGAGTTCTTCTGGCTTAAGAAGTCACTAGGCTTTTAACATCATGCTGAGAAATGGCTATTTGGAGAGTAGGACAGATGAAGACCTGGATATATTCTTTTTTGTCTGGAAATCTTGTCTAGGCAAAATCTGAGACTTTGAACATATGTTCAGGATGTCTGTCTGTATGCCCTTCAGCCTTGTTAAAGCAGCTGCTTTACCTCCGACTAGGCTATGGTACATCTGAAAGTCCCAGATAAGTCTGCTGTGCACACATAAGCCATTTTGGTGAAGCACATACCCAGTGAGCTGACACACTGAAGAAACATCATAGCACCCAGCTTATGCTGTGCTGATGACATGAAAAACAACTCCCATGTGTTCAGGACATACCAATTTTACTGCATTTGCATTCATAGACCAGGCATATTCAGGAAAACTACAATATCCAACAAGTAAGGTAATCCGGGGGATATTTGGGGATATTTCAGCCTTCCCACTCTGGCACTACTTGGCACACTTCTGTATATTTATGAGTATGCACAAGAAATAGTGATTATCACAAAAAAAAACCCTTATCTTACAGTCAGGAGAGGTAGGGAAAGAAGATGGTGGGAAGGAAGGAAGAGTGAAATAGCTGGAGAAACTCCCCCTCTTTGGTAAAGAGCATACATATCAAAGTGCTTTGGTGGAAAGAATCATCTGAGCACTAAGCCATTTAATTCATTACACTTCAGAGCAAGATGAAAGTAACATAATTCCCACCTAGATCATTCTCACTTACTACTACATTCATATTTACCTGGATTCAAATTTGCATTTGATTGCAACCAAAAAGACAGTCAGCTGAGTTCCCTTTCCTTGTTATTTTTCTGGGAAAAAGCAAATGAGGAATACTGGGCTCATGATATGAGCAGATATTTTTTATGTCCATAAAACAACAACAGCAATAATAAAAACAATAAGATTTCACTAATTCTGACCATCTTCTGCTTCTCTGATTCCTCATACAGCTACTCTTTTCCCACTACTGTGTATTTTCAATTAGACTACCACTCTCCAATCTCCTCAAACCAGACCACATCTAACACATTTCCTTATACAAACCTTATCAGATCTTTCAAGGCAAAGAACCACATGGTACTGAACAAACAAATTAAGAGGAGGGCAAGTCCACAAACACAGAGTACATTTGTCATTGACAATGCCTTTTCAGTCATCACACTAGCCTGTGAACCACAGCAGGATAAAATGAAGAAGGATAAACAAAAGTGACGGTCTGTATTTCTTACTAGGATCAATTTACATTACTGTAGGCAAATTAGGAAGGGAATACTTAATGTGAGATATTAGTTGGTTTTAAACAAATTTTTCCTCTGGCAATACTTGTACAGTCAATATTTCATATATCCCTTTTGTGCCTTAAAACTCCTTCGAAGCATTTTTGCTATTCTGGTTTAGGGACTTTCTTGATTGGAAACCACTAAGCGTGCTTAACGGTGCCACATATTTTTCTTCTGATTAAAATGCAGGCTGGCACAAGCACAGACTGATGGCCTCTGAGTTTATAGATTGACCAGGGCACCTGCCGTGCAAGCATCTTTGTGCTGCCCCATCACTGAATTTCATTCTGACCTTGAAGCATCACACTTGATAAAGCTGAAAGTTAGTTCCATTTCTATTTCCAGACTGGGTTTTTAGTATCTCTTAACAGACTGTCAATTGTACTCTGACACAATGGTGCCTGCTTCTTGGAGGTTGTAGCTCTCAAGCGATAGCAAAGTTGATGCTTTTACCAACAGACTTTTGCAGCTCTTCTGCATGATTCTGATTTTATGTTTTTAAAATAAATCATAGCAATATGGAACAGGAATACATCTTGAATCTCCAGCAATTTTGCTGGAGACCTGAGACTACTTGGACATATTGTCACCTGCCAAGGCTTTTTAGATAAAGGTCTGTTCAACTTAGCTCATAAGCAGTAGTTGGAAGTGAAGTTTCCTCAAGAAACTAGAGCACTCTCTGAAATGTCTCTTAGAGAACTACAAGTATAGATACAGTTCAGAATGAATGCCAACTTTTTTCAGGACAAAGCTTCTAAGTTCTGCTCCAGTGTAGAGCACAATGAATACAGGAACTGGAAAAATATTGTTTCTGACATTTCAAATCATTAATCTTTTCTGTCTGCAATCAAGAAAAACTTAAGTAGCCTGGAAACTAAGGTATCTTTAACTCTGTGCTAAAGATAATCACATTTTACAACAGTAGGGATTGGATAGAAGTATGTTCCTTGTAACGGACTATGCTGAAACCACTATAAAATTGAGAACATAAACATACACAGAGATTTGGCTCAGATAACAATGAAGAACATCTTGCCAAAGCAAATATGAAAACCTTACACAAGTAAATAAAGTTATTTATAAAGTTAATATCACTTCTGGAATTAGAGCCTTGGATTATTATTATTATTATTATTTTGACCTCTGAATCTTATGCAAAATCACCAAGTACTTCTCTGTCTGAGTAATGCTCATGACGTTGCATCAGCGCGATGATAGCTTTCTGGAATGGCTTATACATAAAATATAGCAATAGCTGCAGCTACAAAACACACCAAACATCTGAAGACAAGCCATCAAAAGCAAGGAAATTCTGATTTCTAGTTGAGGCCTGTGACATTTACAGGCTATACAGGAATACATGGGATGTTATACAGCATTGTGCATCATTATTGTGGAAGTCATTGTTTCCCTCATTAGTGCTCTAGATCTGTACATTACTTCCATTGCAGGTCATGACCTTCACGCTGACAGTCCATCCTTAACTCACCCTTTTGTGCCTAGGTATTGTAGCAAATTTGCTACAGTACGTGACATCTCACACTTGAATTTTCTGCAATATTTGAAGACATGTATCCCATTCAAATGTACTACTTACCAACTCAGAAGTCTTTGGAAAACTGTTAAGAAGATATGGGACACATATCTAAAGTTAAATTAGATATAATTTCATTTGTAAGTGTTGTATTTTATTATAATATTTAAGTTGTAGATCTTTGTAGAGCTTTTAATTTTACGTTAGAATAATGTGTAAATGCAATACCTTGCAGCAAAGTTAAAATATTCCTAAACATTTTTTTTTGAAGTATACTAATCTTTTGCAAACAAAGATATTTTGCATGTTCCATTGAGAACATATGAAATAGCAAATGCTTTCATGCTCAATGTTCTAATTTCTGTTTGTATTACTTACAAGCATAATTTAATATGCTGCAAACATGTTATCCTTTCAGTTTTAATACAATTGAAGATCAATGATTAAAATTTAGCAGTGATTCTAGACTCCAAAAAAACTGTGCTTGACACGGTACCATACTGTAATGGAACAGTTCGTATGCAGATGTCAACATGGCAGAGCCATTATGATAGATCATATAAATTTGTAATTTGGCTTCATAAATATGTAGTCTTACTGACACAATATCTACCAATCGCAATTCCTGCCCTACAATGCCAATGTACAGGACTGGTCTTTGTGTTCAGGACTTTGAAGCGTAACCTGAAAGGATGTGGTGTGTGAAGAAAATATAACATAAATATAAAATATAACATAAATATAAATTAGTCACCTTCTGTTTTAGTATCAGAAAAACAGTGTGAAAACCAGGGAAATAAGTCAGTTAGGGACTCCATGTCTGGGAGTATTTATATTATTTACTTAGGTTTACTGTCCATGTTTCTTGTTTCTTGTTCAGAAAATTGCTTAGAATTTGGCAAACTATGAAAAATTTTTTGGTTAAGCCAGTGAAGAAAAAAACAGCCTGAGTTTGTTTTTATGGTCATTTAGAGAAAGAAGCTGGCTGCAGTATTTTGCAGCATTTTCCCTTGTTGTTTCAAAAAAATCCTGTGGGGACTTGTTTTATAAATTAAATTTTGAAGTTTTGTTTGAAATGTGCAAAAATCCTTCTCTAATCATTTAATGCAACTGATGTTAGAACCCTTGGAAATGAAGGCAAAGCCAGAGAACCATACAAACACGGCTATGAAAGTTACCTCTGCCACAGCTTCAAGAGCATCCCACCTCTACTGCCAATGTGTTAACTGGCAAGGATTTGATCCAAAACATAGATTTCTGACAGATTCTAAATTTGCGGACGTGTATAAAAAAGGATTCAGTTTTGTGTCCCAGCTCTATTAAATGTTACCATGATGTTCACATTAAGTATCCAACATTATTCCCATCACTTTATTTTCATGCCTTCGCTTTAGTTTCTACTCTTCTTGCTCTTACCATCAGGTTAATAGCTGGAGGAGAGGATGCTCAGTGGATATAAATGAGTCACTTTGCTGATCTCAAAATACAGTGAGCTGATGCACCCCAACAGAGGGTCTGCACATTTAAATTTCACTTTCATGATTAACTTCTTTTAAATTGTGACAGAAAGTACCCTTTAAAAGTAATCTTAATTACTGCTATGTGTACTGGATAAACAGGGACTATACTGATAGACATGCTTTCTAAAATAAAACATATTGTGTGGGCTGAGAACTTTATATTGACTTTTGGTGCTAAGAGAATTTTTATGATGGCGTTATAAAACCCTCAAAAAAGGAGTTTGTAAAGGAAACTGGAATATACCTTTATCTATAATGGCACGGCTGGGGGCTACTATAATAATCCTTTAGCTTTCATGCGGCCATCTGGAGGCCTATTAAAACTAGTATCTAAAACAGACTCCCAAGTGTGTTGAGTTTGCCAGTTCCCACTAAGTCGCTAAAATAAGGGAGTTTGCCCTGCTATAGGGTGAAGTGTCCTCTACAGAGAGAAGACAGCTTGAACTCTAACCTTTTACACTGTGAATATGTTGTGTACAGGCTGATTTTGATACATACACTCTAATTGTGAAAAAGAAAAAAAACAATAAACTAGCCCTAGGTCTGCTGTGCACCTCTGGGGTTGTATGACAAGATGGAAGAGGCTAGGCAAAGTGAGAATGGAAACACTGTGAATTTAATGAAGTATTGGATTTCAACTGAGAAGTACGCTATTCTGATTTGTACAGAGAGCAGCAATAAAATATTGACAATTTTGCTAGAAACTACTTTCCTTGCTTAAATACAAACATAGACATTATATATACATTTATTTAGTATTGCAAGTTTTTATCCAAAACGTAATGGAAATAAATATTTGAATATGTAAATTATTTCACGGCATAGTTTGAACTCTGTTTTTTATTCAATTAAGATTAGGTTAGTATGAATGCACTCAATAAAACATTTTAAGTCAGTGGAAACTGCATATCATTTGTCCAAAATAAAGTCTTTTCCATTCACTCATTACTGATCTTGTTCAGTAATGCGGCTGCATCCTATTATACCTGATACATCGAAAATAAAAAATAAAAATAAAATAAAATAATTGTTGCTCTCTAAATCTACACTAGAGCTCAGATCTAGGACCAAAAAAGATGCATTAATTGCTTTACTGCTTCACTGCAAAGCCGCTCTTAAAACATAATTCCTTAATGAAGTCTGTTAATTTGTTCATGGCGGTACACAAGCTGTTCAAAATGACACAGAATTGCACTCTGTTTTCTAACCCCTGCAGTTTCTTCTGTTAGTCACTCTGTCTTGTGTTGTTATCCCATGGATAGTAATTATTTTATAGTGGCTGTAATTAGGAGAGAATTAGGCTTGGTAAACAAAACCTGCCTTCTCCTGTTAATAGCTAAGGATAATAAATTTGGCTCTGACATTCACTATATTTGGACAAGGCTTGGCCTTCTTCCAGTTTTCCAATAAGAACTTTATTATATAATTATGCCTTGGAGGGGCTCATATTACAAGGTAATTTTTTTCGTTTTTGTCCTTTTTTTTTTTTTTTAAGACACATATTGCATGGCTTCCAGCCAGTAAATGATATACTGTAATATATGCCTCCAATAAATGTTTTAAAATCTCTCTTAGCAATATTCTGCTGGAGCTACACATTGCAATTCAGTGGATATATTTACAGGGTTTCTTCATAATGTAAATTATTTTCTTTTGCTCACATTGTCCAACATTATAACAAGTGTTTAAAAAGAAGCCTAGGATTATTTTTATCAGCAAATGACATGGTTAGATCCTTAACTTATCATACCACAGTAGTTTTAAAAAGAGTTTTCATACTTTTTATTCTGTGAGTAAAGTCACGGTTTTGTTGACATGCACAGAAGTGTAGCAAGTATCTTATTTTCTATTTTCAGCATGAATTAAAAAACAACCCTTTGTTCCATCTTTCAGCCCACACACTAATGCATCATCTCCCACCCTTCCCTTTATTTTATCCTGTACCTTTTATGTAAAATACAATTTAAGTTAACACACAATAGCACAAAATGCTTTTCAAAGAGAGTCAATCATAAGCTAAATAGAAAAGGAAGGGCTTAAGGGGAAATTTATAAAGTGAGTGAGTGGTTTGAAAGTGAGAAAGACAGAGTTGCAGTCACAAGGAGGTGCAGAGATAGGATCAAGACTGGGAAAAGGGAGTAAGCAATTAAAGTCTGAAAAAATACAGAAAAAAAAAAAAAAAAAAAAAAAAAAAAAAAAAAAATTTTAATTATT
>CM021771.1:21158303-21200668 GCA_011076525.1 Nettapus auritus | reverse complement strand
AAAAAAAAAAAAAAAAAAAAAAAAAAAAAAAAAAAAAGATAAATAAAGAGTTTTAACTGTTTCTCCTGGGGCTGAGTTACAACTGCTAGTAAAATATAGGTAAATTACATGTCATAATTGTACTCACTCTGGTCACTAAAGAGCACCCAGCACTTTTTCAGTTCTATTTTCCTGAACACTATTTTATGGTACAGGTTAAAATATGGGAATTTCTCAATTATAAAACCCACCAGGTTTAGATGGGAAAGACTGGGCACCTAATGTATTTGGTGTAAAAATAGCTTATTTGTATATTTTTACTTCACTTTTATGAAGGCACTCTCTCTTTTCTGAAGACACTCAAATCAGTATTGATACCTCAGTATACATTCCTCAGGGTGAGACAAGTCAAAAAAGATTGGGAGAAGAGAACTGGGATACATGCCAAGACAATGATATCTACAAAAGCATGCCAAAGTCCTCCTGGATAGGCAATGACCTATATATAAGACTTAAGAATACTATGCACACATAAATTACAGAAAATAAGTGTTATTTTGGTGCAAAAAATTAAAATACAAATATATATGTATGCACCACCTCAGACATACACTTTACAATTTTAGGCATAGCTTAGCACTAACAAACTAAAGATCTTAACCTAAATGCGTGTGCACTAGAGGCTTATAGTGGATTGATTTGGCCCAAGTAAGATATCTGAAAAAAAAAAAAAAAAAAAGGGGCAGGGACTGAGTACATCAACAGCCATTAGAAACAGAAAAAAAAACATTAAGTCAGCTAGTTCTCTCCTCTTCCAACTTTTTAATGTAGTACTGGCCATGACAATGAAATCTTCCATGTTCTCTCAAAAAAAATTTTTTATTACTCAAGCTAAAAAACTGACACCACCTGCCTTGGCAAAGAAATGGCTAAATATTCCTAATTGTTTTATTCATACCTCAGAGGACATACATTCCACATTCCTCTAGAAACTTATTTAACTGCTGCCCATTAGCTCTTTAAAACTTTTGAGTTATCTCTGTTCATCTCATCTCACTTCCCAGAACCACCTTAGAAGAGAGCCACCTGATTTGCCACAGTCCATAAGGGAGCAGGGTTCAAAGGAGCACCACTTCTACCAGCATGCACAGAAATGACAGAGGAGGCTGCAGAACTGAAGTTTTTCTTGTTTTGTTTTTTGTTTTGTTTTGTTTTTTAATCAGCAGAAGGGTGCAGACAAGCAGTGATTTAATGGTGTGAGCCTGTAGAAAGGTGCTGTTGCCAAAGAGGACTGGTCTCAAGATCTCTCCAAAAGAGTTTTCCTCTTCCTTCCTTTTTCTTCCTGACCTTAATTTCTTCTCTTTCTCTCTTTTTTTTTTATTTTTTTTTTTTTGTTTTTTTTTTTTTTCTTATAAGGATTTCAGAGGAAGGAAAGGAAAATAAAGCTGGAATAGTATGAAAGGTTCTCAAGTCATGTCCTCCCTGTCTCAAGTCATGTCCTCCATCCTGAGATGCAGGAGACACGAGAGCATGAGTGACTGGTGTGTATACAGCAGCATTGACTGAAAATTTCTTTTGCCATCGCATCTTAAACTACCATGATCTCAGTTCCTGGGAGATATTATGTGGTTCATAATTTACAAATATCACTTCAGAAGGAGGAGAGGGTGGGAAGGAGACATAATTCTGTCCTATAGTCAAAGCCCAGCTACCTGACAAATAATAAGGACCAATAAATGTGCATGTTGCCCTATGATGCACAAGGTGACCAGACTCAGCCTTTGATATATGACCAGTGGTAGCACACTCTTGCACCAAAGAACCTGTACCTGATGTCTCTAGGAAGTGTCATGATTACCCTCCAAATATTTCATGTAAAATTGGACAAAGATGAGGTGGCAAAATAGCCAGTCTCTTCAGGAGAAAAATTAATCATGTCTTAATAAACTCCACCAAAAAAAAAAAAAAAAAAAAAAAAAAAAAAAAAAAAAAGAAAAAGTAAAATAATAAACCATAAGGGTAAAAACACAGATTGTAAGGATGAACCAGCCTACCTCCTTCTTCTCTCTCTCCTTCTCTCTCTCTGTCTAGAGACACTGTTACCTTGTCTCTATACTTGTCTCTATATTTAGCAGTGCTAAAAGGCAGTAAGTGGTTTAAATCATCCTGTGGTAACTTCCACTAAAGGGAACTTACTGAAATCCTAACTTAGGATATGTACAGCTGGCCAAGAAAAGATCTGGGAGGATATCAACAGAGCAGGTGCTTAAAAACCTGCTTTAAGGACTTCACAGCTGCACTTTACACTGAAGAGCTCTGTATTTAGTCCAAATTGAGTATGGGGCCAAATTTTATCCTGGCTACCTACAGCCATAGTATAAATGGAATATGGACGCTTTGCACATCTACAGTATCCATTAATGCACATGTTTCTGGCAGATGCAAGGATTAAGCATGCTTTGTTTCAAACAGGGTTTTGGAGTTTGGTTTTTTAAAAGGCTGGGGAAAGCAAATTCAGAGAAGGGCATAGTGAACAGCAGGGGACCGAAGCTCCTTTTATCATTATTCTAAAATGAGATAAAGTAAAGAGATGGTCATGAAGAATATCAGACATGAAATAGCATCCCTGTGTGCAAATCAGAAGTGTAAACTGCTTTAGATAATGGCTTACAGAGGGAAATGGTTTGCTAGAAAGAAAAAACAACACTGAAAAAGTGATAGAGACCTGATGGTATCCTTACTGGAAATATTAGAGAATAAAGATAAAAGGTTTCAGTTGAGAGGTATATATATAATATCTGCCCTGGTTCTTTCTGTGTTATTAGTATGTCCTCCTATGAGCAGAAGAACAATATATGAAGCCCATGGGGTATATTTGCTTTTGGGGTTTTCCAAGCAAGAGTATGTGAGCTTTCTAGAAACAGTGAAAGCTCCATGCAGTGGCAAGGAAAGGTCTAAATAATATCAACTCTAATTCTTTGATTTACCACAAAAGGCTTTCAGGCAACTGGATTGGTAATACATCCTTGGCGGGATGTCTGATGAAGATGGTCATTTATAAATGTGCAAAATCTCTCCCGCTCCGCAGTGGTCAAGTCACATTTAAAATAATTGATTCTACTCCTGATCCATCTATCTGTAAATACATCAGACTGACAGCTTGCTTTACTCACAATGCCCAATAGGCATGGGGACAGCACCGAGCTCTAACGAAGACCTAACTTACTGACTAGCTTTTGGCAAGTCTATGTGATACCAGACAAGAACATTGGTCTTGATGCTGATCATGCATAGCTTGCAGGTGTAAGAGATGTGTGAGAATGTGATTCTTTTCACACATGGTAAGATTAGTGTGCTAAAACTGCAAATGGAGTAAACAACATCTGACTTCAGGTTGGTCAGTGTCGTTACCAATACCATCAAATCTGTGATTTACTACTACAGCTAGCTAACAGAGATTCTCCTTTAGATCAAGTAGTGAATGACTGGGATGTTGGAAACAAAGGACAAAGGAGAAGCTGAGCTATTTAACAACTGTAGCTCTAACAGTCGCAACTGTTAGACTCAAGATATTTTGGTAAAACCACGATAGCTTTGTGGTAGTAATAACATATTGGTCCCTTTTACCTTGAAAACAATTCTTCACATTTTACTGCAGCAATGATTCACAGTTCTCTAGGACAATAAATCACTTGGAGAGGTAGGAATACAGTTGCAACTCTGGCAGAAGCATGAATAAGTCAGCATTTTCTTTTCAGGCTTCTTAGTGATGTCATTGCCCGCACCACAGTGATATGATAGCTGGAAACTTTCAGAGGAAGAAAAGCATCTTGGGTTTGTATTTTACATCTTTATATAGAACAGCAGTGGTTAGAACCACAGCCCTTTGTCTGAAACAAAATCTTAGATGGCAAGCCTGTATTCAAATTTCATGACTGGAGAAATCACACAAATAAATAAATAAATAAATAACCAGAGATTACACACAAAAAAGTTGGTGTTCCTAAGGAGTGAAAGGTTAATATAGAAAAAAAAGGGGGGCTGGGGGGGGGGGGGGGCCAATAAAATATGAATGCCAGTGTCTGTCTACCTCCCAGATTGGTACTGAGGGGGATGTTTTCGCTTAGCTGTTTCTGTCCCTCTGCAAAGGTGAGCAAGATGCTGTTAATAACTAAGACAGTCCCTGATGGTGGCAAGTCTAATTACAGGGAAAGGAAAAAAAAAAAAAAAGGAAAACAAAACAAGATGGGAGAATGAAAGAAAAGGTTTATGTTTTTTCCCCTGGATGTCAGTTCATTACCAGCCTGACACTATAACTTCAAGGGTCATTTCTTCAGTCACTAAAATACCAAAACAAGAGGAAAGCTGCGCACAAGCAGAGGCAAAAGCCCTAGATTGTTACATTCTCAAAATAATGTTTACATAAAAGAGGCCTTGTAAAAGAGGCCCCCACTAAACCATACACTGTTAACTCTATTCTGCTGTTAATGAAAGAGAGAACACATTAAATAAGGGAAAGACGCATTGAAAAGACACTGCAACATAAGGTAAAATATTTGATTTTTAAAAGTTTTACTGTTTTTTTTTAGGGAAAAGAAAAAAAAAAAAAGCAGTAGGATTGAGGTGGAGATGGTTTCCTACCCCATTTCAACTCTTGCAAGTGTCGTTTTAGCAAAGTTGACTACCTGCATATTTGCAATGACACACTCTACACGTGGTTCCAGGGCTATCTATGGTACTCAAATGTAGAATTTATTTTGCATTTCACATATCAGTATGGTTCAGCATTATTTGTATTATGATTTGGGGTTCCCAAATGCTAGCTGTGTGGCTCAACAGACGTTCAAATCGTGCATAGATGTTGGTACTCTCACATCAATAGAGTATTTTCCAGTTTTTGTGCAAAATATTCTCACAAATATCAAATAAGCAACTTCATTTTTAATTTAGCCATATTTGAAATCACGCCATTACTCTTGTAATATTCCAGAGATAACACAAGTAAATTTCAGACCAAAAAAATGAATGCTAGTATAAACTAATTTTTAAGAAGTTATTTGTCTGAAAATAGTGCATATAATGGAAATTGCTGGGTAACGTAGCAGAAGGCATTTTGATTACTTAGACATAAAAGTACTTTAAATTCATTCCATATAGAAGGTGAAAGTACAAGACTAGTTTGAAAAATACACCTATGAACCACCCCTACGACACAGCTCATCTCAACATGAGAGATATGTGAGGTTTATCTGCTCTGATGCATTACCTCTTCATGAATGGCTACAGAAAAACGAGCTAAACCCAAAGTCCATCTTTGGTATACAGCCCCTGTAAACTCAGATTGAAAAGAAAAACCCCATAGATATATGTAACTGAATTCTGGAAGGCCTTGTGTGCTGAGCTGACTCAGTCCACACCCCAAGTGGAGCTGCGCTCCAGGCCAGGAACATGCCCAGACCCTTTTCTCGTGACCTAGAGCAGTAGCTCTTACAGAAAAGCTCTTTAAACAGATAGAGACAATTTCTGTTTTGGGAAGACGTATTCAGATACAAGACTTCCTGGTTTCTTTAATCCTTGCAAGAGAACAAAGAGCAAGATAAAATGGAACTCAGAGCTTGAGCCAAAATCCTTTGAAATCAATTAGATTCTTTTCATTGATTTCAATGAGTTGTGGATCAGACCACAGTTCCTCAAGGCAGCAACAAGACACTTCCTAGAGAAGGTAGGGGTCCTCAGTTTCTCCATTCACTCAGTTTGATCTTTCACTGATTAATGAATCTCTTCATCCTGCTCTTATTCTCAGCTCTCAGCCAGGCAGGCATTAGGCAGTGCATTCATGAGGCAGTAGAGGATCACCAGCATCCATCTTTCAAAAGAGACATACAACTGAGGCCACTCAGGGCCATTAAAGATCCCATGGTATTTTTGCAAGAGCAAAAATAACAATGTCAGCATCTTGGCCACATTCCAGCCTCTTTAATTACATTCTGTCCATCTATATTCCCTCCTTAGTTTCAGCTGGAAAAATTGGCCACCATTTTCCACTATCTTATTAATCTTTTAATGCAGAATTAATTATAACAGAAAGACTACAAGCATAAAATATTGGCACTCATGAGACAGCATCACTGTTGTCTACAAAGAACGGAAAATGCACCCCTCTCCTCATGGTAGAAGCATATATGATCGGCACAGCAAAGTAACCATGTAACTGTTTTCCATTTTTGAAAAAGAAAAGACAAAGTATGCTTAAATGTGTGTGTGCATGGGGGTGGAATCAAACAACAACAAAATGATACCATCATGGCTGAATTCTATAAAATATTAACTGTAACTTTTGCCAAATATTTTCCCAACCTCTCACAGTTTGGACAAGCTCTACATAACTATTAAGCATCAGGAACTTCCTATAAGTCCTGCCTGCTGGCACTGTGTCTGTGCCTTTTGCACTTGGACACAGGACTATCCTGTGTCCTGCTATCTTGAGGGCTCTATTCAGAGTCCAAGCGGATGATTAGACTCAAAGGATGACAGTTATTTTTCAGCTTCCCCTATCAAAATTATGTATCACTCAAAAAAAAACTGAAGGAAGGGAGGGAGGGAGGGAGAGAGGGAGGGAGAGAAGAAGGAAGGAAGGAAGGAAGGAAGGAAGGAAGGAAGGAAGGAAGGAAGGAAGGAAGGAAGGAAGGAAGGAAGGAAGGAAGGAAAGGCAGGTCAGAGATTTCCATTTAAAACATTTTGAGATATTTTAGTAAACATTTTTGAAAGTCTGCTACTGTCTAAGCTATATATTCATAGAGCCCTAAGGGAGGACATCACACAGCTTTAATACAGGATCATTCTGCAATCCTGCTAAATTGTCTTAGGTACTCAAGGTATTGTCAATTAACATAAAACAGATTCTAAAATCTTAATCCAGGTAATTGATAATAGCTAGAAAATATGATCCTTCTGCTCCTTGAGGGCTCTAAAAATCCAGACATCTTCACTTTTTTGTCTTAAGAAAACAGAGACCTTAAACACCTGTCTTACCATGGCATGGAGTGTAACGTATCATAGAGGACACAATAGCCTGAGACGATGGACCGTCTCATCGAGGTGGTTCTCAGCTTTGAGTAACGATCTGGGATAAAGATGCAGGACTGCTATGTCCCTGTGAAATACAGTGAAAGGGGGTTCAAGAATGAAAGCTCACAACTCGCTCTTCTAGCAGATGTGATTGTGATTATAAAAAGGTCATTGTTGGCAACAAGTAAAATGAAGAGCACTCTAGGGGGCCCAGAGAGCAAGTCCATTAACTTCATCAGCACTAGATTGAGTTCCCATCTCAGTACAGTCTTAGGAAAACAGTGAAATTACATTTACCCATCCTAATTGTGGGACTCACTGAAAATGTTGGATGATGGGTAGAGAATTCATAGCTACAGATAAGGTCACATTGGTATCTTTCTGTAGAAATAATTTGGTCATTTGCAGATCATAATAGGTCAAGTCACTCATGGTACTATAATCAAAGCCAAGGACTGAAGAGCTTCTAAGTGATGATACATGAGAAGATTTTTTCAAGAGTCAAGAGATCTGAAGTGAGAGAGAAAAACTAAGGAAGATCTTGCAACAAGTTCAACTGACCAAAGAACCAGTATTGTGTAGTTGAGCTCAGGGCAATCTTTATATTACCTGGGCTCTGTTTTGTCTCTTCAGCAGAAGTGGCAAGTACCTCATTTGCTAAGACTTTTAACAGTGAAAAGCTGACACCTAGAAAGAAACAATTCAGCAATGATAGAGAATAGCCTAGATGACTTCAGAAACTTTTTCATTCAGTCTTCATGATAATTCAGGGTGAAAAGCACTTTAAAAAGTAAGATATAGCTATCTAGTATTAGCATTCTTTTCACTCTGAGGTAGCAATACTGCTTCGATACCAAGGCTCTAATGCTCAAATCACCTGCAAAATTCAGCCATCCTGGAAGGCATCGTATCTGCACTGTTTCTTATCCAGCATTGAGAGGAAGGGTAGACTGAAGAGCAAAGCTTCTGGCTTATTCCTGAATTCTAACATATTATCCCTGATGCTGTATTACTATATGAGCTGTACTCATTACACACTGCACATATGATGTTTCTTAACGAGCTGCCCGCTCTGACATGCACGTTTCTCTTGCATCTCTGATATGCCTTGACTACTTCCTTTAAGTTTAGTGTTGGAATAAACATGCACAAATGATAGCTGAAGATTTCACTAGCAACAGAAAATATATGAATATTCTCTTTCTCTCCTCCTAAGATTTTTTTTTTCAATGCAGCCAGTGATTTCCACACAATTAGCAAGAGAAATTGAAAAGCTTCTGTTCAATTCAAAACTTTTTTCAGTGAACAGGAGTGCTGAAATGAAGGTAACTTTCACCAAGCAGCTCTCAATGTATATGTCCCATATGGAAAATGATTTTAAACAATATAGAGGGAAATTCTCTTAACTAATATTGCATTTTTTTATTGCCCAGAATATCTTTTTAATTATTGTGTTAATTTTTTTTTTTTTAGATACTATGGCTGCCCAAGTTCCCAGGCTTTGCAAATATAGCTAACATCATCATCATTCTCATGACAAGAATATTCTTTCTACATCTGTGAGAAAATCAATTAATCTCTCCACAGCACATTTAATTGCTTTTACCTGTTGTTTGTGCAAGCTGTACAGACAGGGAAAGCTGAAAGTCTGTTCAGAGACTCCAGTAAAACTCTTTATCACACAAGTCACTATTGAATGTGTGATTTAAACAAATAGATAAATACACTTCTTAGTCTAATCTTTAACAGTTATCTCAATCCTTTAACAAGAAAAGATCAAATAATGTTCAGGCAGATGAGTGACCTTTCACTACAGGTGCTACTAAGCACTGGGAAATACCTGATGCCCTCTTGCTCCCTGGTACTATTTTTTTTTTTACCAACCAATTATCCTTGATAATTTGCATCAGGTCAGAAGAGCTGTTTGAATTCTTAAAAAAAAATGTTCTGTGCAAGTGATGTCTCAAAATTCAGGATATCTTGCCTTGCAGATTCAAATTAAAGAGCTTATAATAGTTATCCCTTCGTGGCTTACCCAGACAAATAAAAATCTCTACCTATCAAATCTAGCTAGCAGGTTATATACAGAGAAAATAAATCTAGCAGCTTAATCTAATTTATGAATCTACATAATTTATGAATAATTGAAGAAAGCTAAAAGGAGAAAATTCCACATGAATGATAGAGTGCAGATCAATTCCCAAGTAAAGCAATACACACCCAATGGCTTACCACAAATTAAATCTGACTGAAAAAAAACTCTGAAAAAATTACTCTTCTGGCAAGATATAGAGGTGATGATCTAGCATCTCCTATGAGCCTATGATTAATTGCCCAAAAAAACCTTTACATATTAATAACTTTCTTTTTTGGATCCTCTTGAAATGTGCTTGGCTATTGAAACCAGAGATGTTTTCAATGCCGTAATAATAATAATAATAATAAAAAGTGGTCATCACCAAGGAAAGTATATTTCATAATTAAAAAGCCAGCTTTAGCCTCATTTCTAGTTTAGGGGTCAGGCTGGATGACACAAGTGGCCATTTCTGGCTGGACTATCTACAAATACGTAATTGGAGTGTAAATTATTTTTGCTATATAAATAGCTCCTGATGATATCACAATTTGTAAATAGTGCAGTTTATTTTCCCAGAAGCTGCTTTGTGCTAGCTGACAGCTCTGAAAAGTTTTTGCATTTGATTATGCTATTTTCCTCCTTATAGCTCAATAGGAAATCACATGCCATGTGCCCAGTATGAACTGGGTCTCTGCTTTTCCAAATGCTCTGTTACATCCATGACACGTAAGTGTCTTTAACATCCTCGGGTGAGAAAGCAAGCTGCCTGCACACATACTTATTATTTTTAAGTCTTTATTTTTATGTAGCTGCAATAGTGTATTTCACAGCTGGCTGATGAAGCACAGTAGAATTATTTGGAATTCCTTAGTGCTCCTTAAAAGGCAATTAAAATGAGAATAGAAATGACTGCATGTGGTCAGGTGCACTTCTGCTGCTGTATTACTCACACTGTTGCCAGCAGAATATTTAAAGACAGATTGTACCAACATACGCTGGTGCAGCTGTGCTAATGGTTTTCCAAACTTCACTACTCAAGCTTGCCCTAGAGAAGCCTTAACAATACATCTGTTTACTAAGATTTTTCCATCAACCTTTCCAATATCATGCCATCTTTCTAATTTGTTTAGTAATTATATATTAACAGTATGTTGTATAGCCTATATCCACAGACCATTAAATGCACACACAAAGTGTTCGAGAAATCTTCTATCCTTCTTGAGTAGTAAAGTAGTATCAACAAATGCCTTGGAAGGAGAACATGTTCCTTTTCTATGTACAGAATACATTGAACTTAAATGCCTCACAGAACAGGGAGAAAATCCTGTGCTGAGATACTCCAGAAGCTGGCACAACATACGGTGAAATGAGATAGGATGAGTCTCTGGGTAACATGGTCCCTCAGAGAGAAATCGTCTTCTGTTACCTTGTAAAAACTGCCTTTTCTTGAAAAGACTCAGAATGTTATATCCACCTCCCTTATCCTCAAGAAGAGGAAAAACTGTTACTATCTCGGTATCTGTTCCTGAGGCAGAAATACACAAGACCAAGAGCTTGCCAAGGACCCAACCAGAAGGGAAGGCATTTTACAGAAGGAAGTGTAAAAGAACATACAGCCATACACAGTATTAATTCAGTATGAGCATTTCCTTCCTTGTATCTATAGGGAAGGCAAAGGAGACAAGGAGAAAAGGTAGAATTTATTTATGAATATGAATATTTTAAAATTGAAGCTCATTTATAGAAAAGTCTTCTAGAAATAATGTTCTCTCACTATTGTATGTAGTATTTTAGGAGAAACACCTGTAGAGTGAGGTGGGTTCAACCCACCTGTAAGACTTGTCATAGCAGAGAAATGGAAGCACCTAGGGTGACCTAACAGTGCAAACAAGTGGGACAAGCTCTAGGAGAGCACTGGTCATAGCTGGAAACCTTCCTCCTCTCCCATAGCAGGAACATTAGGCCCATGTTGAAGGAGAAAGCAGCAATGTGAGGTCCAAGCTCTAGTTCAGGAATCCCACAAAGCATTTTCCTCCCTCCCTCGGGCAGCACAGCTGCCCCTGCAGGATCCATGGAGGGAGGAAAATGCAATGAGCCTTGGGTACACGAGTGAGCACTATGGCTTGGCAATGTGAAACATAGCTGAAAAGAGGAATAAAACTATGATGTATCAGCTTGAAGTTTTCATTCTAAGTTCTATATGGAAACTGCCATTGTTGAGAAGTCGTATTATATTTGCTTATCTACACATGAAAGTCTTGTTAAGGTTAATGAGAATTCCTGTTAGATAGGAGATAACAGACTTTTTCATTATTAGTGCAGAACCAAGATGTTTTCCCATGTTTCAGGATTAGAAAGCAGTAGGTGTCCTGAATTCTAGTTCATCTAAAAAGCCCCATGAGAAGTTCATATATTTAGATCAGCAGCAATGTGGAAGCCTTCAGTTAATCATATTTTGGTCCTAACTGCAACCCAGACTAATTGGAAATACAATAAAAATAGCCTGTTTGAGGATAGGGCGAGGCACTAAGCTGATAAACCTGTCGTATCTTTCTTTCATTTTCTTATTGTATGTCCCTTGTATGTCCCTTATTATTTAGATCCAGATTCTTTCTAGATTTTTAAGCTGCAATATCAAATAACATTTATCTAGGCATTTTAAAATCATGCCAAGATAAAAGCTAATCTTCTTGTAATCAGTATGCAGAGAAGAAGAGAAGCAGTAGTAAAGCAGTTGCTGCATGTTTGCTGACAAAATATTTAATCCAAACATTTAATTTCAATCTGCCACTGTTCTCAGTTGGTATAATTACTTTAAGCAAATATCATGTAGGAAGGAACAGAAAAAAGTCTCAGCTACTGAAATGTAAATAATAAAACATAATCATATTGAAATTTTAAAGCCATATAATTGCATTTTAGGATGATTTCTGTGGACTATTTTAAAAGTTTAAGTGATTTTAAATGATTTCTGACATAATAGCCTATGATACTGCCTATATTGGTGAGTAGTGGAAAAGGTTTAATTTTCTTGACTGTTCATACACATCATACTTCAAAGGTACTACACTGAAATTGGACTGCAGTCCACGGAAAATCATACACTCTTCCTCTTCGTGGAAATGGGATTAGAACTGACACAAATTTGAAGCAGTCGTGATCACAAATTTTGTGGTGTTTAACACATTAATATAAATTAACATAAACAGATTTTACCGGTTTTAACTTGCAACTTGGGGAAAAAAAAAAAATAAAAAATAAAAATAAAAAAGTTTCTTTAGGCTAAAATTATGCAGTGCATTTTCTATTTTGCTGAAAATCAAGGACTTTAAATTTAATGCTCCACCCCAACAGAAAATTTGACTTTCTACAATAATTAATCAATCCATCTAACACTGTATGGCCCTATGAAGTGATAAGAGTGAATAAGGATAATTTCATTGATGATTAATTTCTTTCTTTTGGTTTTCCACGTTCTTGACTCAATGACAATTCTTGTCTACAGCACTGATAGGATTTTAGACTTCTGGAAGTTTTATAGGCTTGTAATGCTTAAATACAACATATAGCTGCAAGCCAGATGTATGAGTCATTCGGGAGGGATGGAGGGATGGAGGGAGGGAGGGAGGAAGGGAGGGAGGGAGGGAGGGAGGGAGGGAGGAAAGAAAGATTTGTTTCTCAAAGTGCAATTCTTCAGCATTATTCTCTACTAGTAAAATTTACTCTTGTACAAAGGATCATCACAACAAGTCATCAAGAGGACTCAAAACTATTTAATCCCACTGTTTGCAGGTTTACCCACAAAAAAAAAATTGCCACATATGCAGGGCTACCTTTTTTTTTTTTTTTTTTTTGGTGGAAAATGAACAAACAAACAACAACAACAACAAAAAACACTTTAATTGCACATGTCCTAAACAGATGAGAAGAATGATTACAGGAGTCAGAAGGGGCTCAGGTAAAGAGTAGAATTATTTTTGCTGCACCTAATCAACTGTAACTATATTTAACAGATATCTGTACTAATATTTAAATTCTAAAGTTTTATCCCCACAGTAGCATGCTTTCTCAACATTACTCCTCCTTAAAGGACCCCTCTAGAATAAATATAGAATAAATACAGAGTCTCAGCTTGGGCTACAGGAGACCACTGAAAAGCAGTCCCCTTCTTTACTTCAACAGCCCAAGCCCATCTACAGCACTTGAGCATCCCCACAGACTGGGTGCAAGGGAACCAAGCTCACTCCTCATGCTGCCAATTCCCAGCCACGCTACTAGTCTTTCAGTTAGTTCACCTAGACACATAGCACTGTTTGCATGTATAGGAGGTGAGAGAGAAAACATGTTTAGTAGTGGTGTTGAGAGGGAGGCTTTTTTGCTTGTTTCTTTATATAGTAAAAACACAAGTTCGTTTCAGAGCAAAATGATGGATGTCCTTAATTTGTTACTCATGAACTCTATGAACAGATGAGATAATCCAAACCAGAGAGATTATGCAGGCTAGCCACCTATTGCAAGGAAATCAGAAACAATCCAAAAAAGGGGGAAAAATGCTGCAAAGTGAATGAAGCAAGATACAGAAGCACTCCCAGAGCCATGTAATCTCTAAGATAATTACAACTATATTTCTTTGAAGTGAAGTTACAGTTTTGTTTACTTCTTAAGCAGACTTGCTTGTATTTCAGGTCAAGCACGTGTCAAAAACTGCTGGCTTTTCAGCAGTGATTTCTGTTACTTATCAGATTTGTTTACATGGCTAAACAGGTAGCACTCCCCTCTCCTTCCTGCACCCAGCACCAGCAGCAGTGCAGCAGGCAGGAGGAAGCACAGGCTGACACGGGCAACAGAGCTCTTTATTTATTGCTCCCAGCAGGTGTCAGATGCCACAGTTTCTTTACAACCATCAACACCCTGGGGCTTTTTAGTTCCACATATAAGACAAGGAAGATGGGGGATGGCAACTAACCTCAAGGGATTAGGTACCTGAATCCTATCCCAACTACCAGCAGACTCCAGCTGTGTTTAAATGTTTTTTGAAGAATTTCTGATGTTCAGTGGTTGCTGATTACTTCCAGATTTTAGTTCTACGCCAGTGGAGATCTGCTACAAAGAGTTTAGCAGTTGCTGTTAAAAATTGCAATTGCACCGAGGAAATGTCTTCTTTAAAACCAGTTTCAAAAATATATATATATAAAAAAAAAATTACAGCTGTGTTTAAAAAAAGGGGAGAGAGAAACCTACTGACCCTTCACAGGGAGAGGAGAACCCATCAACACGGGGAAAGGGAGGAGAGAGGGCAGGGAAGACTGGGATCATACTAGTTTCAAGGTCGTCTCAGATTTTTTTTTTTTTTTATGGTGATATTTTAATCCTCAGAAGGATGATTTAGGTAGATGTTCTATTGACAATATTTCCTTTCTGTTGAATTTACCTGATTTAAATTTCATTTGAGGGGCATGCCTGGGCCCTTCCTTCTTTATTATTATACATCCATATAAAAGATGTGTATATTTAGACATAACTTATGTTTGAATAAGTTTATATTATATGAATTTGGATATTATAAAATTCAATAAGAAGCATTTATAACACAGAAAAAAAAAATAAATCTAGTTCTGTTTTTATCTGCATTCTCTTGCAAATCAGAGGACATCCAGTGAGCTGCTGTCTAGAAAACGACCAGTAATGTGTCACTTGAGTTCCCTTCAGCTTCTTCAGGAATAAAAAGCATTATCACCTTATTATATCTAAAGATTTCATTGTTTCATCAACAAAGGATGCTGGTTAGGGAGAGAAAAACCTTTAAAGAAATAATCTAATGTTTTTAAGTACCTTTTGCATATTTCTTCACTGAATCCAAGACAAGTTTTGAACATAATTCAGTAAAAGAGAAGGAAAGATTGTTTTCTTTGTGAGTATTGTTTTTGTTTTGTTTTCAGGCATGCACAATCAAGACTAAAACAGACATTTTGTAATAATGGAAGAATTTTGAAGAAATATTCCTTCTGTTGACTTATTTTTTAAACATAAGCATGGCATTTTTAAGTCATCACACAGAGCTCCTTCCCATAAAGAGGAAAAGAAGAGAAAAGGGAGAAGGGAGAAGAAAGAAAAAAAAAAAAAAAAAAAAAAAAAAAAAAAAATTGAGAGAGAGAGAGACTGATGGGAAATTTCCCGATACCAAACTACACCCATAAGTAACTGTGGAGCTCCTTAAAAAATTGGTAATAAGACAAAAGCATGTAAACTAAATATCATTTTGTCTTCAGAAGTACTTGCCATGTTTGAGCATATACTACTCACATAGCAAAGTTCAATTCTGACATTAACTTCTATTAGTTTTGCAAATACCCAGATGCAAGGTAATACAGGAGCTTACATCTTCATAGCAAGCTCTGGGACAATACAACAATAAATTATTTGAGCATGTTATAGCTCAAGCAGCAGAAGCCAGATAATAGTGCATATTCACGTATTACAAACCAGACAGCATGCCTGCTTCATGGCACTGAAGTTCTTTGGCAGCCTTTTGGCAGTATAAAATGAACATGGGAATAGATTTCTAATCTTTTCAGATCCAAAATGCAATGAAGCTGAATTTACAGACTCCTGATGCAACAGCAGCATTATTAACTATTATCTTATTACAACATATGCATTCATTAGAGAGGGTCTGTTCTGATTCTCTGTGAAATAATTTTCTGATGGCGAGATGTATTTGTAACCCTAGCTCTTGGCAGCACGTACCACAGCCAACATTGTCCAAGAAAGGATTATTTCATTCCACTACATCATATCACAACTGACTGTACCTCGTAGTACAAATGCAACCTTGTCATTGCAATTTGTCACACTTTTTTTGTGTGCATTATAGCTCACTGAAGCCTCATCTCCTGCGCTGAATAGCCTGCTGCCATATAATACATGACACTAATGAAAAAGGCAAGATCACAACAAGGGAGATATTGGTCACAGCTTCCATCACAGAGATGACTGTCCTAGGCTGGGTACATTCTGGAACCGAATCCAGAGCTGGAGCAGGGGATGCTTTTGCTGCAACCACTCATCTCTTGCCCTACTTGCAAATGTGTCTCCCTTTACTAAATTGTTGCACTAGCCAGCAGTAGGCAATGCGAAGTTCAAGGCACCCACTTCTTCCGAGGGGTTTTTTCTCAAGCAAGGTTGAAAACCTAGCCTCCACTGTGCCTTGGGTTAAAGTATAACCGTGCTGCGGGATGGCTGTTTAACCAGAGCTCAGTTCTTCTTTAACTTGTGCTCCAGATGGATACTAAGACAGTGTAAAAACAACCTAAAGCAAGAAAAGGGGGGAGGGGAGGCTCCATGGGATTTTCCCAGAGCCACCAGTCCCCCTCCACATCCCCATCCTATGACTCCCCTGCCATAGTGCCTGACGATAAGCGGCTACATTGCCTTGACCACTGTTCTTCATAATGGCTAGTACTGTTTCATTGTTCCCATATATTATCCCTGTTTTATCCATCCTTTGTGTACAAGTGTAAACTGTACACTTACACAGTAGGTTTTCCAGTGCAGTGACTGTCTTTGTTATATGTTTGTAAAGTGCTTAACTCAGAGAGTCCATGGCCTATATGTGTTACTGCTATAAAATTATAATAATAGGAGGCAGAGCACTTAGAGGGAAGTGTATAAATTTTTCAAACACATATGTGCAAATCAAGAAAAAAACTCAACAGTGAAAAATTCTCAGTAGTTAGCAGAGAAAGTGAAATACGAGTGAAAATTGCGTATTATTTTATGTTATTGTGAGAAATCTTTTAACAAGCTTCCCCACTCAATAATTATTTCCATCTCATTAGCATGCAAGCTAAGTTGAAAGTTTCAATTTTGTGAAGGATACGAAAAATTCAGACATCACAGCTAAACAATGCATAGCAGGAAAACATTTTAGATAAAACTGAAGTGTGATTCCAGCTATTTCTAACATATCTGATGAATGCATTTTAATATAGCAGCACAGTAGAGACTGAAATTTCCTGAATCATAGACAGGTGGAAGATGTTTGTATACAAAAAATATTATTCGTGTCTCACTGCCTCTGATTCTATTGCAAAACAAAAATTTTACAATATACAACACTAAACAGCAAAGTATTCCGTTTTTCAATATTGAAGTGTTTCTGTTGTTCTTAACAAACCTAAGAGGTGCTTTCTATTGGTAAGAACTATCTTTCTGATCCTCCAAATGAAGGCATGGTATTTCAGGTTCAGAACATATTACTTGATACATTTCAGAACACACCTTTTGTTCAGAATGCTTTCCAAATGCCAAATTTCAGCTCATTCTCAAATGATGGATGTGGTACTCATAAAAGAGCTTCATAAATGCTCTGAATGATACAGCTAGTTTCACCCCAGATGCCAAGTTTTGCAAGATACCCTCCCCAGTATAATGTTCCTCATTCGTTGGCAAACCCACAGACTTGAGCTAATCACTTTACAGTTACCTCTGAATCTATCACACGGTCAGGCTGCAAAGGACTTGTCAGGGCAGCGTGTTTTCCTTCTCCATTCTGCTTCCTTTTAACTCAGTAGCAGCACTTTACAACAGATGAACATCAATTAATGCTAAATTACAATGGGATTCATGTGGGATCACATCTTACAGCCTCCTTGATGCCAAAACCTTTCACAATGATAAATATTTTGCACTGAATACCAAACACACTTACAATGATTTTGCCATTTCCTGAAAAGTGTTGCCAATCTACCTTTGATTCCAAAGAAACTGCACATCTTTATCTGTTTGAAAATACGAACTTTTGCTCATGAGATCTACACAAAGGCTCTTTTATGTAGGTCAAAGGATGTTTCCCTCATGACCATTTAATATGTTTTCTGTGAAGTTCTGTGTGCTGCCCTTAGGGCCATGCACATGCTGGCGATATACATGCAAGTTGCACAGCAAGTTCTTCCCTCTCCCCCCACCAGCAGAATCATAATATCTACACTTCCATCTGCCTTGTAATGAAATCATATAACTGCATTTACTTTTCAAGCATTTTTAAGTGTCACACATACACTACGTCTCTGAACAGGCCCCTAAGACAAGGACACAGTTTACAAGGAACTTAGCATTAAAACTATTTTCATCTTGACAATGACTGACATGTCTCTCAGAGAATATTATATATTTAGAGTATTTTTGAAGACTCTGTACTTAAGAAACATATCTCATCATACTGGATGAACTACTGAACTAAGTTTTAAATGTTTAAAGAAGGGTCAAAAAGGCATCCTGTGACAAAAGCGTGCAATCTACAACTGACTAATATCAGAGCAGAAATCCATGCAATGAATTTTTTTCTGCAAGTTTTCTTTCCTTGTAGAAAATATTATGCTTTATCTCTGAATATTTATCAGAGGGATTAGACCTAGAACTGAAATCATAACAAAGCAAAAACCAAAGTCCAAGAATAAATTAAAAAAAAAAAAAAAGTCACACATTCTTCATAAACTTTGTGCGAATTTCTTCAACACATGCTTCTCCATTTATACAACAGATCAAGAAAGGCTAGAATCCAATTTCAAATAAAATAACCTCCATATCAATGTGTGGTGTACTTGACAGTGCACTCTCATCAACTCCATGCTTTCTGGTGGGTAATGTGCACAATATAACTTAGAGTAGCCATTTGGCAGAAAACTGCCGTAGTCAAATTGAAATAGCCTTTAGTACCTTGGTTAAAATGGAGAGCCCTAATGTATGCTTGTCATTTGATGAAAAATTGTGTGTTTAAATTAAGAAAAAAAGAATTTCCCATGAAGATACAATGCAGCACAATGACACAGACATCAGGATCTTATTTAAAATTAAGGCACAGTGCAGCACAGAGGCACAATTTGTTAAAAAACACAAGATCGTGTGCCAGTGACCAGAGATTTGCCGCTTGATTCTTGCCATAGGTAGCGATAAAATATGAGTTACCTGCAGATAATTGCTTGCTCCTCAAGGGAAGTGACACCTTTAGACTGATATCACAATGCAGAACAAACATACATTGCATCAAAAGGCGTAAAGGCCATATTTGATCACATGATACATCTAGGGTAGCCTGATGGAATATTATACATTTAAGAAAAGTACATTTTTAAAAAAATAATGAAATATATGCCAGCCCACACAAATAGATGGTCAATTAGTATAAATAAAAACTCAGTAAAAATAGATTAAAGGTAAGATTTAAATCCACAGAAGCTCACAGTAAAAATTTCCACTTGCATCAATAGATTCTTTCAAATATCCAGCTATTTCACTCAAATAAATCACGTGGCTAAGCTGGGTCTCTGAAACACTGTCAAAATGGAACCTGAGCAGCATTGGGGAGCTGAAGTTATGCCTTTGATTCTCTTAGGCAAGCAGCACCCTGGGCTGCTACCATCAGGAGCTCAGCCGCTGGATCAAGACAATGATTGCCCCTCAGAACTCATCAGGGCACACCTGAACAGCGTGCCCTGCTTTGGCTCTCCAGTGCCAAAAGATGTCAGCCAACCTGGGTGAGTCCAGCGGAGGCCACCAAGACAGGTCAGGATGTAGGGCACATGGTCTGTAATGAGAGGTTGAGGGGCCAGGGCTTATTCAGCCTGGGGAAGAGGTGGTTTGGGGACACCTCACAGCAGAGGCCCTGTGCCAGTGGGCTGCACTGCACATACAGAGTCAGCTCCTCACTGAGGGCGATGCAGGAGAATGAGAATCAAGGGTCACCTAAAACAGGGTTCCCAGAGAAGGCATGGAATCTCCCCATAGCCATTGTTGCTTCCCCTTTGAGCAGGAGGTTGGACAAGAGGACCTCCTGAAGTCTCCCCCAGCGTGAGTTTTTGTATGATTTTCTGATATAAATACGAAGCACAGCAACACAGAGATGATTTCCTTCTATTCGGTGATAGCCAACACATTAGGGAAACTTCAGCAATGGAACCAAACAATAGCTGATCGTTTTGTTTAAGAATCAGTATTCATTGCTGAAATGTATAAATCCTTTAAGAAGTTTATATGTTAAACATTTGCACTTTCCACTTTGCTAACAGCGCTGATATCAGAACATATGAAATTTGAAAATCCGTGTTAATTCAGTGAAAATCTGTGTTAATTCATTGCCATATGGCTATTGGCATTCATCCAAGAAAGTGGCATCTCAACAAATGATAAGAAGAGCTTTCCAGATTTGAAGGTTTAGTGGAGAAACTAGTTGACTGGCTGTTTAAAGACTCAATCCCAGAGAGTGTCTGTAATAAAAGAGTTTCTCATGGGCCCTCCCTCCCTGTCTTCCTCACTTCTGAAGGCAACATCAACTCCATGGGGTTTGCAGAGGTCTTCCTGCCTCTGTGTTTCCCTAACACACTCTGAGAAAGGATTGTGTTCTGCCTCTACTTCACTCAAAACAAACTTTGACAGGAAAGAACATAGGAGGCGGCAAAAGCATACTGGCCAGTGCTATATGATTTCCTGAAAGCTCCCCAGCTGGGATGTCAGAAGGGACAAAACTACACAACACTACTAGGAGAAATTGCCTCTGTCAGAAAGCTCCTGAAAACTGAACAATCAGAAGAGGAAGAGTTTGAAGGAGGACTGAATATTTTAGACTCTGAAAAACTAAAATAACATTTTATGTGACCTAAAGGCTAGGCAAAGTTCTGTCCATTATTAATGCTGACCAATAAAGGAGCCCACCAGCACCACACTGCAACCGGAAAAGATTTACATGAAGACTGAGAGCACTATGGCATTATCTCACTTCTGCTTGTCCTTGGTGAATTTTAAAGCAGTTGTTTAAAAACACGTGGACAAAGGCCTAAGCTGGTGTGTACATATATACAGAGAAGATAAAGTAGATGGCAAATTAACAGTATTTATTACTTTTTGTATAACAACTATTTTTTGAGTAATAACTCTGTCAGCCTTTGGTGAATCTGACCGGAAAATCTAACAGAAAGACAAAAAGATACTGACTAAATCAAAGCTATACAAGCACTATTTGTGAAAAAGTATCAGACAGTAACCAGAAAATGAAAAAACTTTCAGAGTCTTTGGGAACAGCAAGCACATGCACATGAGTAATTTGACTGGATCCAATGGAATTAGTCAGCAAGTGAAAAATTGCTCCTCTGTGCATCTGGAGGATTAGAATTCTAATTTAGCCATTTTACAAGAAAAAAAATTCCCTTTACATAAGTGGTTTTGGCAAAGATGTGATATTACATTATTTTAATTATTATAGAATGTTGATTCTTGACTCCCTGTTGGAAATGCATGAATGTTTTAAAGATTTGTCAGACTTTTCAAAATTCATGTTCTTGTCTAAGCCCATATAAATATTATGGATAGAGATATTTATCTGAATCAATTTGTTCATTACTAACTGCTAAGAGATGTTAGAGACAAAATATGCCTCTGATCTAATTTTATCTAACGTGGCTTAGATAAAAGTATTTTGTGTCATTCATAGTTAACTCACTCAGTAGAAGAGTTGCATCAGACCAAGTCAGTACATGATGGGAAAGCTCCAAAGAAAAACCTCAGAGAAATGTGGAGTTGGTAAGAAAGTATGAGGCATTTTTGTCTTCAAAGTCTATGGTGCATTCGTATCTGGCAGAATGGTGTTGCATAAACGTGTTGTCACAACACTGAAGAACAAGGTTCTAACCCTTATCATAACGAAATATCTCACAGCTCTTTTCTTAATAATAGTATGCATGATCTCTTGACCAGATTCCATATATATAACTTTTTAATTGAATAAATATATACTGTAATATATTATTTTATATATTTAATGTGTAGAAGTTATTTGTGGGACAAATTCTGGTTCTTGAAATGAAGATAATTTTCACTGGATTTTTTTTTTTTAAATGCAAATGAATATTCAAAGTATAAAAATATAAATATTAACAGCAAAACAATAACAAATTTCACACTGTACATACCACAAAAGCTTCAGAAATTTGGATTAAAAAAAAAGAGGGGGAAGGGAAGGAATTTGCTCTTTTTACTGTATTTCCTTAAGATGTCTTAGCATAATTCATTGGGTGGATTCAAACAGATTTTATTGGCAATTCAGAAAAAGATGATATTCATGGTCCTGTACTTAGTGGTGGGCAAAGCTTAGGGGAGCATGTAGCACTGCATGGGAAGCAATCACATATTATCTAGAGGATTCTCGTCTTTCAGACTGTGTGAGGTATATGTGAAATTCCATTACAGAGTTTGCATCTCCATCGTTTATTATCTACAGAGACAGACTGGTTTTTCTTGCAATCAGAGCGGAAAATACTGTGTGGATAACAATTCATTTATGTCTTAAAATTAAGTTTGAGAGAAAAGTTTGTGCACCGTCCAGCTTATCCAAGTATTTTTTCAGAGACTCCAAGCTCTGAGAAAGCAAATTGAGAAAGGGTATTTTGAAACAGGATATAAAATAATATGAGAAATACTAAATGAATCTGAAAAATACATATCTATTTTAAATTATATTTAGTATTTAAACATCTTCATTAGTAGAGCAACTTCATTAAAGAGACTTCCCTCACTAAGACATTGGAAGAATAGAAATTTTATATTTGTTTCAGAGGAGAATGTCTTGTGTATCTGAGTTATGCAGTTCTCAAGCAGCACATTCTGCTTTCTATGAATACTCATTCCACAACAGCAGCCACAGAATTTTTAAATTAGATTGGAAAAAAATCATTGCAATTTTACTTAACTATACAAAAAAATAATAATTTGGTTCTTTTTAATTCTGATGTTTAAAGAGACAATGCTAGATTTAGCTTTAAAGAATGAAAGAAAATATATATATATTTTTGTAAAAAGAGCCCCAAAACAGTAACTAGCACACTTCCTGAAAATGCTCATCATTGTTACGTAGAACAATGCAAAGCAGTCACTACTCAGCCAATGAAAAGAATACCAACTACTGAATAATGTCTCTGTGCAGAAAAACATACATATCTTATATGTTGCCAGTTATCACAAATCTATTACGATTTCTGTAATAAAATCTGATACATCCAGCTAGCTGAGCTGAGACTGCATATTTACACCCCACCCCATACAAGAAATAACATCCTTGATTTAAAAGTTTTCTGTCCTGAGAAATTTGACTTGAATGTAGTCAGATAATTCAAAAGCAATTAAAAAAAAACTCAAATATATTAATTTGCATTTTTTTTTTGGTAAAAGGATTTTTTAACACATGAAATTCAACAGCAAACATTAATTTAGCAAGCAATAGTGGCAATTTCCTCATTATCAGAAGTGTTGCTTTAGCAGTAGGTTATGTAATTATTAGAGAGTTCTTCAGTGGAAGAACTTTATTCTGGAAAGGTTTATTTACTGTTGTCAAGCTATATAAAGTATTCCTATTCCAGATCCAAGAAAAAAATTACAAGTTACTCAATCAATTTAGCGTGGGATTAAATAGTAATAATCCTCTAATCCTATCACTTTGATATAAATTTGAATTTAGAAAGAAGTGTTTAAATTATTTTTTTTTTCTGAATTTGGAGACTACCTAGAAATCGAAAATTCTAGAGAGTTTTGAAAGCTTCTAAAGCAGCTCGCATAAGAATTTGGCATTTGAGGAATTCAATCACAAATCTTTTATCAAGAAATCCCTGAGCCTCTAGAGATCTAGACAAAGGGTTTCATGCAATCCAACTTCTGTTACGCAGTTTGCCCCCATCCTGTAAGTAGAACATAATGAATCCATAAATTCTAAATAGATAAATACATACTAATTTATATAGTAATTGTATCACTACCTCATTATCACTGTAACAATATCACTGTACTGAACTAAGAATCTATAGAAGAAGCTAAAAGAAATACATTTTTTTTTTGACTTGTTTCCCAAAATTCTAAGCAGAAAATTTCTCAGAATCCCAATAAATTACATATTACCTTGAGTTCTAAACATGAGGTAGTATGTTTTAAAAGGAGCTAGATTATCTAGTGGATTGGAAACTGCAGCATTTCTTCATGTCATGCTACTGAATCATTATTAAATCTTTTTTTTTTTTTTTTTTTTTTTAATTCAAAGTACTTAAAAGTTTAAATACTTCCCCAGACACATTGAGTAAATGTCACTTACTCCATTTAGAGATTAAAAGATCAAGGCAGAGAAACCTGAGACTTGAGATTTGACAGTGTATGAACATGAAACAGTGCATGGTTTTCAAATGCACCATTGCCCTAAACTTAGCTCTGCTGACTCTACGTTATTTGTCCTAAATCCATGCAGCCAGAAGGTCCAGAGAGAATCTCCTCTTTTGATACCAACATACAACCACAGGCTCACAGTCTTATGTCAAAGGACAGAACACAAGCAGAATTCAATTGCATCAGGAGTTTTAGAGAAGCCTTGCAGTGATAACTAACACAGGGCATCAACGACTCAGTGAAAAACAATAGAGTAGACGTGGAAAGAGTCTAGCACTTTCGTGGGCTAGAATCACTTTTCATCATCCATCTGTGATAAAAATAAATAAATAAATAAATAAAAATCTAAGAATGTAATATTCTGCCAAATTGGTTTGTACCCTGCTGCCAATGGAGTCAGATCTGAGATCAGGCTGTACCCAGGGGATCCATCACAGGGGGACACCAAGTGCACTGAGCAACCACAGCAGTTCCAATGCCACAGCTGACACCACAGGCAAGGGCTGAACCACCTTATTCTGACTTTATGAAAATGTGAATGATCATGAGCCTGGTCCATCCTCTGCTGTGTGCAAGAGCAAAGGCAGTATCCACACATTTCTGCTGCAAGTGTCCCTCAGTTCCATTTACACACTGTTGCTCATTTTGTGTTGTTTATTTCTGGAAGTCACTAATGAGGATAAGTGATAAATGAAATTACTCTTTTTATACTTGTCAAAAAAGGGGCCATACATGTCCACCTGGCATTAGGCAGTGGTGGTCTGGCAACAGCAATGTACCATCAGGAATCTCAAGGCAGCCTGTACTGCTCCTCTTAGACTCTCTAAAATTTGTGTCTGGGAAGGCAGGCAGGCTTACTCCCCCCAGATAGAAGCAATGAGCCCTGGTCATCACTGGGCCGGGACTGTTTTTTTTCACCAACAGCAGACCTGAACTCCTCTGATGCTTGAGCACATGGGAGGCAAGGGCAGGACTGCAGCAGAACAAAAGGAGTGAAAACACCCTTGTTTCCCCTTCCTGCCGAATGTTCTCAGAAAGATAAGTGGATGTGAGCTCAGAATTTGTAAAGCAATCTAGCAGAAGTAGGTGATTTTCAGTAGAAAGAAGAGAAAATGTATTTTGCATGCTGTGCTAGACTCTTCTAATTCTTGGCTACCATGTAGCCAAAGTTTGTTTATTAACACGTCGCCTTGGTTGATCCAACATTACAGTTACTTGTCATTAGTGAGAGGCTAACTAAGATTAAAGACTAGAGATTTCAGCAGCTGTGATTTGGTGGTTTGTTTTTGTGGGATTTTTTTTCAGCTTCATGTTTTGTTTGGGGGCTTTTTGTTTGTTTTCAGCTGTGGAAAGATTTGAGAAGCTAAATGAAATGCGACATGCTTGCTAGAGAAACTTTGATTTAGCCAGCAAGGAAGTGTGGCAAGGACAGTATTTGCTATATCATCGTGTGCTTTCTGTTTGGCTTCAACAATAAGAAACCCCCCAAATAAAACGTATTTACAATAACTGGAAGAAAAACTATGAATAGAGAAATTACCATACCAGTGGAAATGATCTTTTCCCACATTGTGAGACCAGCTGTTGTAGCCTTCATCATTTGTACATTTGCTGTATGAAGGGTGAATATACCCCATTATTGGAGCTGTGCACAACCTAGCCTGACCTAAATGCCAAGAAATAAGCAAGTGAGAGTGAAGCATCAGTGGCAAATTGGAATCTAAGGCCTTTTGTGCTTGTTAAATGGTGGAATGATTATAATTGGAAAAAGTGATGTGCATTAGTTCTGAGTGAATGTACAAGAAATGACAAGCGTGTAACTTAATGATTACTTCACAACACCCAGGACTGCCTTCTAGTCTTGCACTGAGAGGCTCAGCCCTACAGCAGAGAAAACGGCATGTCTTCTCCCGCTATTCATGGGCATCCTCCACAGGTCACATGGAAATAACCCTGAAGTGATAAGTCTTGGTTTAGGAAGTCTGCTGCTTAAGCTTGTATAAGTCATTGTGACAGAGCGTTTTTTTCCTCTCTCCACAAACCTTTGTCTGTTTTAGTAGCAAATGGGCAGAGTCCAGCTTTAAATGAAAACATACACTCATTGTTCTCACAGGTAGTAAGTATATTAGCAAAGCTTCAGCCAACCAACATCAATAAGACTTATTTGATTAAACCATTTCTGATGATTATTTTTCACATTTCTGTTCTGTAGATCACCATGATAGTACCAAAAACAGAGGGGAAAAAAAAAAAAAAAAAAAAAGGAAAAATTACCTAAACACCGTAATGAATTATTTTGAATAAGAAAATTATTACTTAAAAATTACAGATTAATTAAATCTCTTTTTACAGCTAACAGAAATTATTTCCCAGGATATTAGAAATTCAGCACAATTAATTCATCTTCGCATTTAAATGACTACTGTCTAGGAAAAGTGTTGCCAAGCATTTCCTGGATGATAGGCATGTGGTTTATGGCAGGCTCATATAAAGATTCAGGGTTAAATGCTCAATGAAAATGTATAGTACATAAATCTACACACAAAAGTGGCAGGCAAAGTGTCAAGAAGCAATCATCTCCAAAGTCAGTTTACCCTCACAACAGGGACCTTGTCACGGTCAGAGTTAAACAGGCTCTGGATAGGACTGAATCCTGTCTCTGTTAAACAGCCAGAACTGTTTACATCTGAACTTCACAATTAAGCAGTGTAATCAAACACTCTGGTTACTTTTCTTAGGGAAGCAGCTCAAGCACTCTAACAAAACAAACAAACAAACAAACAAACGAACAAAAAAAAAACCTATGCCATATTTTTTTCTGATGTGTATATGCAAATTTAAATATGCTGTCAGAAGTCCCATCTTCCCAAGCAACTTGAAGTAAAAAGTTGCAATCCCTATCTGCATCGTTAGGTGGGGTCCATCGGAAGCTGATGCCCAAGTTTAGCCTAGGTAGCATTTATGCATTTATTTGGCACACTATGATGCTAGAGACCTCAGTATTAAATGCGAAACGCAAAGGTGATCTTTAAAAATTTAAACTACTCACATAAATTCCTTACTCTCATTTAATACAAATATTGAAGCTCTCATTAGCCAAGAGGTCAAAAAATATGGCTGATGTTTTACAGATGTCCAAAACAAAGCCAGAGGCTGAATGATTTGTATAAGTGAGTAATGCATGCAACAAGAGCCCCCAGAAACCTCAAATCCCAAACACAGACTTCTGCCAAACCTTAATATTTTGCCATCCCTCACAACAGAAGAAAATGTAGTCCTATATCTATAAAAAACCTTACTTGCTTTTATGCTGGAAAATCTAAGGACCCTGTGCAAGCTCAAAGGCCAAGAGTAACTATGACCTTCACACTTCTCACTTCAGCTATGTCCACCCTGCAGGACAGCCTGGAGTTTCTTGGTTTTGCCCTGTGCCTTCCCATGCAATGTTTGGAAGGATGGCGCGTCAGGGAAAGAACTGTTCTCCCTCCTTCTCTTTAATTAGTAATGTTCATTTGAATATGATTTACTATGGAAAAGGATGTTAATAAGAAATGCTTTTTTACATTTATTAGTGGAGAGATGGCCTGACAGTTGAGAAGGAGAATGTATTATAAAGACGATAGTGCAGGTAATATCCTGTATATTGAGTCTAATCACCCATTTAAAGTTAAAACAGGAGTTGTTAAGAATATAGTGAATCACACTCTAATGATTAGTGATGAGAATCACCTAGATAATGAAACTGGTATTGAGAAACAGATTTTTCGGCAGGATGATTATCCTGCAAGATTGATTAAAAGGATAATTGTAGAACAATGTAACCTTTTCTGTAATTATAGTGCTGAACTTGTTTAAAGCCATTTGTCATAACAGTGTGGTTCTGCCATATCACAAAGAGACTGACCACTGATTAACAAGATATTTATTACCTTCCAGGAAAGTGAGGAATTTTCACACCTGTACAAGGTGGTTTTAATATCTCTGCATCAAAAGTTAAAGCTATAGTAAAATCACTGCAAGTAGTCAGAGCTATAAAATTCCATGTGGTTGCACGTTTCCTGATTGCTGAATTTCAAGGATGAGTTTTCCATCCCATTTACTGTGAAATCCCATGAGACTTATACTATCGCATTCTTTCATTCATACTGGCGTGTTTACGAGACCAGACTGCTTTTCAACAGTTGGCACAGCAAAAGAAAACATCAGACAGCTTTAAAATTGTACTCAAAGAACTTCCAAAAGCAAAATATCTGCAACTGCAGATGATAAAAGTTCCAGTGTTTGAGCCATAACTATGGAATAAACTAAACAACTTTTTTGGGTTTTTAACTCCTTTTAATCGCTCAATGAGAACTTTTAATGTGCTTCAGTGAGAAATACTCCCATGATTTTAAACAACTTTCTAGCATTCTTCACAACAGTGTTAGATCTTTCAGCAGTTTAACTCCATATTCAAATAGCAAAGTGTTAGCATGGAGAGATCTTTTTGTCTGTAAGAATGACAAAGCCAGGTAGCAAGCTTCCTAAAGGAAACAAGTATGATAATGCTGACACTGATGTGAACTGCAACATTCAAGAGAAATAAATGAAATATCTGGTATCCACAGGTCAAAAATTGTGACTTTGTATACTTTCTCCATAGATTGGATTTTTTCAGACAATGCTGTATGTTTGCAGATCAGCTTCCCCTTTAGCTTTGTTATGACAAAAGTTCTTAGGTTTGTTTGTCTGTGTGAGAATGCTTGAGCATATGAAGCAGAAACCATGGCTTTACACAAGGCTACTCTCACAGGATAATAGGAGAAATGTTCTCAAACAGGTTAAATAGCTGTAACTTAAAAAACAGCCAGAGTCACAGGGATGGATCTCTGACAGTCATTTAGTCCAACTTCCTGGCCCAAGCAGACATACCAGCAACCCCGGAACAAGCTGAGTTTCAAAAACCTCCATGACTGGAAAGTGCCCATTCTCTGTAGATAATCAGGACCATCACTGTGATACCATCGTAGTGGCAAAAGTTTCAACCAAATGTCCCTACTTCAACCATCTGTCATCGCTAAGAGTTTGGCTCTCCCTAGTTGTAGGATGCCTCTGGCTTACCCTCTTTTGCTGGTCTGGACAAGTCCAGCCCTCTCTGCCTCTCCTCTTAGGTCAAGCACAACAGCCCGTTGCTTCTTGGGAGTCCCCCACTGGATCATCTCTGATTTCTCAGTATTCTTCTTGCACAAGGACAACCCAAAACTGGACCCAGTATTTCAGGTAACGCCCAACCTGTGCCAGGTAGAGGGGGATAATACTATAATAAATCCATCTACTGGCCACACAACATTATAGTCATGGGTACAGTTCATATTATTTATAATTAGTGCATACGGTTGGTTTTCATCATATTCCCAGGTATGTTATGCATCCAGGAGGTTTCCAGTTCATGCTGACACAACCTTGCTTCACCCCACAACCTTGCATTTGCCCTTGTTGAAGGTGTTGAGGTTTCTTTTAGGCCAGTCTCTCAGGCCCTCAGTTTAGCTGAACTGAGGCTCTACTGCCTGTGCTTTGGCCACTGCTCACAGTGTCCTCCACAGATTTGCTGTGGCTGAGTCTTATCTCATCATCAAGGTCAGTAATGAAGATACAAAACTGCCAGGTTTTGTATGATGTATGACATCATATCCACAATGTCATAAACACGTTTCATCTTAAAGCTAGAGACTTTATTACTTTTTCTTAAATTTGTAATTTGAGATAGGCTTAACACTCTGCCTGTTAAAAGTACCTTTTAACATTGAAAAGTGTGTCAAGGATCTATGGACTGATCAGGTGTGGAGAGAGAGCTGAAGGGAAAAGTTGCTTGTTTTCACCGTATTTTGGTGAGGCAGCCTTAACCATCAGTGATCTAGTGTATTCAATTTAGGAGTGATTTTGTCCTCTCTGAGACACTCAGGTAGAATAAATAAATATTTGGCAAGACGACTAATAATACATGATTATTACTGGGCTAGCATATTTCAAATTTTTAGGTACCACTGTGCTAATGTATTTCAATTAACATGTGAGTAGATTTGAGGGCAAAGATAACAAGACTCAGGCTGAGGAGTTCCTTGTGTTCTTGTAGCCTCGTAGAATAACTATGGGATTCCACCATCTGGTGAACATATGTACGATTTGACTCAGCCCAGGGATAGGACAATAAGTAGTCTACTTCAGGTGAGTAACCGTAGCCCCTCTTCTCTGCCCGAGGTAATGACGGATTCCTTCCCTCCTTAGGTGGCAGGCAATAGTCCATTTGGAGGCCAGAAAGAGGCTTTATTTATTTTAACCCAACTAGGACTCTTGCATTCATTTGCAGAAGCTAGCGGCAGAGATTCCAGACACTAATGAGTAATGACATGGCAGGAGGAAATATGTGGCACACAGTCAGTGTGTGGCTATGCACCATTTGATTATGTGCTGAGCTAAGGAGTAGGGAACAGCCTGATGGCAGGGGCTCCTGTGAGACCTCCCACTGGAGCCCTGCAATGGATGCTGCTGGAGTAGAAGCAGCCCCTGATGCCGCTGCAGGCCAGGGCCACCGGGGAAAGCTACCAGATATGCTTGTGTTACAGAGGGAAAAGAAGACATAGGTCAGCAGGAAAACAGAAGAAAAATAAAAAATAGCATGGTGGCTTACACTTAATTATGGCCTAACCACATCACTAATAGCTTAAATACAGCCCTTGAATTTTCTGCCTCACATTTGGACACAGAACACAAATGAATTAAACAGGCAAAAAAGATTTTTCCAATCAGCTTTTCCAACACAATTCATTCAAGCCTGTGCCTTTGCTGACTGTATGTTAGGGTTTTCTGGCACCACATGGCAGGAGGCAAAGGCACAACCTACTCCACCACTCACAAAGAGAAAGATTTCTTGAAGGGCTGCTGCTGAAAGAGAGGACTCTGACACTAGGTAGCAGAGGCTGAATTAAATCCTGGGGCAAGGTAGTCTTTTTGCTTATATTAGTTTGTGTTATTCATATTTATAATGATTCCCTCCTGCTGAAAAGGCCTGGCTGCCTGTTGTTTCTGCTCAGTCAGCCCCATCAGTTTTACAGATGGATTTTACTGGAGTGGGAGAATTAGTGCAAGAGTGTGATTGTTATTGTTTCACAGCTGATGAAGAACGACAGTAGAAAAGAAGTTAAAAAAATCTTATTTTGTTGTCATCTTTGCTATGTGAAATTTTACACTCCTGCCTCAGAAAGTGGGCAAATTTTTGCCTTCAGTTTTTCATTATCTTTCTCAAAGGACAAGGGAAATTACTAAATTTTCTCTCAGTCAGGACATCTGCTTCAAAGGTTAAAATACAGTGGAGTTTCCCTGCATTTTCTGTAGAGATGCAGATAGTTCTGCAAAGACTACAGCACAAAGATAGACTTCCAAAAAACTGATTTTTTAAGCCATGTTTGTGTGCCAATAGATGTTCCTTTCTCCTGAAGCAAATGTGTGAAAAATGTTGTATGTCTTTTGTAGAACAAAAGTGAGAGTTAATTTCAAAGCTCCAACAGATCTTAAAAAAATAATAATATTACAATTTGATGAGGAAAATCATCCAACAACAGATTCAGGCAATGTAAAAAATATACAGCACATATTTGGGTTGAAGATCTTATGCTGCTTTACAACTTTGGCTCTATTGTCACTTATAATAAAATCAGGGGGGAAAGACCTTGAGAGATAAGCCGCTTATTTATTTTTTCCTGAAGCTTTGATAGCATGTAGGTTGCTGTGTGATCTTTATAAACTCAGAGGTGCTAAGCACAGCTTGTTTTTGAAAGTCAATGCCAGCAAGAGACAGACTTTTTGTAATAACACCCGGTGAGCTGTGGCACTTGTATACTCATAAATTTCTCTATGCCAAATTCTTACCTAGCCTACATTAACAGAGCTCTTTTGACTTCATATGCTGGGGATCTGGCCCAGTATCCATTTCTTGAATACCTATATCCAACTAGGATAGACATACTCCAGAGGAATTTTCTCAGCCTCACACTAACCAAGGAACTCCAAATACCTTAAATATAGAAGTAAAAATAATCTTTTCCTTTTTCTCCAGCTCTTACAGCTGGAAGACTGATCAGAAAATAGATGATTTCTTTGTCTTAGTTTTTTGTTGTTGCTGTTGTTCTGTTTTGTTTTGAGAATCTAAAGGAAAAGAGACAAAATCAGCTAGAAAGAATCAAACGAATGTTTCAACTGCCCCAATTCCACATGCTCTCATGCAACTCAAATAACCTGCACCCTTAGAAAGGAAACACACCACATTAAAATAAATCCTGCAGACATCCTTTTAGTCAACATACACAAAATCAGGTAGAAGACTTGTTGCAAAAGGGGGATTTGGGGTAAACTTCTTGTACTGTTCTACACTGTTGTCAGTTTGTAGTGTGTATGTGTTTGCAGACGTTTAGTCTGAAAGCAGTCTGACACCTGAGCCACTTTTCCCTCTTCCGGGACAGGTCCCATGACTCCTAGACTTTTTCTTACTAGAGAGCTACGACAAAATTCCAGAGGAATTTCATTCTCCGTGAAGGTTGTTTTCTTACAGGAACAGGTGAAGCCAACTGCTGCAGCTAGTCTGGAGAGAACTGGAAATATCAGGTTAAGGTATTGATGTTTGTATGCAGGACTTTCATGATTCACTGGTGTAACAAACTGTGATGACAAGGAAGGCTAGGAATACCACAGCCTAACATATGCCTTTTTGTTTTCTTTTCTTTTTAAAATTGCCCCATTTTTCCAGTTCTTCCCACACTTTTTCCTTTCTTCCACTCTGTGCATCACATTCTGAACCACATCATAGTCCAAATATATGATATTCGTGCTTGAAAGCCCCACCCAAGCAATGGATAAACTAGAGGGTAACACATTGTTTCTATACCAAAGGCAGTTTGACACTGTGCACCATGCAGGCTGTTAATTTTTTCTTTTCTGTCCTATGAACAAAATAGTGATTTAGTTGTATAGCAGGGATGCAGTTATCCAGAAGGAAAGCACTTATACTGATGACATCAAGCACTGGCATAAATGCACATCAGCCACTGTTTCTGCTTTAAAATGATCTTTTTTTGACTCTGTTGGCAGGGTAATATTTTCTCGTTTTTCTTCTCTTTGCGAGTCTGTGATAGATTTCACAACAACAAAGCAATCCTGTAGCACTTTTATAGCCAATGAATTGAGGAAAATGAGGGGTCCTGTCCATTAGTTCATTTTAAGCTCAGAGTACTGGCAGAATGGCAAGTATGGGGAAAAAGAAAGTATTAAAAACTACACTCCATAATATAGAAAACTTTCTGAACCACTAGATAATACAGAAATCAAGCTGTCCACATACGTGCACCACTGTTTAATACTGAAGAACACTTTCAGTACATAATCATCTACCATGACACCTCCTATATAGGCTGAGGGAGAAGTGTGAAATGTATAAATCTGACTTCTGGGGAAAATTCCTCCAAAAATCAGACTCTGAATTTTGTGTTTTAAGTCCTAAAGTCTTTGTTCCCACTGTCTTTCTTTTTATTATAAACTGTTATACATGTAAATAAATATTCCTTTCTTAGTAGTGACATTGAGATTCACTGTTGTTTTATTTTTTACAGACAGTTTCTCTTTTTTAAAATATTCTATCACTGATTTTAATTGAATATTCCCTTCCTATTAAGAAAGAACATGCTTGTAAATTATGCTTGTATTTAAAAGAGTACATTTTCCACATCTTTTCCTATTTCTCTTCTGCACTCAATCAAAAACTAAAGTTTTTCTCTCTTTCCCTATAAGGGAACGTTTCAACTAAAATTTAAATTGTACACCTCTTTTGTTCTTTTCATTATTGATATCAAGACCCGAAGGACCACATCTGAACATGGAAATCTAAACAAGACAGTACAGTTTTATGCATGAATTTCTGATTTCTTTCATATTACTCCCTTTTCTTTTCCACATGTTTCCTAATAAGACAGTTTGCTTTTGACTGCAACTGCACACTAACCAGTCCCCTCTGATTATTCTCTTACTCTTGCATCGGTAACATTAATTAGAATGTGTATGAATAGTTCTTTTATCTGCCCTCATTGAAGAGTATTTGTTTCATTTATAAACAATATAGCACATTGATATCTATTGTTCCGATTTTTCTTTTTCTCTGTAGTGAAATTGTCCACAATCACAACCAACTGACCAACAGAATTCTGTATCATGTAACAAAATTTGACTTTATTATTTACTATATATGCCTTTATTTTTCTCATTCCATTCTGTTATTTTTCCAGCTCATTAATAAATAATATTAGATTTTAAAAGGCACCTCTTACTTTGCGAGGATGCAATCCTTCTAGCCAATTGTTGATTTGTAGTAATACTTCGTCTTTCTGCAAATAGTTAATTTCTTCTTCAACAAACTAACTTTGATGAACAACTCTTGCAAGTTTACTTTCATTTCTGTAAGGCCAAATTTAATGTCTGTGAAATCCCCGAGCTTGAGATTTGAATTTTCAAAATGCTAGATAATTGAATGGTTCTTGCATTTTATTTAGGCCTACATCAGCACCTGGCAGTGATTTTGGGAAAAGTGCCTGCAGACTCCCTGTTGGCGTCTCACTATTTGCCTCAACATGTTGGGAACACTCAGCAGTGCCTATTCCCTCACGACAAACTGTCATGCAATTAAAAGTAAATACAAAAATCACCAAAAGGAAAATGTTAATATTTCAAAATCTAATGTCATAGAAAGTATGGTTAGCCAGTCTGTGCATGCTTTTTACAAACTGTTATTTAGAAATAATTATATTAAAGAGATTGTTTGAGTCTTTTTTTCTAGCATTAAACTCAGCATGACCATGTGTGAAATGATCCATCAGATTTCATCAAAGTTAAGAAACCCATATGGCTTGTATTGCCGCAGTTTAAAACTTTCTGTGATTCAAAATACGTCTATACTGCTCCTAAAGAAATACTTGAGCTAGATTACAACTGGCTTGTTTGGTGTAGATAGCACAATACCTACCCGTGAAGGCGGATGAAGGCTTAGGCTCTGCCTCACATGGGAAGCTCTGTGTTGTGAGACCTAACAGCAGGTCCCAGGCTAGTTCAGTTGAAACAGCCCAAGCTGGATGCATATACCTGAGCTGCTGTTTTGGTGGCAGCTTCAGTCTACCTTTTGTGACCCCTAAGTATAAGTAATTGCTAATGTACTGAAATAGCCCATGAATTCGTTATTCATTATGTACATATATATGTTACAAACAATAAAAATGCTATTTCTAAGTACTCAGTACATTTCTTTTTTTGTACCCATATTGAGTTATTTCTTTCAGTTCTGTTTAATGATAATTGTTTTCAAATGAAACTTGCTCTTAAAACTTCTAATGAGCTTCAGCATTTTCAGTTTAATATCTAGATCTTTATACCTCCTATCGAAAGACCTTTATATGAACTGCACTTGAAACCTGGTATTTTTCTTTTTTAATTTATATTCTGTGTCACAGTTTCCAGGATGTGAGAAAATGTCCCCTTTCAGGAGATGCTCAAGTATGCTTAATTTCCTATCTAGTTTTGTCAAATAGTATAATATCCTAAATTACAAGTATGTAACCTATAAGTTACAAGTATGCCTCTCAGCCATTTGAAAACCCAGTCTTTCAAAGGTAGTAGAGACCCAGAAAAAAGGACATGAAAAACTCAAGTAAATCCAAGCACTACAATTTAAAATATTGTAAGACTTGCACTTAGTAAGAACTTTCAGCTAAACTCACTTTTACAATTCTCCTTTTTAAAGTCTTAAGAATATTTTCCCAACAACACAAAAATAACAACAGTATTTCTAACAAACTTATTACTTACATTTTGTAAGTAACTGAGAATCAAATGAGTAATAACTGAAATGACTGAATATTGCATCCACTCAAATGACTGTGCTTAATGTAAGATCTCTCAGACTGACAACACGTTTGTTCAAGGAACACTTATCCTACAAAATCATGCATTAGAAAAAAAGAACAACTTCACTTCCTGAAGTGCTGTCCAAAGTACAAAATAACATAAACAAGAGTTAGAGCATTTTCTTGGGACTGGTGTTTGCAGACTGCAAAATAGCATCCCTTGTGTTTCAGAAAATGGAAAATACAACTGGCATGGGATGTTAAAAAAGAACCTAAGAAAGATGCTGACATACCTGTTCTGATCTGAATTGTGCATTTTTTTCAGCAAACTTCAGTGAAATGTGATATGTACTAGTCATTCTAAGATGAAAAGACCTTGAAATAAATAATGCATGCAAATTCTATGTTTTACAGTAATGGAAATTGAAAAAGTATTTGCATTTTATTTTATAACACAAAAATCTTAATAAATATTGTTTCAGCACAAAAACAAACAAAAAAAACTACTTTCTTCTTTTCTACCACTGGTATTTATCTTCTCATTAAAATTTTGAAAATAAGATCAGTTATTAAATGGCTGTTTTCCAGACAGAACAATGAATATGACACAAATTAATTAATAATTCACTGGATTATAGTATGATTAAAGGTGAACTAGAATAACAACAATCTTTAAGACTGCCTGTCATAAATCAACTGATTTCCAGGAAAGAAAATAAGGGGGAAAAAAAATGCAACAAAAATGTACAATAACTACAAGAAATATTTTTTTCACCATTTGTAAAATAGACAAACAGGGTGCCAAAGAAAACAGAAATGTAAGATGACAAGACTGCCATTAACTTCAGATTACATGGTATTTAAAGGACCTTTCAAATGCCATTCATTTACAATAATTTATCTCATGCTACTACACAAAATTAGGAGACCTGAGTCCTATTTTCCACAGACCAGCTGAGAAGCACAGAAAAATAGCCTAACATCTCTTGTGCCTCCATTTCTCATTTCCGATTGGAAAATGAGGATGATACCTAAGTGCTACCTTTACAAAGGTGTTAGGAGGGTTAGATAAGTACCATCTATAAAGCCCTTTGAGATCCTGAGAAGAAAAGCTCTGTAAAACTCAAGAAAAGCTCTACATAAGTGCAATATTATTACTGTAGTTCTTATTATGTTTATTTGTTTACTCTCCTCTACAGAACATAATAATTCTGAAGAGATTTACATTTGAACTTTGTAAGAATTCTGTTATCTGTCTTTAGAATTGCTCTTAAGGGTTCTGTAGAGGAAAGGCAAATGCTCACAAAAGCACACTCAAATCTTTCCAAGGATCCCATCCTGCAAGGTATTCAGCATCTCTTGAGCAGCACAGAGCACTCTCAGCTGACTGTACTCACCATGTAGCAAAACTGGCCCTAGGATTTCAGGTGCCAGCATCACTATGAACAAGAATCCCAGCACAGAAATAAACATAATTCTACATTTCTTTTTCAGTTGCTTGTTAGACTCCAATGGATCAGGCAAGAAGATATAGCTATTAAGTCCTTGCTGCTCAGCAGAATACTGATGTGCTCAGTGAAGTGCCAAGAGTACTTTACTGCCACTGATGTTGTAAACCATCATGCAGAAAAAAAAATGCCCAGGTATCACTTCAGGTATTTTTTTCATTGCTGAACATTGAGTACAGATTGAACATTCAACTGGCTTATCATAATGTCCCATTTTACTTTTGATTTCTGAAAACAAACAAAGAAAAACGCAACAACTTTAAGGAATTTAAATAGTTGGGGTTTTTTGGTTGGTTGGTTGGTTTTTCTTTTTTCCTGTGGCCTTTTAATACTACTCTTGTTCTAAAAAAAAAAATGGGAGAATGGAAAATAGGACATTGAGAAGAAGGAAGCATGGATAACTAGGAAAGGAAGCTGGCATCACCTTACACATAAGTTTAAGAGTCAAAACTTTTCTAAAATAACATGTTATTTTAAAGCCTCATCTCATAGCCTTTGACCAGATATTTCCTGATGCACTGATGGGAGCAAAAGGACTTCCAAAAAACCTGCTGGAGCACTTACAGAGAAGGAAATATTATTTTTAGTCTTGGAAGGGAATCTCCAAAAACTTTACATGCTGTGAAAATCATTGTTCTGAATTTTACTTGAAGAGAAAATCACTCACTTCTATGGTTCAGTAACCAAAACATCATTATATTCTCCTCCCTCTCCATGGAGAATTAGGTTGTTTGGGAAAAAATAAATAAATAAACAAAAATATAACAGACTTATAACTGTGCCAGGACAGGGGGGGGGGGGGGGGGGGCTGAGCAGTTTTAGGCGTTGATGGTATTCATCAATAAGTTTTTTGTTTGTTTCTTTTTTTTTTTTTTTTTTTTTTTTCCAGAGGATTCTTGGCTGAACAGTGCTCTGTTGTGAGCCCTCTACAGTTAATATGCTCTGTTTAAGGTCTGATGGATCAAAAATGTTTGGGGAGATGGAGTAAATGAAGCTTGCAAGAGGAAGTGAAATAAAAAATTGTCATAATTCAAGATTATTACCACTAGTAGAAAACTGCCATTAAAATTTGTATTTTTAAATATAATCTGTGTTTTTATTACTTTTAGTGATTGCTAAACTCTCTACTGTCCTTAGCTTCTTTTGGACCTCTCTTTGGGAAGCAACTGCTTCCTAAAATCTACTATTTTGCTGCAAGTTACTTTTACATATTCTCATTGGTCATTTGTCTCTATATATTTTCATTTCACTAGTAAGAAAGGATAATAAGAGAAATGAAACAAAAGAAAGATAAAATTAAAACCTGTGACTGATTTTCTAGGTTTAGAATATAGGTGATTGTGGATAAGAAATATGGAAAGTGAAGTGATTCCTGACAGTCAAAAAGCACTGTTTGGCCAGTAAATCAGGAAGATACACAGTCAGGTGAATGAGATCTCACATGTACCAACATGAAACTTCTGCAGCAAAAATTAGCAATATTGTTAAGTGGGTCTTTAAAATTAGAAGTATTTATGGGCTTTATACATGGTTAAAATGTCTGATTTAAGAAAAATATATAGTTGACAATAACAGACTAATTACAGTCACAGCTTCAATCTAGCTATATAAATCATTGTGATTCAACCTAAAGTAGTAATAAAAATAAATTATATTGTTTTTGGTTCATTACTGCCAATCTAATAAAATATGATGAACTAAAAAATTTCCTTAGCGAAATAGTCTCATAAAAATAACAATTTACTAATGGCTTCTTAACAACTTATATGAATGCAATACACAAATAATTATTTTTAATAAAAATAACTTTTTGGTAAGGAATTATTTTAATTGTATTCTAGTCCTCATAATAACTTTGTCCAAGAGGTTGTCTCGTCATAATTCAGATTTCACTGATTTACTAAATGAGAGAAGAGATTATTGATATAAAAATTTAATGGCCAAGATTCACTGAGAAAAAGTTGTAGGATCAGGTACAAAAATACTAAGGTCAGGAAGTACAGAGAACAATGAAACATTCAAATAAAATATCCCAGAGCAAGTTTCTTCCCTGACTGTCCCTGTCCAAGCAGGCTTTGAACAGCAGGCTGCCTGTCCACTACTATTATTTTTTCAGATCCCATCAGAAAAAAATCATCTTTATTTTCCCCACCAAATCCACATGGCAAGAGTAAGAAATCAATGCATAGCTCTTTTGAACAGTCTTCCTCATTAACTAGATGCATTAAATCGTTGCTGTGAAAGAAAATTTACAGGCATCTCCAGGTGCTATAATACCAGCTTTAGGTGGGATTACTCCTTTCAATTTATTTATTTATTAATCCTATGCCAGACTGATCTGCCTGTCTGATGACTAGCAAGGTGGCCATATCAACCTAAGAGGAGCAAGGCCTATGCCCACACACAGCCAAGCACAGCTTTGCACTAACTTCAGCAAAGCTGAGATGTTTTGCTAGGAATTTAGCCCTCCTCCCTTGGTGCCAGCAGGAGTAGGCCACATTATCAAGCCCTGGAAAATAACATTGGAGTTAAACCTTAGAGGTTTTCCCACGCAATATAGACTCAGGAGCTGGTAACAGAATGCTCAAATGCTTTGGTTGCACTGGCAAACAACACGCAAATTGCCTTTCTGATGTTTCTTTATAAATCACATAACTGTTACAAGAAATAGCTTTTATTTTATCTACATGTCAAGACCTCACTTCAGTATTCCAGAAACACATAATCACATTTTGAACGAAGCTGGATGTTTGCTACAGTAAAGTCTGCAGAATCAGACTCCAAAATGCAAGCTTTCATTCCCAGAATTCAATTGCAAAGCCAGAAATCACAGGTGATAACCCAAGCCCTAAGAGCATACTATGAATTACTTTGACACTTAGTAAACATTACTGACTGAAAATTCCAATCAGTTGAAAAAATGTTGGCTAAAGAGAAGAATTGTCAAATGAGACAATGCTCTGTAGAGATGCCAAAATCCTCTTGTGTCTGTAGAAGACAATACCACTAAAGCATGTAGAATTAGCTGGGGAGACTTTTTTTTTTTTTTTTTTTTTTTTTCCTCCAAGCAGATGAAGCACTCGCTTCCTGCACAGAAAGATTTAGAGGCCCTCTGGATTAAGTTAAAGCAAAGGATCAGCTTGAGCTCTGTAACCACAGATTTCTATATGTCTGGAACAGGTTATTTCCCAGTCCCTCACTGACACCTAGTCAAGGATGAGGGACAGATCAACAAACAGAAAGGGGAATCAGAGCAAGTGTTTAGGAGCCCAGCAAGAAAGCTAAGTCAGTGTAACAGGCCAACCCATGCAGCACTCAGCAAAATCTTTGTCGCTGCCAGGTGATGGATGTATCCTGTGCACACAGGACTGGGCAGCAAGTTCCTAATGGCTATTAGTATTAGAAGGAGTTTAATCAAATCTTCTGTAGTAAAGGGTATTTACTTCTGAGAGGACAAATGACATAAACTCTCTCTGAATATTCTTTATCAGGGGGATCCAAATATTCCAAAATTCATTGGAAGATTCAAAGCTAAAATGACAGATACAACATTCAGATGTCCATTACAATAACTGTGGTACATCACATATGTCACGTATGAAAAATCAGGGAACTGCAACCATCAAATAACAGAAGAAAAGGGCAGACAAACTCCTGGAGAGAACTGTTTTTTTACTAATGGTGGAGCAATTGCTGTCCACAAAGCCTCAAAATACCCTGCTAGTCCTGAGTGAGGCATGGACAAGAGGAAGGACTTTACAGGGCATGAGTAACTTGTTCTGAAGCAAACATCTCATCTCCATGGTTTCTTAAGAAAGGAAGAGTAAGATATTAAAATTTGTTGATGGAGTGCACTGGTAAATTGTCCAGACTCACTGTCTCAAATGTCTCATAAGGTTCCTACACAAACACAGACACGGCATATGGCAGGACAATACTCTTTAAGAATCTGCCTTTGCTCACATTCAGAAACGCTTGTGTATTTTAGCAATAAACTAAAAAAATCTACAAAACCACAGTGTATTCTGCTCATATGAACACTTAACTTTGCTGTTTAATAGATATAATAGAAGTGTTGGAAGCAACAGGATCAAGGGAATTAGAGGAAATGCTCATTAAAACAAATTTAAAAGGTCTAATGATTAAAATATTGATTAATTAGCCAAACATTGATTAACAGTCACACTTTATCAACTACAAAGTTTCTAATTACTGCACCATTATTCCATAGATTGACCTGTTCTCTCTTGTCACTTACGATGAAGAACAATTTTTATTAAGTGGGTTTTGGATTTTTGACCTGTAAAATTTTAATAGGGAGTGCAAAGAGGGTGTCGTGCGTGGTTTGGCATTTTAGTCACTGAGGGACTCAGTTACTGTCTCTACTTAACCAAAGGCACAGAAGTACAAGTGGGATGTGAATAATCAGACATAAAAGCCCCCCATCATGAAAAAGAGATACATTTGAAACTGCTCTACTACAGTGAAAGAAGAAACTGTGTTGTTAAACTGCTCTGATGAATAATGACAAAACGTTTAAATGGTGCACCAGGATGTTGACCAGTCAAGTCATGTTTGCTAAGATACACAATAATTTAATGAGGAGGAATGAAACTAGAATCT
>CM021771.1:21026698-21158203 GCA_011076525.1 Nettapus auritus | reverse complement strand
GGTCTTAGAAAACTGCCTCACACTTGAAACATATTCTCCAGAAAATTTATGGATGTCTCACATAAGACTACCTTGCTGATTTCAATAACTGTCCATTTAAATCTGTTGATGTAGCGTTTAAACCTTGCTTCACAAAAGAAAGAGGCTAATACACACACGGGGTTACACTCTCAATATAACTGTCTGAAAGTGATGGTCTGGATTTACTCCTGATGAGATCAGCTCTAAGGCCAGGAAGCAGATTTATAGTGTGAACATAAATGAGCATAGAGGAGGGGAACCTTTTTGATCATACATATGCTTGTCAGGCAAAATATGCTCAAGACCTCATTGCCAAATAAGCAAGAGCAAGTAAGCCCCTTGCTGCCAGTGGAAAATGGCATCAGGAGGACAACTCTGAGCAGATGCACCGGGCTGACAGGTTCAATAGCCAAAACCTGGAAAAGGGCCATGAAAAAATTGGCTCTCAGATGGTAACAGTGGGGCTGGGCTGTATTTCCTTCTGGCTAAAGTTATGGGTCTCACAAAGGGGCAATGTTTTATAGAGCTGTATCATTCTTCAGCAGCGTAAAGGAAAAAGTGGAGCAAGTGCCATAACAGGTCTGAAATATCCTACTACACCAGCTTTTGCATATTGAGAAAATAACTGCTTCCCACAGATAGTGGTACTCAACAGCAACTGAAGGAATTAACACCATAGTAAACAGGTAGATGTCCTTGGCCTTTCCACTCTATCCTTCTGTTATATCGTCTATTTTAACCAAAACAATTCCTTTACTTCTATCCTCCACATCAGCAAAATACAACCTATTTCATTTCCATTATACACCATATGGCCTCCTGATCTGCCTTCTTGGTTTTTTACACCAGAAAAGCTGTTACATTTATAATGCAATTATAACTTAAGTCCACAAAGACCATTTACAGCATAATCAGACAAGTCTGCTTGTGTGTTATCCTGCTAAGCCAAGGTTTATGGGTTTTCTCAGGTTACTCAATGAGAGGAAAAAAAAAAAAAAAAAAAAAAAAAAAAAAAAAAAAAAAAAAAAAAAGCACACTTCAGAACCCTCCTCCTTCCCTGCATTTATACATACCCAAGTTTGCATTGATACAGTAAAAAATATCCATGTAGAACCAGCTGAAGTGTGTTTTAGGGTAAAAGTCAGAAACCAAGTATTTATCTTTTAGTTAAGCTAAATTACAAGGTTCTTTGGTCCTCCCAGAAATCACACCAAGGGGTACGGCAATTTAGTACATAGTACTTGCACTATAGTGCAAGTCATGGACCCCCTTTCTTTGTTGCACGTGGGGACCACACTCATGCATGGTAAGCAATAATGCCAAATGGGAAAACAGTACTGAGGGATCATGAGAAGGTTCACCTCAGCAGAGAGGACCCCAGTCTGGCCCTGGCTGGGTCTGCTGGGGAATCTGCCCAGGGCTCTCCCCCAGCCCACACTGGTCTTCTCACCCCCCCCCCCCACTCCCGTCCCATACCGTCGTGCTTGGGACTGTGGTAACCTGTGAGGCAAAGCAGCAGCTTTGCGAGGTTCACAGCGCCCCATGACCATTCCTAACTTGTGTTTTCCCCTTCGGTGTTGTGCTTCCTAAGGTTAACATTACTTCATGTGACTTGTAAAGCATAGCTTTGTGTGTGTGTATGATTGCTTTTATTCCTCAAGAAGGCAGCAGAATGATTTGCCCTGGTGGTGATGCAGCTGTTCCTCTTGCTAAGAACGCAAGAATGTGATCCTAACTGGAAAGAGACACAATAAAACAAGGGTTTAACAAAGCATCCCTTTGCCATCACGTTAGGATTTGCAGTCCATAAGGTTTATTTTATTGTTAACATCAAAGTGTAACAATTGTTTCAGTGTCACAACAAATATCTAGAGTCATGTGTGTGCAGTCCTGAAAACTTAAATTCCACTTTTAATGGAATATTACCTACTACCTACAGGTAGCACCAATATAACATTTTTTTGCAAGCCATAATAATACACTGTGAGTATACCAAATCTGAGCACTAATGTGCTAGTAAAGTACAAAGAAACTGTAGTGAGCAAGTGAGAAATCAGCAAGAAATCTATCTGCCTAAGGATGCTTTCAAAATAGAAATATTAGTTAATGTTTCTGAGGGGAACAGAGGGATCTTAAAAAAACAAACAAACAAACAAATAAAATTCATAGTAAGGAATCTTTTGATCATCACTGATAACTAGAAAACCTTTGTAAGATAAAATTGTATTTATTTTAAAATTTCTTGACTTCTCCACTCTACTTGGCTGCTTACTGCTAAAATTTACTTCCTTTCTCCTCCTTTGCAGCCCCTTCACCACATTCCTGACTTCGTACTCTTTACCTCATGTCCTTTTAAGATCACCTATTCTCCCACTGTTCTGCTTAGCAAATGCCTTCCTAATTAAATAAGCTCTTCACCCCCCCCCCCTGCCCCAGAAGTATAATAATTAAATTATTGGTGATGGAATGCTAGTGAGTAATGTGAACAGTGAGTACTTTAAGGCAGAAGTTATTTTATGTTCTAGTGGTTAGCCCAAGCCCACATTCTTGTGTGATCCTTAGGTACCATCACTAAATATAGCACTACTGATGGTGATACCTCTACAAATGTGTATTAACTCTCTCTGTTAAGATGTATCTCCCTGTCCAAATCCATTCAACTCAATCCCATTATTACATCTTCAATTTCATTTTAGGAAAAAATGCAAGAGATACTGATTTACAGAATCTAAGATATTAAAATATTTATTCCTGTCCATACTTTAGAATTAATCACACTAAGCTGAGACAAATTATGCCTAAAAATGTAAAGTGGGGTAGCTTTACCAGTTTCATGCAGAGCAATTATTTTACAATTAATAATGGATAAACAGATAAAATCTATGAATTATTCCCTGGTCATAGTCACTGTTTTGTAAACTCACAGTTGCATTTCAATCAGTATTGTTTCAATCTCCTCTACCAAAAGGGATAGTGGAAGAAAACCTGTAGACCAAAGATGACGTAGGATCACGCTGAGTACCGTGTGACTGGTACAGGGCTGTGGGCTTCCCAGTCAGCTGGGACTGGCGCTTCCATTTCCTGCATCTGGGGTAGGACAGGGGCTGTCTGGCCCTAGCAAGATACATATATATTCCATCCAACCCAAAAATTTGGCTGCCAACTCCTTTCCCACCTCCTCAAAATTACTCTGGGAGGGATCATTACTGCTTGGGATCATGACAGCCACACGTGTAGCTGAAAATAGAATATTTCCAGCTGTCTTTCAGATGTCCTTTTCTTAACTGCACTTCTTCTGCTAATTGCAATATCAGACATGGAAAACCTCACCTGGGCAGGTTTGGGATTGCTTGAATACAAAAAAGGCAATTCTTTTTTCCTGTGAAGAGATGTCCTGTTTTAGATGTAAAATAGTAATTTAGAAAAGCAAGTTTTATTTTTTAATTCTAATTTTTAATTGTCTGCAGCTTTGTTTCTGTGATATTTAGTCCAAGTATGCTGCGTTATTCTTGATATTAATTTTCTTGAACACTCTAGACAATTTCTGTGTTTTAAAACACAGTTTGTACCTCATGCAAGATTAGGGAGATTTAGTTACTGGAAGAAAATAGTTCAAGCCCTCCTTTTTAAAAATAGACACATCCAAAAGCAGCACTTACAGAAGTCTCTTCAAGTAGACCTTGGTAAAATGTAATCACAGAGAATGAAGTTGATCCCTGTGTGCAGTGAGAACATAAAGCTTATGCACCACTTAAGTCTTTAAAATAGGGTTTAAGTAGGAGTTAAGCATGTTTTTTTCAGGCACTCTTCATGGGGTAAAATTTACCAACAGAAGGCCTGAATAACTTGAGCAGAGGGCAGTGAAGACCACACAAAAGGAAGGGGTAGGGAATCATGCTTCAACATGGTAACGGTTGGTAAAGGTCAGCTTCCTACTGATAAGAAAGTGTACTCGCTCTATTTATCTGGCAGATCCCCCTGACAGTGGCTGGTAATCTATGGAGAGCTTTTTAGAAGGGCTTGAGCAGCAGCCTCGCTGCACATTTACTATTATTCCCTAAATAGTTGCTGTATTCAGCAACTGTCTCATTTGCAACAAACAATATATATATAGTAAAAGGGCACTAGGTGCCCCTAAAACGATATACAGTTAAAACAGAAGATCCAAAATAAGTTCTTAGCAAAATAGAAATTTTCATGTCATCTTATTTCCTCCAGTGTCGGTGCAGAATTTTCCCCTGAGACAAAAGCCTATTTCCACTTGGAAGAGGCGTTGCAATCATATGCACAAAAACATCTGCAGGAACCAACAGAAAACAAACAACACCACGAGCAAAGAAAACAAACAACTGAACAGACCATATTCTGGTTTGGATTCAAATCAGCAATAGCTAGACTATTTGCCACCAAAAGCTAAATGGTATGCCTCCTTTGACTTATGCCACGGGTCTTACGCTTTTTTTGCTCACGCTTGACTTAAGCCATCTTTGACTTTGAACCCTCTAGCTTTTATCAGTTTGCATCATAACCACAGTGTTATTCAGGCTTATGTTTTTTTAGTGTGTGCATGCACCCACACACCCAACACAGAGAGGAAAATAAGGAAATTTTGATCATTATAGTATTTTGGCAGCATAATGGGAATAGACAGCAACTACTTTGTGTTACAAATTTGAATGTGAAATTTCAGAAAACCTCCTTGCATTAAAAATGAATTAACTGTGTGATTATTAATTGTGCATATTCCAATCCCTTTGTGCTGTACTGCATGTTTCTTGAATCTCATTTGAATCCTTTGGCTAAGTAATGTGTCAAGGGGGGTACTAGCCTGAATGCCTGAGTTATTTAAAAAGCAGGACAGCACTTCCAGATTAGAATACCAATGAGTGGGGTTAAAAAGGCTCTACTGTAGTTGGAGGGCAGCTCTCAGTCTGAGTAGTACCTGAAAAGGACCTCTATGGACTAATTTTCAGAATCACATTGTAATGTGGGCTCATGTCAATCATCAGAACAGACAGCTTCATCCCATGATATAAACTAGTTATACATTCAAGAGCTGCCAGAGGATCTTCATTAAAAAGGGACTTAGCATTAAAAGAAGAAGGTTGTTTTATTATAATACTTCAAACACAGTTTTTTGTTTTATATGTTCTCAGAAACCTTTTTTGTTCTTCCTCACAATATCAAAAAAGTGCCACAGAAGCAGCGAAAACATTAAATATTCCAATTTTTAATGGGAATCAAGGTAGCTTTCTGGTTTAAGGCATTAAAAATCATATACATTTTTCTAAATATATTCATGCCTTTGAATAACAAAAAGAACTCTCCAGATGTAATAGGAGGATGTTTTTAATCTTTTGTGAGAAGGGATTTGCAGAGCTGACTACTCAAGGTACAATATCTACTGGCAAAGTATATCAGTGAGAGCTTTATACATATAAATTTGTATAAAACCTTTGGGCTATCCACAAGCTTCCAGATACCAGTTAGATATTACAATCCATGTCATTAAAATTTAATATGATTGTGTTAAGAAGAAAACATTAACAATATCCATGTAAGTAAATCATTGACACAGTAATCTAGTATTTCAAGAAACCTTAACAGGGGTTTATTAAAAAATAAATAGATAAATGTATCTATTTACCTATATGAGTGTCATTTCAAAGAACATGATTTAAATATAATTTCACAAGCCATGCAACTTCCTCAAAGTAACTGGAACATTTTGATCTAAAATTGCTGCTGCATACCTACTTCCTACCAGAATAAAGAGTTTATAGGAAATTAATTGAAATAAGAAGGTGTTCCTTTATAAGAACACAGTGTAGAGTCTAATTGGTTTTGTGCTTACCTTTTAAAGCTATAATACTTATATTCTGCATTATTTTCTGTCCTGAGAGATGTTTATTTTTATTTTTTTAAGAAGCTTGGCCATCATAAAAAAAATAAGACATTCTTAGTAATAGTAATACCTAGCATTTCATTGTACAGTGTTTTCTATTTTCTATTCTTGCCCTCACAATTATTAGCTAATTAATTATTAACAAGTTAGTGAGTTCTCCTGTTGCCCTCATTACCATAACATCTAGCACCTCTCCAACACTTAAAAATTTCACTTCTGAATGTCCTGTGAAGCAGGAAATATTATCTTCCCTGTTTTACAGATGGGAGACTGAGGTGCAGAGGTTCTCATTCCTGTATTCACATTTTATAACTATGGTAGCATTAAAGGTAATGGGATTGCTTTTAAAACAAAGTTATTCTAGTCATCATCAGTGAGAAGACGAAAAAAAAAAAAAAAGGCACAAAGAGATTTAAGTAAATTTAACAAGGTTGCAGAGGAACCAAAGTCTTAATTAAAACCAAGATGTTCTTGTCTCCTATTTCTCTGGACAGACTACTAGACTTTCTATATTTATTTTTAATGTAAATCAGTTATGACGGGTTATAACAGTAACCGTGCATGATATGATATGATAATACAATATATTGCATTTTTCAGTGACTCTTTTCAGACAATTCTCTGGAAGCAGTATCATTAAAAATGAGTTTCAAGAGCTTAGAAAATCCTCCTGGTGAGTTCTACCAAACTCACATGAACCCAGGGATATTTTAATTAAAGTCTTTCTGATGTTTAAAGATAAAACAGACGTAACAATCCTTGCTCTTTGGGGTTCTTAAAAGAACTCTTTTGAGGAAACCTTCTCTCTCCGCTGTGCTCAAGCCTTGAATTACACATAAACAGACACAAAATATCCACCTCAAAAAACATACTACAGAATGAGAGCATGACAATTATTTTGAAGTGCTAGCAACGTTGCTAGCCCTTGTCCTTGGAGCAGTTGGCAGTTCAATCTTCGATTCAGCCTTTATCACTGCCTAACAGGTAAATTGTGTTCCCATCTTCAGCCTGAAGCACACACATCTGGAGGACTTGTTCAGCATAGTTCAAACCTCTGTCACAGAGCTCTTGTCAGAATTATCAAAGTCAAGAAATTAAGGGATGAATGAAAGCTTGCTTTTCTGCAACTAATTATATATAAAAAATATAGTGCAGTAATAAATAGGACCAAAAAGGATCCACAACACAAAAATGCTCAGTGAGACTGCAATTGCTGCCAACTACCTGTCGGCCATTCATGGTTCCCTCTAAGCCTGTGCAATCTCCAAAGATATACTGCACCTCATACGATCAAGTCTTGTATTCACAGCCTCTCATACTGAGCATGTTTTTAGGAGTGCCTTCTGAAATGGTATGACAGAGGACAGTATCGACCTTGCGATCTGCAAGATGCCTTATGTCTTAGAGCATGCAGACTTATAAAAGAAAGTCTCCTGCAGGGCTAGCCCAACATTCTACCTTCAGATTTTGGAAAGCTACTGTGCATTGTGCAGTTGCTTGCAGGGATTTCCAGAGTTTATTCTAGAAGATATGGCTTATTTACTGCAAAAATAACTTTTATTTTTGTTAAATAATGCAGATACCCGTGCAATGAGTTCCCATCAAATTATACAGCTGATTACCCTTGGCACTTCATTTGAAAGATTGTGAGAGTATCGTTAGCAGTAAATCCACAGTCCTATAATTTCAAATCAAACTCCAGAAATAAATAAGAGAAAGTCAGTTTGTCGTAATTCTGCTGGCTACAGTAATTGCTGAAAACACTTCTGAATTCAGTGCAATATATTCTGTGCATTGTCTTCCTTTAACACCTCCTGTATACTTATGTTCACCTTGTCCATGTCCATTTCCCCTTCCCCTCTCCTCCCCCCCAAATGCTGATTACACTGATTTGGAAGCTCAACACCTTTTTAAAATATAAAAATAATTTTTTGCAGGTGACTTTCAAAGGGGAAGCAATATCTGTAGTTCAGTCCTGTACTTTCAATCCCTCTACTTAAGGAAAGAGGTGAGATGCAGGTATGCAAGGTAAGTGAACACTTCTGGAGGCAAAGGAATTAGGACCTTTTATGACATCAGATTATCAGAAACTGTCTCCTAACTTCAGTTGTCAAAGTCTCACAATTTCAGAGCTACATTTAGTGGTTTATATTGGCACCTGCAGTCAAAAGCATGTGGAAAAAATAGATTCCCTATAATAAAACAAAAATCCAAGTTATGCAATTCATGTAACTTTCAGGCTCCATGGAGAGTGAGCGCTTAGTGGGACTTGAACGAAAGGAGATTATCAGAGCGCCTTGAGGAGTGTCGATATTCGCCTTCCCAGAACACAGCACTGGAAAAGGCCTATGTGTTACTCAAACTGCAAAATCCTCAACTGCTCCTCTGTGCAACACTAATTCAGCTAAGATTTGACTAAGTCGATGGGTTTCACAGACAGACTCTATTAGACAGCCACAAACTGCAGGTTCCCTGGAGTGTGCAGGTGCTTGGTAATGAATACTTTGCTACAGAGACTGAAAGCTTCATTGAGAGAAATAAAGGCAAAAAGTGATACCAAAACAACCAAATGAATTACAAAAAACAGCCTGAGTTGAAAAATTGGCTTGTCCCAGGTTTGTTAGGTCCTGGAAGTCTTAGCTAGCACTTTGTTATGCCCCCAAATTATTGATTAGAGGATAAAGACACTGTAACATCCATGATACGGTAGCAGACATTAATTGATTCTGCAAGAGCACCTGTGGCAGCGCGAGTAAACTCATCCACTTTCACTGCTCATTGCAAAGAAAAGCAACTTTTGTCAAATAGCCTCAAGGCGGCAAGTTGACCCATTCCAGAAACGAAAGTTACAGTTCTCAGACACCTGAAAATTCTGAATGGCCTTCAACAGCAACTAAAGAGATTAGAATTATCATCATACAGCACAAAATTAACATAAATAAATCAATATGACTAAAACAATTGTATCCAGCTTTTAAAAAGCTACTAAATAAAATATATTGATGCAAAAGTAGTCTTAATTCTTTAAGTCTGAATTAAGTTAGTTTTCTCATTAATGAAATCCAAATAACAACTTTTCAGCAAACCTGCGAAAGCTTCCAAAGATACCTTTTTTAAACAATGATGTACACTTCAGTAGCTTGAAATATCTTTGGTTTTAAGTATGAAGCATGCTTTGTCTAGAAATGGATTAAAGGGTTTTTGAGAAAACATTAAGAAATTAATTATCTGAATGAAGCCACGTTAATTACAAAGGAGGGGGAAAAATAATATTTGACCTTATTTTTGACATTGTTGTTTTAGTTCATACTATAAAAGGGGTATTGAGTTTCTCCCCTTATCAAAGGGCTGTAGCCATCACTACAACAGAGAACTTCACACAGGTTTTTATTTATTTTTTTCAGAAAATGCTTTAACTCCAGGATTTGATGTCTAGTCTCTTCTTCACAGGCCTATCTCTTTAAAGGAGACTTTCTCTCTGTCATTAATGTGTAAGCCAGTCAGTCAGACCTTTTTAATAAGCAGTTGAAGAGCCACTGTCTTTAGCACATGAAACTAACAAAAGGCTCATTAGTCAAATGAACAAATAATAGTTTGAATATTTTACAGTATTATTTTACAGGAAAGCTTCCTCCAAGAGAATCTCAATGCAATGCTTTTTACTGGGCTTTCTTGTGTCCAAATTTTAATGTTCTGTACCCTACCTAAGAAAAATTAATGAGCAAAGAAAGCTGTTAAAAGAAGATGTCATTCTTGCAATGGACCACTGTATTCAGCAATAATTCAGAAAGTAGAGAACAAGCTTTTTACTTTTTTCTTTTTTTTTTTCACCTTTTTTAAGTTAAACTTGTCTAAGTCTAAAAATTTTTTCTGCTGTGACAGTGATCTGTTGCATAAATAACCTTGCATCATTTAGCAAGATTATTTAAATGACCTCAGAACAGCAGAAGAGGACATCAAAATTATACAAAATTCAATAAAAATCTCCTGTTCATGTCACAAGTATAGACTGAAATCTCTACTTGGATTGTCCATAAGCAATTTGGAAGTTATAAAAGTTGCATATAAAGATTTCATGAAACTAAATTTAGAGAACAACAAAGTCAAATCCTTAATTATTTATTAAAACAAAGGAGAAAAATCTGAACAATTATTCTGTAGAGATAGTGCACAATGTGTTTTCTTTATACACTAGAAGGTATCATTTATCCACTTTTGTCAAGAAATGTTAACAAAACACACTGGAAGTACAATAAAATGCAAACATACAGAAGGTTTCCGTACAAACAAGCAATGTGGTACCACATCTTTAATTTCTTGCTTCCTAGACTCACCATGCAAACATACTCAATGTTAATATATTATTTTGTTATTGTAATGGCATAATAAAAAAATAAAGATGGATCCATCTGTATCCAGTATCTGTATCATTACAACAGTTGGGTTTTAGACAATTGCTATCATCTTACCCCTGCCATCACAATAGTTCCAAACAATGTTTACCAATATGGTGTTAAGAGTTATTTAAATAAATGGCAAATCTAATGCCAAAAATTTGCTCTCTTGGCAAATCATAGACACATGGTAGCTAGCATACCTATCCGTTAAAATCCTGTAGAGTATAATCAGCATGTTTCTCTCAAAATGTAGCACTGTTCTCCAGACACTATTCTGTTTCAAAACAACATTGTGAAAAACTTCATACTGAAAGAGAAGACAAAAAGCTGGACATAAAATGTACAGTTGGATAATAATTATAATTAAAAAGGTAAGACACTCAGGGGAATGAATGTGTAATAAAGATCCATCTAGATGTGTTGTTAGGCAGTAAAATTATGACAAATGCTTTCAACCACTAAAGTGTGCCTTTAAGGCATATTAGTATAGGTTGAAGGGTTTTGTCTTGATGCTGTAACATGGCACAGCAAAGATTAGCAGGAAAACTTGGAGGTACAGAACCAAATTTGATGAAATTTGTAATCATAACTTATTATTATGGCAAGTCCACAGCAAGATGCAGAAACAGAGAAAAGTGCAAAGAAAAATATCCAAACTGATTCCAGAAATGAATACTAGAAATGGAAAATTATATAGAGTTCCTTCTTTTGTTAAAGAAACAAAAGTGTTGACTAGAGAACTTTTGGGCAAAACACATTGGAATTAAGGAATGCTTCTAATACAGAATTGCAGAAAAGCCTGCCCTATAAAGGTCAGAAAATAGAACACTAAAAGTGGCTAGAGAACTGGCTTGTATATCTGATACAAAGGTTACCTGTGGGTATGCAGGGAGTTTATAAGTAAGGTGATACTGTGAGCATTATAATTTGCACTTTTTTTGTGTCCTTTATTTTTTTTATTTATTTTTTTTTTCCTCTTTCTGTATTGATGACCTGGCAGAAGAAATGTGAAGAAAGGTGAGACAGTTTTTGCTGACACAAAAATGGGATGGGGCAATCAGTCAATACAAAGGTAAAGAGCAATACAGATCAGAAAGTCTTAGGACGAACTAGGATTTTGAATGGAGAGAAGCAAGTTCCAGAAGTTACCAAAAATAATAAAATAATCAAGAAAGAAATTAGAATCATTAGATCAAAATTAATCTCCTTTGCAAAGAACAATAGGAACGTGATAAAATATGATGTATGTTGGAGCATAAACACATTATTGGCTATAACGTAGTGATTTACAGTGGTGAAAAGGCAAAACAAGTTCTGAACAGGTTAAGCAGCAAAGTCAACTGGGGGAAGCCCACCATAATGAAGAAGCAGTCCAGCCAGCGTGGCATAACACCAGTAAGTTATCACCTCAGTACAGAAATCATAGTCTAGCACTGCTGAGTGTATAACAAAGGAGAGCAACTTTATATGGTAAAACTTAGATGTGGAAACCTTGATTATTTATAAAGCTGAGGGAAAATTTGTGGTTGTTGGAAACTGGAGGCGATTAAGAGGAAACTCTATTAAGGTACACACAATCCTGGAGGGAACAGAAAGGAGAGATGCTGCAGGCTATCTGAGCTGGTGTTAAATAAAAGTGCAAGGGGTTATGAACTTCAACCGGGGGGAGAATTGGACACTAAAAGAATTTAGGTAGAGTTTTCTTGCACTTCTGCCCTTAGTGGAAAAACCTACCAAGGCCAGACATTGTAATAAGCAGTATACAAAAGAAAATGTTGGACAAGTAGGAAATAAAGTGTATTGTGGTGTGACTGTCCATTTAAAGTTCTATGGCAGCTATGTAAGGGTCTTTTGCCCTCCATCTGTCAGAAACTTTCCCAGCTTTCCAAAAGTTAAGTCACTTAATTCACTTTGGGAAAATAATAATAATAATAATAATAATAATAATAATAATAAACTAGCTCAAATACTTAAATTCCTAGGATGTAATTCAAAAATACAAAAGTTCAATACCAATAATGCCATGCACCATGTAATATAAGACCTAGCATAACTTAGATTTTATATTAATTTAATTGCTAATGGAAGGTGTCAGATGAGATAAAGAAAAAAAAATCTTACACTCATATTCCTTAAAGGGAACCTATAGCTTTGAGGCTTAGAGTACAACTTCAATTTTTGTACCAAACTTTTCTAGGTATCCCTCCCCAAAATAGTGTAAAGGTCATGCCAATGCTATTGAATTTTGGACAGAGAATCTAATCACAAAGTACCAACAAAAAAATAAAAAAGTCAAACAGAGGACAGCACCACTGGATTACTACCAACATATAATGAATATAACCCTAAGAGATATTGGTATATGTTCTAAAGTCAAGTGTTAGAAGTTTCCATATCAAAGTTTCCTCCCTACCAAAGATGAATCTTTGAAATGTATTGGTTTTAACCAAGCTACTTCTGAAATCCTTTCTATTTGGGGGCTTTTCATGATCCTCTTCTCCAAAGAACCCTAAGGCCCTTCCCTGTCCTCCTTTCTAGCCTTTTTTGCCTTTTTTTTTTTTTTTTTTTTTTTTTTTTCCCCTAAGATAACATATTGCATTTGACCTGAAATTAACTGGCAGGCCAACTGAAAATAAAATATCAATCCTAAGCAAATTTGATTGTTTTTACAAACTTCTGCTAATGATTATTATTTCCTCTTGTATATAGCCACTCCACGTGGCAGCACTGTTAACCTGCTTTTCTGTTTGGCCACCTTGGTTCCCTAAGGCATTCTGTTTGCTTCCCCTGAGATGGATACAGTCAGAGGCTCCTCCTACAGCAACTGCAGGGCCAGTACTGGAGCCCATGGAAGACCCTGGGGTACATCCAGCTTTAGGGTAGCCAGCACCGCTGCACCTATGGTCTCAGTGCACACCAGGGCATGCTTTGGGAATTATTATAGTATTTCCAAAATCAAACAATTATTATCCAAACACATTGTTAATGTTGCACTTTGTCAGCTTCTGACAGTATTATGCAGGGTCTGATTTTAATGTGGGATGGATTTGAAAATCAGAGCACTTTATGTGTTCACACAGAGCATTTTGTCAACAGGACCGACAATTATGAAATGTATTTTCATTTCAGAGCAAAAGCCAAGTTAACAAGAACTCAGCCATCCTTTATGGCCTCACTTTAAAATAGGCTACTTTATCCCAGAAGACTGTTGTTTGAAAACCATCTATAATACATACTTTTTATAATCCTTTTAAAAGAAAAATGACCATAAATGACCTTTGTGCCCATATTAAGATACATAGACATTCAAATACAAATTAGAGCTTTGTTTCTGACTTCAGTAAAGCCCTTGTTCATTACAGGTGAAATTTACTGCTGCTAAATAGCACGTCTCAGGACCACCCACAAAATAAAGTGTTTAGAGATCATTAAGCCTGAGCTTTACAATTCATATGCTCCAGCTGATATTGGAAGTTTAAGTTTTTACAGTTGGACTCATTTAGTTATTATTATAGTAAGTGATTAAATGTTTGCTCCTAATGAATGACAAACTTGTAGGTCTCACACAGAGCAATATTGAAGCATGTGAGTGACTGCAGGTGTTTTTTTTTTGTTTTGTTTTTTTTTTTTTTGTTTAATTTTTATTTTTATTTATTTTTTTTAACTACCAGATAAAAAGAAAAAGAAAAAAAAAGAAAAAGAAAAAAAGATTTGAAGAGGAAAATGCACTCCCTAAACATTCCAAAGCACAGAAAATTGTCTTTGTCTATTACCTCATTGATTTTTTGAGCAGCAAAGGCTGTTATGAGGCCACTGAAGAGCCTTCTTCAATCTTCTAGCATTTTGCCCACATGACCACAAAATGTTTTCACTTCCTAAGCCAATTTGGTTAAAAACTCACTTTGTTAACACGTCATTCATAGAGATATTTTTTTAAAAGTGTTTACAAATATTCTGTTCTGACAGCACATGAAGTAATAATTAAGCACACACCACATGGTTAAAGTTACAGCACTTCTATTTTGTTGTCTGTTTTAAAATAATAACTATATATATATATATATTTGGAACAGTTTTAAGAGATCTTTCATAGAGATGTTTGATTTCAAATGGAACTAGCATTCAGGTATCATTTTTCAAATACCTTTGAGCTCTTAAATCCCTACGCTTGGAAAGATAGCTCCTGCTCAATGATTCTTTGCACACTCAACTTCATATTACCAAGAAGAGCTTGCTCAAGTAAGGAGGTCTTTAAAAAAAAGAGTTATTCATTAGAAGCTGGACTAAGATCTCAGATTCATTTTACACAGACCACAGCATGGATCTACTTAATGGTTACTTTAGTTCTCTACAGAAAGATTCAAAAGGTTTTCATACCTCATTATCATTTATCTAAGCACTCCATTACCATTGAATTTACCTTCACCATAACAAGTAGGGCTCGGAATTAAGAAGGTTTAGTTACAAAAATGCCAAGAGCAGAAAGCTAACACATGCTACGCATATTATAATGAATGACCTACTTTAAAACATGCCTACATGTTAGTTCCTACACCCTTTTACCGGTTATTTTCCACATAAATTTTTTGAGTCCTTAATTAAGCAAGGAGGAAGCCAAGGGCATGGGTTCATTTGCAAAGAAGCTGCAGTTGGCTGGCTGGTGTGTGTTTCTGTAGAACAGAGGGTGCAAAGGAGAGCAGTGTGCAATGGATTGAGACAAATGGAAGGAAGCTCATCTCAGGACAGCGGCCCATATTGCTGAATTGTGCTAAAGTTCTCTAACACTTGTATATGCATAAGTGACACTGTCTATTAATGTGTAAAAAAAATCCACTTGCGCTTGAATTTCAGATCTGAAACAAAAATTACTTGTCTTAACAGTTTACAGAACTTTTGGGTGGGTTTTGCTGTCCATTTGAGGATACCTTCCAATAAACTGTGTGTTGGGTTCCTTTCTGAGATTGTATTAATATCAGATTTTTAAATTAGCATCTTCTAATGACTAAATTTTAAAACAATGTAACAAAAAAGTGGACTACAGCTTTTGTGAGATGTTTTTTTTCAGACTGATTGGATGATTGGCATTATGCAATTGTGCAGCTGGGTTGCTGCTGTCAGGAGGAACTTCCAAAAGCAGTGGCAGTTTCAAACTTTACTTTCAAATTTATTTCACAGTTTAGCTTTGGCAGGAAGTGTTTTTCTCCGTATGAACTCTCAGACGGCCGTGCTGAGCAAACTAGGTGCTTTTTCCTTTCAAGTTAAACCCTTTAGATTACTTTAACACTGTTCTTTGTGGTTTAATTTATCATATGTTCTGGCACCATTTATCACTAAATGCAGAATGATGAAGAAATGGCTCTATTAAAATGGAATAACTACTGAATTAAAAAGCTGTTAAATGAGTTGGAGTGCAGACTCCTGTTAACAATATGTGGGAAGGGTGTTTGGCTGAAATAAATTACTTTCACAGTAATAATTTGAGAAGTGCACCTTTGGAGAAACATGTTCAAAAATTCACATCTTGATTTCCTGACTAAAATCACATTTACCACTAATAATATTTTTAAATTAGCTTCACAGCCAAGGTGAGGAAAAATTTAGTCATGAATACTTTGGTTCAAAACCAAAATATTCTTTATTTAAAACTTTGAATGGCAGTTTAAAAATATACATGCAAAATACAATAGAAGATTCCAATTAAGATATATTTCACATGCTCACCCTTAACTTTCTGAAAAGGCTTTTACAATCTTTCAATGTAGGCTGCCATATCAACTTGTAAATAATATATAGCCCTGTAATTCAGAGTAGTCTGCATAGTAACTCTCTGAAAATAGTACATAGCCAACTACCTAATGAGTCCAGATATACTTTCATTTTATTGATTGCAGCAGAAAATGTAGGTAAGAGAAAGTAGAAAGTCCATGTTAAGTGACATAAATGGTTTCAGATGTAAAAGTCCTTTTTTTTATTTTAAAAGAAATCCAGCTGAACTTGAAGCATTTGTTATTAATAATGTATTTGTAACAGCCTGATTCCAAACAATTATTCAGCATAGCAATTCACTTTATTCTTGCACTTAATCCTTTAATACAATCAACAGATTTCTTGCGGTTAACAACAGCATTTATTCAACCCTTATTAGGAAATTATTTAGCTCAATAAAAGGAAGTCTCTATTCATCGCTAAGAACCCTTCTGCACTGATTGATTTCACTGGAAGCAAAAATAATTTCTCAGCACTCACGTGTATCATTTTGCCCCTTTGAAATGACCTCCTAAGGGATATCTTAGAGTCACATAGTGGCATCTTTATGGCTTTAATAGAAGATTTTATTTTATTTTTACAACTTGTTACAAAAAAGATGAAAAAGTTGCATTCTGGCTCAGTTTGTTTTCAGGCTGTTCTGTGCTACCAAGTACAGAAATGGTTATCCCACAGATCTCTGTCCACACGCTGTATTGACAAAGATCACACGTGTGGTGACAAAGTAGAGGCACATCCTAAATATGCACTCACAGGCATTTCTAAAGAAATCTAACCAACCTGCACAAATTGATATTTCAAACAAAAAACCATAATGACCAAACTGTCCACATTATTTAGTACAAGACTGTATACTTACACTGAAACGACAGACTATGTTACCTGAATGTTAGTTTTATACAACAGACAATAGTTTAGCGACTGCAAGAGCCACTTGATCCTCCTACAGAAAATCCAAGGAGAGGGCCACTGCTCCTCCAAAAATGAAAATGAAAATGATGATGAAGTGTACCTCAGACCATTGTGTACTTTATGCATCTGAATAACGGGCCATATAACATAAAGACTCCTATTTGGTTTTAGGTCTGGTCAGCTAAAAAAAAAAAACAAAAAACAAACAACAACAACAACAACAAAAAACTATTTATACCTCTATAGGCTGTGTGTCTGCCAAAGCTGTTTTGTAATCCAGGGCAGAACTATACACATGGGCCTTCACACTCCCCTTCCTCGCTCATCTGCATATATACCATCCTGCTGCTTTCAGCATGTACGAGGAGTAAGAATAGTAGCACAGTGACCCAATTTCTTGCATCCTTCTTTAGCTTCGATATAATACATCAACATTTTTTTCTACACTAGCTGAAGACCCCTCCATACGTACACACGCTCACATCACACTCTCCTTCGTGCTGTTGCACCATGCTCATGCGACCACAGCAGCAGTGCTTGCCACCACCGTGCCCTTCCTTTATTAGCTAAATCTCCATCAGTTTTACCTGCTTACACTGGAATTAATGCAGAATAAAAGATCATAACTCCAACTGTGCTCTGAAGAGAAATTAAGATTTTTTTTTTCAGAAAATAGTAACGCTGATGAATTAAGAAGTGAATGTTGCCTTCAGCTGGGAATTGTACTTAAGAATGGAGGATGCATACCATATAGCATTTTCCAGCATGTAACTATGGATAAATTGGAGTATGAATTTAATCTCAAGTATTGTTTTTTTTGTTTGTTTTTCAGCCAACAACCTGTAGATAACTTAATTTCCTTTGTATCTAGAAAGCAGTTGTTGCACAATATAATATATCATAAAATCTATCTGTTAAAAGGAATTCTCAGGTGGTTTACCACATTTTTAACTCAGCATGTAAAAAAATGTTTACTTTCTCAGGCTCCTGCCAAATACTGCATGAATATTTTGTGCTTGTTTTCTCCCTTCATACCCCCTCTCTTTCTAAACTTTGACAGGTATGTTCCACTGTAAAAAGAAATAAGGTGAATCTCAGTCTTTCACAGGCAAAGTAATGTGAATTTAAACAAATGTATCTTTACTGCTGTTCACTGTATAGTGTAAAGCATGACCACTCACCAAAATGCATTGGAAATTAAAAGGGTGTATGTCTTGGAATGGTATTTTAAACAAACCTTAGTGAGTAGCGAGTCTATCTATCCTACCAGTAACTTCAGAAATTGTTGACTGATTATTACCAAATCTAATTTAAAGATAGATTTCAGAGGAATGTAGTGTCCTATTGGTATGATGGAAACAGGTGACCACGTAGAGAGGAAACATCCCCTCAGAGCACAGATACCAAAGCTGCTAAGCTTCTTTCAGGCTCCAAGGCTTCCAGAGAGTGTTGCCACCCATTGCAATGCAGCTGCAACTCATGGCCAGCCCTGAAATACAAGAGAGGTCCCACAAGTTCCTACGCTCATGCAACTACACAGTAACTTCTGATAGCTTCCATTTAAGAAACAACAACAAAAACTACAATAAAATACTGTGTTCTCTTCTGTTTGACTATGGAGATTCCTGCAGATTCAAACTGGATTTAGGGAATAGTTATAAAAATTCAAACAACTGTCATTCAGCAGCACTGAAACCAGAACAAATTCTAAGCCCCATTTAGCACAACTCCTTGGGATTTTTATTTTTTTTTTTTACCGTCTCTCTACCAGGCCTTCTGAGTAGGAGTATACGGAGAAAGCTACTGAAGTGCATTAGCAGTGAGAGGGAGGAACGTCCAGCTTCACAGCTGGTCATTGTTCTAGGTAAAATTATTGGAAGTGTACATTTATGATTTAAAAAATAAAGTATTTTAAGAACTTTTTACTTCTTTAAACTTTCTCTAATTAATGTCTTTAAAATATGTACAAAACAAATTTTATCTTTAATCATTTTGATTTCTTTTTTCAGTGTTTTGTTGTTTTTTAGTTGTTTTTTTAAATTTATGCTTAGATTTTAATATTTAGGAAAAAAAATCTAGAGAAAAAATGCTTTATTGACAAAGAATCCAAAAGACTAACAGCTTTTCATGAATATGGCTTTCTAATAGTTAATATCCATCCATTTAATATCTCTAATTATTTTTCTCTCTGCAGCTTTGATGGGTAGTTATAGCCTGGAATAAAAACACTGTGGTAAGGACAACTGCACAGCAAGGTTAAGTGCCTTCTTGTCTTCAGTACCAATAATTACCTTTAAACAACAACAAAAAAAAAGCTGTTTTCAGGTTTGACAGTTAATTTAGTAATGAGTATGTGGACCCAATTTATAATAAAGTAATATTGACCAGAAATAATCCTGCATTGGTACTCATCTGAATTATTTTATTGTTCAAGTCTCCTATTAAATAAATTGGAAAGGATTAATTTTGCAAGATGGGATTGTCAGAGGCTGCTGCATAAACTAGATGCATGTCAGCACTAAATTTAATTATTGATCACAATACAATAGTGCTGAGCATTCCAATCCCCAAACAGCTTCCAGTAACTATCAGCACATTCCAAATATAGAAACTGAAGGAAAAAAAAAAAATCTGATTGCAGATGACTACATTTTAAAATAAATAAATAATTCATTAGCTTCCAATAAAAATTTAATTTTAAACTACAATTCAGATCACTCACTAGAACATATAACAAGTAATCAAAAAATAAATGTGCCCCCTTTCAAGTGACAAACTCTAATGAAGTAATATAACATTCTTTTGATTGGGGAATCCTACGATTCCTCAGTTCTGGAAGAGAAATTATATCTGGAAATGGAGGTCGGTTGGAGCACAGCACTCTCATTACAACCCTTCTTCTTGGAAAACAAATGGAAATTTTGCAGAACATACAACAAAACACTGTACTTACACAAACGTATCAAAGGAAAGAGATGAGGATGCATCTTTGAAGTGAAACCCATTTTCCAGCTCTAACTATTTTCTCTAACTGAAGAAAGCAGCTTAACAGGACAATCACAATGTTTTCTAGAAGTAGTCAATAATGGATAGTTTTTCTTTTCATTTGAGAAAGTTCAGAAGCACAGGAGAAATGCCTAGCTATAAGAGGTTTTGTTTCTAGTCCTTAAAATCTCTCAGCACAAGAAAAAGAGGTGCAGACTAAGGAAACACTATTGGGTTATTTTGAGAAGAGTTCCAATAAGCATAAAAGACGTGATCTTAGCTGTCTTAGATATAGGAATAAAGAAGTCTAACGGCTGGAGAGATGGCAACAGTTTATACTTTTATTTCTGAAACTCAATGTCAAATATCAGAATGGTCGTTGAAAGCAATTTTAACCATTTTATTCTACAGAGTTACTGTCCAAATTCGTAGACTTTATTCATTTTCATATAAACAATGTTAATGAAGCCATTGTTTTTGTACTGAATTTTTAATGTGCATCCTGACAACATTTCAGCTTTCTCTGACCTTTAAATTCTTTCAAAATGCAGCTCTGCTTAGTTTACAGTTAAATTAATTTTCCAAACCAGCATCAAATACAACTTTGTACAGACACTTTAACGTTATCATCATAAACATAAAAGAAAAAAAAAATAAAATCCAGTTAATTTTAAGTCCATTCCAAAAATAAGAAGTCCTAAAATGATAAGTTTTCATTTAAAACAGATATAAAGTTTTAACTTTGACTCACTGAAACACAGATCAATGTTAACTCATAAATCTGGGCTTCATCCAACACCTATTGAAGTCAATAAAATTGCCCCCTTGACTTAACCATGTGCTGGATCACGTCCTTTGTGACAACTATAACACACTTGCCAAATGTTACATCCCCAGACCAGGAATGTTTTAAACTGAGCATTAAAAGTTTTCATTAAACTTTTCCTATAATGCAAAAACCCAAACATTGCCTGTCACTAAGCCCCACTCCCAGAGCATCTCCCAGGAGCACTGAACTCTTCTGATGGGTCTACGAGAGCACTTGGCACGTTCACTGCTTTTAGCAAGATCGGTGCCTGACTTTGGCAGCCATTAAAGCACCTTTCAGCATAGCCTGCTCTAACATATCCATGCTAGCTTCGGTGTATTCTGCTAACTTGAAGAAATCAATTCCTTCTAAAACAATCTCAGGTTATCATTAACTTCCCTAATATATGCCCTACAGCCAATTTGAAGCTTAAAAGCAACATGGTATAGGTCTTTTCACACAAAGCCACTTTAATATGGGGAAAGACATGGGTTCCCAAACATTCCTCATGACACTAAAGCCTGGATACAAGGCAGATAAAATATTTTCAGTTTGGGGATACTCATAGAAGAAGACATTCCAGTCCATTCAGTTCCCTTCACAAGTCATAGACATGCTGGCATTTGTCAGCATTTAAACAAAACCCCAACACATAGAGTTACAGAGAATGAAGGCTAGACAGTTAAGAGAATCTTTTATATAAGCCTATGCATTCAGGAAAAACATTTTAACATTTTAGCATTTTCAAAACAAATTTCAGAGAAGCATTTTTCACCTCAACTCAGTTCACTTAGTGCACATGTAGAGGAAATCACTTTATATCCCAAGAGATTCGCAATGCACAAAATAATTATTCACTGACAAGACTGTAAATTAAACCTCACAGATGAAGAGGGGAGTACCAAAGGCAGATGTTTTCAGCAGGAACTGTATGGCAAAAACAGCCCACAATCAATATTATTCTTTCATGTTACTATTTCAATAATGCCTAGAGGCTGACAAATGTTAGGGAATTACCATGACAGGTCGGTGTTTATAATACCCTGAGTCTGTCTGATGATACTCTGGCCTGGAAAATCTCCACAGCAGTTGGGCTACCCACCTCCTTATTCCTCTACCTGTCTTCTTCTGAATAAGCAGAGGCCTCTAACACAGTAAAAATCTCTGTGGCACTCTGCAGGAGTCACATCATGGGTGAAAACCATCTTTTTATTTCTCACCATCCTGGTATCTCCTGTGAGATTCGAGTCAGTAGAGGGAGGAGCTTTGATTCACAACACCTATACTACGGCATCAGGAAGGCTGTTGAACTTCTGACAGTGAGATAAATGTTTTTGTTGTTATAGATAAAAACTGGACTACTTTTGTCCTTGACAAGCCTGGTTGCCAAATCTAGGAAATGATAGTGGTGTGGGCTGAGGAGTTACAGTGATGACTCTAATCCTTTGCATTAGCGTTGTAGGAAAAAAGGTCAGAATTGCAACTCAAGTAATAAATGCTTAGCAATTATTTGACAGTAACCTGCTAATGAAGACCTGCCATCTTAGATTTAACATTTACTGAGGTTTTGAGCAGAGCCACTGACTTAAAGGCATATGGAGAGGACTGGACCACTAAACACAGACACAGCCAGAGCATAAAGCAGAGAAGAGGGAGCCCTGCAGTGAGTCCCGCAGCCCAGAATGGAATCCCCACACTGCCTAAGGTAGTGTTGTTGAAAAAGGCATACTTGCTGTCTATCATAAATTGCTAATATGGAAGGTTATCAACCCTTTCTTCCCCCAGTAAACACAGATTTGAATCCATAGCTAATACATATCATAAATCAGATTGCACATGAAGGTATAACCATGAGGGCTATTCAACAACTTGTAGCAGAATATAGTTAATTCTGATGACTAAAAAGGATATAAAAAAAAAAGTATATTGAGAAGGTTCCTTACACAAATGTCAAAATGATGGGCAATAATATTTATATTGCTTTAATTTGTAAATGCCAAACCTAAATTTGCAAATTGACTGATTTGTAAAAAAAAATAAAATAGCAGCAGTTGTATAGAACAGCTAAAAACAAGAGGGCAGTTAAAGTAATAAAAGACATACCTGTTCAAAACTGTAGTTTAACATTATAAGAATTTACTTTTAACTTATTTCAATTGTTATTTTCACCTCTGAAACAGCCAGATTTCAACTGCTTCTTCCCTACAAGCTGTCCAGAAATGCATACTGCTAATGTGTTGGGAAAATAATAGTCATTGCTCGTAAATATCCTGTAAATATTTTAGTCTGCCCATTCCTGAAAAGCGAGAACTTCAAATATTTTCACAATAAATTGACCTGAAAGCCACTCTTGACTTTTATCATTCTCCCTCAAAACAAAGTACCTTTAAGAAAAAAAAAAAAAAATCAAGGACACAAAAAAAAATGGCTTTGCAGGAGCTCCAAGACTTGTAAAACTGGCCTTACTAAGTTTTTTATTCCCTATGCCTCTTTATTTTTCTCTTCAAATATGAACAAACTAAAAAATCCTACATGGAGGAAAATGATGAAATCCACCCAGAGAGAGTCATGGAGAGCAGCATAGAGTTAAATAATGGAACAGCTTTGTGGTTACCATTCACACAGCTCTCCGAGTCGGGGCTATCAGGCAATGAAGTAGAATAATGAAGCTACTCCTTCAGATAAGAGATCGGCTTTATAAATATGATCTTTTGTACAGCAGCTGTAGGAGAACTGTACACTTGAAAATAAGCTTGTCATATCTCTGAGAGTAGGTGAAGTGGTTCAGGTTTGTGTATGCTTATGAGTTTCTGGGAACATTAGTAATTTTATGGAAATAAAAGCAGAACAAAGAAATTATTTAGGAGAAAAAGCTTTCCAGTGTATACAAGCCAGTGGCTGAATACATACATACGTGGTCAGCGGCTAGTTATATGCATGTGACTTACAGACCAGGACTCACAACCTTCATTTCCAAAAGTACAGGATATCTTTTGGCTTACATGGTAGAAACATTCCTTCTATAACAACAGCATAGGTGTATATCCTCTTTCCAAGCTAGGCTAACAGGGCAGTACCTAATGAAATACATAAATAGATCTGACATCCTGTCCACCTGGGACCACTGGGCAGTAGCAAACACACAAAATATCACATTATATGCTCAAACACTTGGTGTATATGCAGCATGCAGACATTCACAAACTGGTAATACCAGAATGATATTTGCACCCATAGTGAGCAATATGTTTTAATTTCCAATTGTGCCACATAAATAAATTCCTAAGAAAGAGTGAGAACCAGTTCTTGACATTTTTTTACATGGATTAATACCTAACTCTTTAAAGTCTTACCACACAAAAGCTACTGCACAACTGTTTGTTCTTTCCTTTTTTTTTTTTTTTTTTTTTTTTTTCAAGGGCAAGGAATATTTGTTTTCTCTTCTAGGTAGCTATCATTTCTAGTTGAAAAAATGATTCTCCATTCCTCTGGTTTCTGGTAGATGTTTTTTGCTTTTCTAATCAGACTACTCCAGTTTTTTAATTCCTATTAACCACATAAACATAAATTATGGAAACAAAATATTTCTTTTCTTCTATCATTTCTATTTACTGCCAGTGAACTAAGCTCATCACAGTGATTCCAAGTTCACAGATTTAATGTTCAGTTTCAGGATAAGAAACTTCGTCTACCACCAACTCTGAAATTGGTACTGGTGCTGCAGGTGGCAAAAGTCATGCAAATAGCAAAGCCACAAGCAGAGGTGGTACTGCTGCCTTTTTTGTTATTTCTGTGTTTCACCACACTCTCCAATATTTTCATTGTGTACTTCATAGCATTTTAAATAAATTGATACAAAGCTACAAAATGTCAGAAGTAACTACAGTCAATGAATAATTATGAGATCAATACGCCATTCAGCAATTCTGAGAAAACATTCAAACGACCTTGCAGAATGGAACTCCACATGCAGACAGCAAGTGTGCCACGGAAAAAGCAAAATTTCACATGCCAAATCTGCATGTATCCCCTGTGTATGCTTCCTCCCTCTGGCTCTGAGTACCAACAGAAGCAGAAAAGAGGAACAAAATTACATAGCATACAGCCCCTGTCTTTTAATACCTTACTTTCTCCTAGAAGGTTTCACTGTATTGGATTCATCCAGACTGCCACCCTTCTTTTCTCCTCCTCACTGTCTCTTTTCACAGCAGTAGGTGGGAAGGAAGCAAGGAAAAAATGTGCACATACAAGGACAGCTCCAAGGAGTGAAACTGTTCTGTAGAGGCTAGAGGGAAACAGGAGAAGGTAGAGCTGGCAAGTGAAGAAGGTTAGGCTAAGCCAAAGGGATTTAGAGAAAAGATGAACAAAAGAAAGCTAAAAGCAAAAGGGATATCTCAAAGCATCCTCTTACTCACAGTCATGTCAGAGGACAATGAACAGGAATTGAAAGAAAAGGAGACCAAACCAGGAAAACTTTGAAAAAAAAAAAATATAAAGAAGAAGGAAAGAAAATCTACTCTCATTCCAGGGAAAATATAAAAATAATAATAATAAATAAATAAAACCACAAAAAAACACCACCTGAACAACCAGGAAGATGACAGAAAGAACAGTAAGAAAAAAAGAGTATACAAAATAATCTGGGAGTGGGAAAAATAAATAAATTAATTAATTAATTAATAAGGGCATTATTAAGTAACTGAGCAACCAGGAATATAAAGCTGAGTAAAAATACATAAATAGATAGATAGGTAGGTAGGTAGATAGATAAAAACAAAAACTGTTAAGAGGTGCAAATACCATTTTCCAAACTTTATCTCCTCAATATTTTTTTCCATCTTGAAAGCCAGAGAAGTAGAAAGGAAGGAGTGGAGAGACTAAGGCAGCTGGGAAGAGATGAGCAGCCTTCTCCCACATCCCAGAAGACCACCCGCACTCGTTGCAAAGATTTTTCCTGTTAATGGCCCATCAGGTCACTACACGGACAAGGGCTGAGGGACACAGATGGATTGGACTGTGAATGTGGCTATAAAGACTTTTTAATTTTGAAAAGTAGCTACACCATGTTTGTGGTTTAGTTGCTCCTTAGACATCACTGTTGCATGCATCAAATTATCACATTTTTGTTGACAGAAATACCTTTCAGAAACAACTGGAAAACAAAATTTGCTTTTGCATTAAGCAGCTTTTTCTAGCTCTGAAATTTGACACATAAATTTGTTTTAAAGGTTAACCATATTTTAATTAATACTTGGTATTAAACCTGAGAGGAAAGGGGAAGCAACAGTCTGTCTCTGCATTTATCAGTGGAAATGGTGGCGTAAAACCAGAAAGCAACCCATACCAAAATAGAACATATTATAATAAGAAGAAGTTGGTAGAAAGCTGTTTCCTTACCCTGAGAGACCTTTCAAGTTTGTGGGTTTGTTTGTTTGTTTGTTTTTCAGATCAGACTGTTTCTGGTTCCCAAATCAGAATAATAAATATAAAAAACACTTTAAAAAAAATCAGGTATACTTATTTGAAAAGTTCCTTGTTTGAATAATTTGAAATGTCTAGTGTGTTTTTACCTTTTTACTATAACTAGTTAGTTTTTTTAAAAAAATAGACGTCATTTAAAAAGACCAAAATTGATTTTTTTTCTTGAAAAATATTTTCTCTCCCCCCAAAATGAGAATGTGAAATTAAAACTTTTTCACAAAAATGTTTGATTTCAACAAAATGCAGTTTCCTGACAAATTTTATACAAGATGATTTGACCCAGAATATTCTTTCTTGATTGCTACTTTGCCTCATGTGGAAACATCCGCAAGCCCATGCTTATTTATTACTGAGTAGATGGGGTGCTCTGAGGAGTGTCACGCACTTCAGCACACAAGAGCTCATCCTGCTAACAAGTCCGTTTGCCCGTCTGCTAAGGGAGCGTGTTTGCAGATCATCCACTGCACTTAGGAGTCTGCCAAACACCCATATTCCTTATATCCCATTAAAATATGCTTCTGCTCCCAAAGGCTGCAATGATGCAATCCTGACATTAACTTAAACTATGTCTATCTTACACACCGAAGCAGTTCAGTATATTTCAACTCTGCATGACAGTTTTAACAAATTCATAATCCATCATTCATTTTGTGCTGTAGAGACTCTGTATTCTCTAGCCTGTCTTTTATATTCTATTCCCCCATCCTTACTACATTCCATTCGTTCAAGTTTATCTTTTTATATTTACTATATGTGAGAAATATTCAAACGGGAAAAATAAAGACACTTTAAGCAATGATTTCTATTCTTTACATAATGTTCTGAAAGGTTCCACATGACAATGCTGGCAGATGTTGATGCATGCAATACTTTAGCTAAGCCAATGATTGACAGGTACACCATTATTTCTGCAATCTGGACTGACTGCTACACAGAGTAAATGCTAATCCTTATCCATTCAGTTGTTTTTTCACATTATTCATTTTTTTCCCTCCAGTGTAGGAATGACTTGTTTGTTGCACTCCTAATCCTATGCCTTTGTGCCAATGGACACCAGACTGCAATGAACACACCTGGACAACTATTCTCTGATGAGACTACAGAAATGATAGCCATTGTAGCAAATGCCCTCTAGTAAAAGCCATGATATGTGACTCGTGGGGATCCAAAGAATAATTCTCCTAGCTTCAATTAATTGAGCTATACCTAGAGATTTTGTGTGCTTATGTAGGTATCTCATTTTATCAAGGCTGCTTTGCATGCAGAAAAGATGCCTCACAATATAAACCTATACTCCAGCCTGTTTTAAATTAGGTCCTCCACGATGTGTGCGCCCAGGATATGGAAGACTTTTTCTGGGTTTAATTGGATGTTAGCTTCCAAGCTTTCCAAGGACTGAATTGTGGGAGGCTTTGATTCCATGGCACATAATGTTAGATTAGCAGTAAGAAGATAGCAGATTCTGAGTAAGCTAAGAAATGCATTTGCATTGGGAAAATTACCTTGGGACAACCAAAAGCAAATCTGGAAGGGGTTTTGATTTGAGAATATTTTTCATCTTAAGTTCTGCCCTGAACAAGTGGGTTTCATGTTGCACACAGAGAGAAAGCTAAGCTTAACAACTTGTATAAGACTAACCAATTTATAGCAGGAAAACACGGTAAAAGCTGTGACAAGAAAATCTTATATTTAATGTTTCCAGGACTTTTGTACAGAAGTCAGAAATACACATATAACCATGATCTGCTATTAGACAGACAAAGGAAGTGGTGTGTAGGTTATGATCCCACTCCATCCTTTGTATCTAAATTCTGACAGTCCTCTGGAAAGGGTGAACTGAGCCAACAACAGTTCACGGACCTGGGCAGTTTGCACCTCCCACTGTTTTGCTTTGGGGTTTGGGTTTCTTGTGTCTTCTTTTTCAGGTAGGGGAGAAAATAACTTCAGCAGACTAGAAACAGAACTATGAAGACAACATCACAAAAACATAAAATTTCTTGTACTATTATGGTCCAACAATCATAACTGCACCTTTAAGGAAAACCTACCCTTTTGAGTCTACTACTATGTAGGCTTAAGTATCTTATGTTTTCACTGTACTTTACAACAATTACATGTCCTACGTATTTCTGGTAAAAAGGTTGGTGAGGTATTCTCTGACACTTCCTTGCAAATTCTGATGTTGATCTTCGATGCAAGAACATACTATTTGCACTCTGATAAAGCAATGTTTGATGCTTAGGGTAGTATACCAGTTAATCTGTTACCAAAAGAAATAAACTGTAGCACTTCTTTTGATTTGTTTTGAAGGAACTCTTCAAAATAAAGTCTTTATCTAGAACATTTAGCTATATCTGGAAATAGTTAATGTAAGCTGAACAACTTTGTAGGGGGTATACTTAGCTTGTGATTACATTTTCTCCCAGAGAAAGGATTTGGTAAATTGTAAATTCAGCATGTAGATAAAATTTTGAGATAAAGTCAGCTAAAAAGTTTGCAGCACAGTGTACAACCATCATGTAAACCCACATAAACAGATTGTCTTCCAAAGGAGCTGATCTAGGCAGCAATCCAGAACATAACTGTACTGCTGTGAACGTGATGAAGTGGCCCTAAACAGAGATACTCTCTGACCAGTAGTTAAATCGGTAACAATCCTTTGAGAAACTTTGATTCAGTGGGGGCAAGGAGAGCAGCCACCTGGCAGATGGCAAGCTGAGATGACCACAAAGCAGCTTCTAATAATGCTGAATGACAGCAGACTTTTTTTTTTTTTTTTTTTTTAAAGTTAATGGATCTTTATAATCAAAACCTGCATTGTACATACCTGCCAGGTACCATGGGGCTTGCTAGTTGCCATTATTAGAGCAAGTATCAACAACATGACAGCTGGATCAGAAGCAGAAACAACATTCACAGCAGCCAAACTGTGTTGGTTTGCCCCTGAAGCCCCTGCAATTGTTAGTTCCTGTTTCTTCTGTCTTTAAAAATGATTGTGACAGTAAGGAAACCAGTGGTGTGTTTTCCCTCCTTCCACTCTAACAGAGCCCTGAAGTGATTGCCAAACACGGTATCATTCAGTAGATATGTTCTCTAGAACAAATTTTCTAGCAAAGGTCTCTGAAACAGACATTAAAGCAACCCTGCATGATCGGTGACCATCTCAAGTTGCCAGGGAATAAAGCAATCCATGATTGCTATGAAAAACCATCACAGTTATGCTCAACTTGGTGGCACCATGGCCCAAGCAAAGGGGTGCCTGCATATTTCTGAAATCCATCACTGAGATCTAACCACCCATATCTCTATAGCTCTGACATAAATGAAGGTTCATTTGAAGGCTTTCAGACTTGTTTGTTTTGTTGTAATGGAGAGATTCATCTGCTCCAGAATGATATCTCCTGGGCTTCTGAGTCAGAACATGCTAAATATTCCAGAGACCACATCTCTGCTGGAGGAGGAACAGAGACAGGTACCTCTTTACTATGTTTCTGAATTTCTAAGGTTCAGTGGCATGAAGTGGACTCCCCTGGAAACCAGAGATAATTGCAAACCATGTCACCTTCTTTCACAAGGGAAAGGCCCATTTCTTCATCTCTGTTTTTAACTTGAAAATATTGCAATGTGCAGCTGTTGATTAGCTGTATTTGATACTGCTGATCTTAGTAGTTTCCAAACTATTTGCTGTGATTTAGCTAACTATAAGCTGCAGGAGAGCTGTGTCTCAATTCTTACTGTTCTTGCTGTCTTTATTGGACAGAGATCTGTTTTTTTTGTTTGTTTGTTTTTTGTTTGTTTGTTTGCTTACTTTTGTTTGTTTTTTTTCACTGCCAGTAAAAAAAAAGGAACCAGAGGTAATATGTTTAAACCTTTAGATACGCTGCCCAATTGCCAGGTAAATGAGAGTGGCTGAGGTCTGTCGTAGACTTTCACCATAAGGCGGTGATGCATGCCAGGGGTTTTTCAGAACGTGCAAAGCTTCAGAGCTTCCCTTCCATGGGGAACATTATCTCAATGCCCAGAGCCCTTGCAGTTGAAGAGGAGGGCATTCACTGCTGAAGGTGATGATGGTGTCACCAGTTAAACCAGTCAAACTATCGACACCAGTTTAACACTTTGGCACTGCTGTAGTGACTTTCAGCCAGTCACTAACACAACCTCATTGCACATTCCATGATATCCACCCCTGGATTTTGAGTCCAGGGAAGGAAATCAGATTTAAAACGAAGTTTGAAGTATGATGTGGAAAAAATAGAGTCTCCAGCACCAGCCTTATGGTGCGTACCAGCAGACCTTTGAATTCCTCACAGCTCTTAACCTCTTTGTACCCTACTCTGAACTTCTGCAAAACTGGGATGCTGACCTGCTTCGTGGGTGGGTGATTATAACACTGAATTAATATTTGTGAATTACTGTGATACATTTGAATGAAAAATGTAGAACTGTAAAGAATGATGATTATGATGAACCTTCAATTCTTTTTTAAGTTGGTCCATCTGTCATTTTAAACCATCTTGAAGTAGGCTATTATTCGAAAAACTTAAAATTTGTTGTGCAGTACTAGTTATCAAGACAGACCACTGCTTTACCTTAGCAAGCAGCTAAAGGAAAAAAAAAAAAAAAAAAAAAAAAAAAAGAGTTCACTTATACTTTACAATCCTTTTCTATTTATACAGCTTTTATACCATGGTAAATTGTGCAGCTGTTCTGTAAGATACCCCTGTATTGTTATATAGAAGAACTTCAGATTTAACCTGACCTACTCAGAATGGATATCCACACTACAGTATGTTATGAGACCTTTGTGATACTTCTTTGATAATTTTTTGCAGACCTCCATTAGAAACATGGAAAAGCTACTTCAAGAGTGCACACTTACAGCTTACTGTTTACCTATACACTCATAAGATCAAAACCCCTGGTCTTACTGTTTTTGTTAACAAGGAGCACTAAAAGTCTTCCCACATACTGAGTTTTGGTTTCCATTTTACAATCTGAGATGACAGACGGCACAAAAATGATGAGAAAACTGTGGGGAGGCTTCCAGAAGATTGATTCTCTCATCAGCTGATTCTTTTCTAGTTAGTCTTTTATTGACTACAAAGGTATAGCCAATGCAGAAAAGGAAAACCGGACTGCCCTGTTTAATCCTGAGGGCATTGGCAAAAGGTGATCACTTTTTGAGAAAACAGAGGCCTACAACGAAATCAGCACACTGTATGAGCCGTTAAGCTGATTTAAACACACAGGGAATGCCTGGGGTTGAGCTCAAGATCTCTGAGGTGTGAGATGAGAATGAAACCATTGCACAGACTAATATTACTGAGCTTTAGTAGCAGGTGGTATAGTTGATCAGTCAGGAACCTGTCATTTGGAGAATAGGCCAATATATCTGAGAGACATGAAAAATCCTTCGGTTTTCCCCCCTCTTCCTCACCAAGCATAAAAATGTTGCAATTGTGAACTTTAGCAATTATCAGCCAAAACTTTGCACAGTTTATGCTGTTATAAGTCATAGGGCAGAACCAAAATATAGTTACAGAGCACACATCAGCAGACTGTAAAAAAATATTGTAAATGATATCATAAGCATTTGTACCTGTGATTACAATAACACTGTCTGCAGTTCTCAAGTTCTCACACATCAGATTCCAACAGGAACCATGATCAGATGGCAGAAAATCACATAGAATTATAAGATGTCCCAAGTACAGTGATTCACTTTTTAGTAAAATCTGTACTTTATAATGTGGAACCTGTACCCCAGCTCCTATATTGTGTTCATGCTTGGAGACTTCTCACAGCAACTTTAGGAGACTTACCATGGTTTTGGGTCTGCGATTCTCCAGCAAAAAAGAGCCACTATTGCATGGATGAAAGTTAACCCTTACATGTTTCTGGCTCTGCAGATCTTGCCTATAATGGAAATTCTCACCACATTTTCTGCATATATTCCCCTATTCTAAACTCAATTTTCCTGCCCCTTTTTTCCTCATTTTAGTGCAACTCTCCTCCAAATTTCCAAACTACTACTACTACTAATTGGTAAGCCAGATAAAAGTTTCAACCTTAAGCAAGGCAGACAGCAATATATTTCATGTTCTGTAGGCCCAAATTTCGTATATCTTCTCGTTCAAACTCATCTGTAGATGTGCTTCTGGTAAATGAGCAACCATGGATTACTTAGCTTTAAAAGTTCAGAATACAAATGAATTTTGTGTGCAAGTATAGAATGTTTAACAACATGCACATAATACTAAGTTCATTTGGGCACTAGTGGTGATAGGTTACAGTAACATCGTTAATATATCTTAACGATGACTGGCTGATGTCAATGAGCAAAATGCAACTTTTTTGAAGGTCATAATGCAGAGTTCAGAGTCTATAAATATTAGGATAACTTGTGCATAATCTGTGACTAATTAATCTTAACATTCAAAAGTGTAACATCATAAATCAAATAGGTAAAACAGCATAAAATCCAAGGTTAAATATTTCAAATGCTTTTTTTTTTTTTTTTTTTTTTTTTTTTTCTCCCTGGGAACACATAATTCAAACTCTCTCAGATAAAACAAATTTGGGCACTCTACAGATATCTGGTAAACCAGGTACAAATGTATAATAATTTCAGGCTCATTTTTAACTCAGCAAGTTGTGGCTGAGAAACTGTATGCAAGGCAGATTATCCTGTAAGAGAAAGCTACCCTCTAGACTGCATTTAACAGAGTACATCAATGTCTGTATCTTCCAAAACTGTCACAAATTTTGAAGAAGGTAATGTAGCTTTCCTGAATGATACTGCAGAATGTTATAATAATAATAATTCTACATAATAGAGGTCACCATACAGCAGCTACCTGCAATCCTAAGTGTCTTTCCGGTTACTGTCACAAACCAACTGAATTGGCTGTATGACAACTTCTCAGGTAAGCTTCTCCAGGAAATTTCATATATGGTCAGATTTCTGTCACTACACTTGAATGTCTTTTGCCTAATTTCACAATCAGACATGAAGGCAGAGTCACTTGCTATAATTTCAGTTAGCTTATTAGATTCACTCCCTCCTGCCCCTCCAACTAAAACGCACAATCTATTTTGAACCAAATTTCTACTGCAGGCATGATGTATATTAGCTTAAGGTTATATTATACATATACATATACAATTATAATTATACAGAAATAACCACATCTTCATAAGTCTCTCATAAGTGTTATGCATGCCACCAGCTGAGAGGAATAAGTATATCTTAAATTGCAATTAGCAAAAAATAAATAGCATTAACCATAATTCTACAACAACTTTGACTTGATAGGAAATACCTTTACTCTTATGAAAGTAGAATAAAGATCACAAAGCAACTGAGCAAGAAGTACCAGAGAGAACACTCATGTGCTCCAAAGCTACTGCTTTTTCATGTCCTGGATTTCAGTCTTTTCAGATGGTGCCTTTGTTAGCTCTGATTTCTAAAATATTAGGAAGGAGCCCTACCTAAAAAAAAAAATTTGCACATGTTGTATTAGTACATCATATCACTAATAAGCACTGTATATAAACCAAAAGACAGAACATGCCACTCAAATTGTCATTACCAAATTGTTGTAACTGGGATTTATATGAAAATACTTATCTTCAATATACTGTTTCCCAAAAAGAATAAGTTGTGTGTATATTTTTCAGACAACAACTGAGGATTTCTCTTTTCATATATTTAAATCAGCAAGGAAACCTACTCCAGAAATTTGAATTGACAAAGGGAAGGATCAGCTGATCCTTTTTTTTTTTTTTCCAGCTTTTTGCTTCAAAATTAGCCTGAGTGCCTACGTTTGCACTTGGTGCCACTATAGATTTTTAGACATGGATAGGGAACATTTTCTCAGAACAATACTAGAAACACAGACTAATCAAAATATAAGGCATATAAAACTTTATTGCTTTCTAGCTGTCACCTTTCTTTGAAGATGCATTTGTTTTTACACCATCTAGGTGAAACCATACACGTAACCTTCCAAAAGAGAAAGAGGAAAGGGGTTATGAGGTCCACAAATCCACAAAGATGGCAGATAAACTGCAGAAGTGTAACCAAGCAAGGAGAAAAAAAAAAAAAAAAAAAAAAAGGAAAGTATAAGTACATCTACCCAAAGCACACTGGTGATCCTAGATCTTTGTGATATCTTCATACCAGCATGAAATAGTTTGAATAGTTTGGTTTTGCATGGAAAACTGTGAGCGGACAAGCAATGCATGTATTGGATAGATGACTAAAACTCACATTTCACAAGAAGGAAGTTGTCTGTCCTTCAGTATCAGACCAGGAGAATTTTACCCTTTTCCTTAAGGTTTTCCTTAACCACCAAACATTTTCTTCTTATTCCTACCCCAGAAAGATTAATGAATGTACAGCAATGTTGTGTTTGCAATTTCTGTCATTAGAAATAATACATAACATGCATATAAATATCTGATGGCAAACTTGTAACTGTACAAACTCAGGTTATTAAAGTGAAGTTGTAGGGTTGCTTCCGTTTCCACTGCAGCATTTTGTTCTTCCCACTCAACCCATCCCCTGACGCATAATGCCCTTTCTTAAAAGATTAAGAAAAACCCTTCCTGATCATTGCTCAGGCCTCAGAACAGAGGTGTAAGAACAGAATTCTCCACCCTTTACCTTGATCTCAGTGTATGTTTTATCCTACCCCTTCATGACAATGACACTAACATTAAAAGAGAACAAAAAAGGAGCAGTAGCAGCAAGCACGTTGAAGAACTTAACAATGATATAAAGATTGTTAAAAGACACAAAACAGACCACCTTTTTTCCCCAGGAAATATGACTATTATTTCAGCAGGCTCAAGATGTTAACTTCATTTTACAACATTAAAGGTGGTGACAAAATACACACCTTCAGCAATAACAACAATACACATACAAGCAGGTATATAAGGCACTTATATTTTTGTAAGGCAAGATTTACTCCTATGGCAGCAAATACTATTAGCTTTGTTCCTCCAACCAACAAACACTTGTGAAAACAGGTGAATGCCACATTCTTTTCTAGTCTTTATAAAAGAGCAATATGCCAATTTTAAGTCCTAGAATGATCTGTATTTTATAATTATTATTAATCCTTCAAGATATCCCAAGCGCTGCTTGGTCACTGGTGACCCCTCCTTGCCACAGCACAAGTTGCTGAGGCTGTGAAGCGCGCAGGAGCAACCCACCAATGACATTATGGAACAATAAGAAGGTCAGAGCCACATTGCATATTGCTGTCCTTCCTCAAGCCCTGCACACAGCATCAAGAGGGGGAAAATTAACCCTTTACTCATGCTCCCTAATGATATTTCTTATTACTCAAGTAAAATAGAGCAGGATGTCCCGCTAAGCCAGAGCAAGCAGAGTAGGATAAAATTCTCAGGAAAAGGAGGTTATAATTAAGGATATCGCTTGCCCCCTCATTCCGCCTTTTGTGTCAAAAAAAAAAAAAAAAAAAAAAAAAAAGTTGCTAGCGAGGAAGACATGGAAGTGTCTTTTGTTATCCAAAGAAACGAACTATAGTTTTCATCCCACTAGGGGTTTCCACAGTAAATGGAGCTTTTCTTTCTTTCAGCCTTATTTTAACAGTTCTCAGACTGACAAGCTGTTATAAGCATCAAGTTATCTTCTATTGGAACCATACCAAGGAAAAGAGTTCTATCTTTATCCCTCAAGACAAAAAGAATTAATTTTAGCTTATAAAGAAAAAAGACACAAGTAAGGAAAACATCAAATACTGATTTTTAATACAGACATAGCAAGAGCTTATAAAAATGCAGTGCTTAATATATTTTTATACTCACATATATGCATATAGATATACATAAATTGTATATCATATATGCCTTTGTTTGTGTATATTTCAGAGGTTCAAATAAAATGTTTGCTCTGTTTTTCTATTTAAAATCCAGGCATCTAATACTAGTTTCTTAAGTTAATGAGTCTGCACCTTATCTTACTGCCCATATTGTATATGTTTTGCAAGCTGCCAGCTGTGCATCAGAGCTGCCTCATAATGTTCATGTTTGCTTATAGGTGAAAAATAAAATAAGTATTTCTTAAGAATCGTGATATTTACAAAATGATTTTTTAAAAGTCACTTATTTTTTGGTATATTTTCTACTTATTCTATCTTCATTTTGCACCCCCCCCCCTTTTTTTTTTTAAACAGAAAAATGACCAGAATTATCTATGCTCTCTCATTGCAAAAAATAAAAAAATCTTAGGCTCACAGATTCACAAGCCTGATGCAAAGATTTCTGCCCCCATGATATAAACAAGACTGACTGAGGCTGGGCAGCTGCTGGCCGAGGAGGTGATGCCATCTGAGAGTGCTCTCTGGCTGAATGGAGAAGCCAACCTGGGACAGTGGGAGCCAGAGAAGGAAGAAAGAGACATAAAACACCCCCAAGACAAACGTCTTTTGTCACTTCTCCTTAAGCTGGGCTCTTTCATACTTTCTCCATCTGCCACAGTCAACACAATATATATATATATACACACACACACACACATTCAGTTACAACAGTATCAGGAAGAAAGCACAAAAGCAGTTATTTGCATAGCTTTAAAATGACACCACTCGTGCTACTGTTAACAGGATTTATACATTCAGAGGCTTCCCCACCCAGCTAAATGGAAACTTTTGGTTCATTTCATATTTGAGCCAACAGGAGCTCTCCTTTTCCATCCAGATTTCTATTGGAAAGGGAGAATTCAATAATCACTTCCACTTCTCAAAATTTGACTTGCCTGGGGAGTAACACATTTCATTTTTGATAGGAAAATAAAATATCACAAGTGTTCCATTATTATAAATTGTCATGGCACAGGATAAAAAAGTGGTTTTTATGTACAGCCTACACTTTTTAGTAAGAGTTTTATATGTGAATTGTTTATTCAACTTTGAGTAGGTTAAACAGATATTTGAAAGAAATCACCAAAGCAGTTGCAGAGGATATTTATGACTACTGTGATCAAACGCTTTGGGATAAAAGAGCAATAAGTTTGAGCCATCTTTCAATAAATTGAGCTAGTTAGTATTTACAATAAATAAACAAAATCACTCCCATATGACAGTTAATCATCTGGAAGAAATCTACTTCTGCTCCAGCTGCAGAAAAGACTATGTTAGGTGTTCGGCTTTAGTTGTATTGGAAAAAAAAGACTCATTAGAGACAAAGACAAGAGGATAATTAGGTAAAGAAAAAATGCACTTGCCCTTTGTGCCCTAACTTTGTTTCTTACTCACACATCCACCATTGATTTCCAGTAAAGAGAAAATGGAGAACTCTAGCCTTTATATACATATATGTATATATATATATATTATTTTCATTGCTTTGACCATACTAACTAGGGATCAGAAGACTCATCACTGATTAGTGTTTGGATTAGGCCATAAGTGCAGCATTTAGATTCTCATAGCTTTAGCTGTCATATACGGAATGAGAAAGAGATAATGGGATACACTTGCTTTTGCATTGTCCCCCTTGGTGCCTGCAATTTCATGAGTAAGCTGATTGTCCTTTAGGTATTACAATTAGAGAAAAGCAGAAAATATATATTAATTGTGCTGGAGTCTATTGGATAAGCTTTTCTGAATGAGCATCCACACTCCCTGCTGAGGGATGCAATCTAGACAGATTAGAGAGAGGCAGTAATCAGCATCAGTTGGCTCCTTTCCAGAGCTAGGTGACATGGCCAAAACACAATAAAACAAAACTAGCAAGTTAACCTCACCACAATTTTAGCAACATTAGAGAGTCCTCAGCAGAGGTGCACTGACACTAAGTGGAGGTTATTGAATTTTAATTTCTTTCTTTAATCAAATGTATCTAAATTCATCATCCTGGAACAGGAAAACATACCAATAGCCAACTAGAAGATCATGCACAAAAGACAAAAGATCACACTCCTCAGAGCCTGAGAGGCTTTATGCATACTTGTGCCACATTCTTCAATCTTCAAAGGAGGTCATTCATATAAATTCAGTAAAGACAGTAATGTGTGAATCTGATGCTACCCTGACCCCTCTTCCACCTTCGAAAGCAACTCTAAATGCTTAAACAGTAAAATTCAAGCAAAAAGGCACCTCCACTGCTGCCAAACAGATAGATAGCCTATGCTTGAACTCAATTTACAAAACAGAGACATCACTGTATGTTAGCTACTTTAATAGATTCAAGTTTATTTTCAGAATATACATCTACCTTCAGCCAACTGCAAAGCAAAAACAGAATAAAAATGCTGACAGAGACAGCAACCAATAAGTAAAACAGGCTACTGAAAGAACAAAATTAACAAATCAGAAAATTTATTTGAATAGCAAACTAATTACTTTTTCTTCAAAATTTGCCACAGTAGGAATAAGTGTAATGCTTGTAAATCTACTAATCCAGAAGTCAAAAAATATATTGGACCTATTCATGCAGAATATATTGCAGAAACCTGTCAGGAGCTCTGATATAGTCACCCTCTGGTCTAATCCCATTATATTGGATGCAACACTCTAGGCATTCATACAAGACTAACCCTACCCAAGAAACATAAAGCAAAACCAATAGTACTGTTGGTGTATGGCCTTAAGCATTGTTAGAACAGTAACAAGCTGCAAGCAATCTATGAATCTAGAAATGCTAGTAAATAGGATTGCTTTCAGTTTATGAGCTGGTAAGCCTGTTTCATAGCGCATTTCACAGTGACTGACAGTTCAAACATTGGGTCATCCAGCAGTGCTTCTGCTACATGCCAAGAGGCAGGGGGCCATGAAGACTGACAAAACTAAAACACAAGAAAAACTCATGACAAATGTCCATCTGATGTAGGCACTTTTAGAGAAGGTGAGCAAAAGTTGGAGAAAGTGTTCTTAGCCATAATCATCTTGAGAAGGGAGTACACAGTTGAAGTGGTTTTGACTGGCTACTGAAGCTGTGGAAACAGTAGAAACAATCACTTGTTGGTACTAAACAACGTACCCTCCCCTTTAAAACATTGTAAAAGTCTCTCAGGTTGCAGTTTTCTTGGAATTGAATTTTCCTCTTTTTTTTCAGTCTTAGTTGCAAGTTAAATTCAAGGTAGAGAATCTTTTCAGAGAAAGCCTTTCTGTGGCTTGTTTTTACCACAGAAGAATTTGTTCTGCATATCCTAATGGGCTTAATTTTGAAGATAGTCACTTAATATTCTCAACAATCATTTCAGGAGAAGAACAATGCAATGACATCTTTAAGAATAAAGAGGGAATTTATAAACATTGCTTCTATGCTCCCTACTGACTGAAATAAGAGAGGTGCAAAGGGATGGAATGGTGAGTCATGTTTCCTTCCATTCCCTCCATAAATCAAATGCAGAGATGAAAACACACAAAAGATATTAAGACTAAACTTGAAAGAGTTATTGATGAAAATATCTCTAGAAAATAGAAAGTGCTGTGCGTTATTGTAAATGAGAAATAGCAGCAAAAATGGTGAGGAGTATTTTTATATGTGAAATCAGTGCTATGTATATAAACTGTACAAAATTAGATAGGATTTTAAAATGGAATACTAAAAGGAATGAAAAAGATATACAAAATATTGTTTTAATTCTTACTATATCCAGTATTTGAAAAATAAATAAATAAATAAATAAATAAATAAATAAAAGAACGACACTGAAATGACTTTCTATTTTCTTACTTAAGTCTCATTACCAGTTTGGTATGTGATTATTAAAGAGTTCTTAATACATGTGTATATTCTGAAGGACAACTTTCTGCAGTGGCCTACATATACTCTAAGGGGGAGGACATTAACCCCTACACAAAGGTCTGGTAACAGCTTTTCCTCCTATTTTGGTCTACCAAGTCAGGCGTAAATACAGAACAGACTTCATGCTGCCTTGCTACACAGATATAAATTTCCGCTATAGAATCTATGTCTATCTAGCATTTAGCTGAACAACATCTCTTTTTTTATTTTTCTTACTCCTACAAATTAGAAGAAACTGCTTTAGAAAAAGCTAGGAAGCGGCCAAAAAACAAACAAACAAACAAAAAAAAAAAAAAACAGTAAGAGAAAATTCCAGCCTGAATGTGCTGAAATCTAAGAAATAAAGTTCAACTAAATTAGAATAAGCTCAAAGGCATGAGAGGTGAAACAGTTTATTCCACTAAATCCAGGATGACAGGAAAAGAATCATGAGGATAGACAAGATGAGTAGAATCATTTTTCTGTTGGAGTACAACACAGATGAAATGATTTCTTTAAAGGCCTTTTTTTTTTTTCTTTTTTTTTTTCTTTTTTTTTTTTCTTTTTTTTTCCAACACGGTGCATTTCTTCTTAAATGTGATGCTTTTGCTTGGAAACATATCTTTTCCTTCGGATTAATCAAGCTCCTCTAAAATAAGCCTTCAATGCACTAATGTATTTGGGAAAAAATGCTTTTGATGTGCCCTATCAGCAATATTATGAGATGAGCCACAGGATCTCTTGTCTGTGCTAAGTCGACTCACAATTGTTTTGAATTGCCAAGCTGTTTTCCTTACTTACAAGACGAACATAGAAATCCTTGGAGCGTGATGCCTTAGGAATCCAGAACATAGACGTTTTGGCATTTGATTGTGAATGTGTCCTCGGGAAACAAGAATAAAGCTGTCACCACTACATTACGTTCACTCATGCTCTTGCTGGCCGGAGGCAAAAGAATAAATCCTTTCTTGCTACACAATATCATGGAAATTTAGAAAGTGGAGGGATTGGTCTCTTTTGACCCAACCTGCATAAATCTGGACATTTAAGGAAAAAAAGAATTGCTTGCTCCCCAGAATTAAATTTAATTTATTTGAGAATGTATGCTATATAAATTAGCTGGTAAATTATTCACATTTTAATACTGATGTAATGTAAGAAGGGAATGACACCACACCTGAAGATCCTACAAGGCCTTATGGAAAAGTTGGACCATTAACAGAAAGCTTTCTTGTAGCATAAGCCAACCGGAAAGCTGGCCACATGCAGTTTAGAAGCAGTACAGCGCCGGGCTTCTACAGCAGTGGAAAATTCACTTCCTCAAGAAAAAAAAAAAAAACAAAAAAAAAAAACACATCATAACCATTCCCTATTCCTCATAATATAGGCAATATAATATAGGCAATATAGGCAAAATATAAGAGATTAGCAATAGCAGAGATATCAAACCCAGGCTTTTACAGAAACTTGAAACTTGATTTTTTAAATAGAGTCTTACTAAACCCCCTAAACAAAAGCAACCATCTTGTGAAATTCAACAATTCCACTTTCTTAGTTAGCATGACTGAACTAGGTCCAAATACCTGCAGGTAGGCACATGTACACCTGTATACAAACATGCCCAGGCATCCCAGATGCAGGAATTCTTAAGGCCTAGGACTACATCTTTCAAAATATATACTAACATTTTTTTGTGGTATGTGTTCTGCAGTACTGAAATTCAGGAGAAATATAATTTTAAACAATAACTTCAAAGACTATTTCACTGCTAATTTGGAAATTAAATTATTGCTTATAAAAGGAGTTGCTCAATTCTTGCTAAAATCCCTTTCTGGGAGGAGGAAGGGGGAAGACAAAAAAAATGTGGAAGACGTATATTTTTCACATAAATTCCTCATTTTTCTTGAATCCTCATATTTCTAGTATTGGGTCACATCAGCAGTCTAGTACTATTTCTACAGTAAGAGCGAGCGAGCATCATTTACTGCTCTTGACAAGCTCCCCCCTTACATGTGCCTCTTAGATGTGATGCCCTGTGTCACCACCTAGCTCTGTGCAGCCTCTGTTTCCATGGCTGCTTTTAAAGGTTTTAAAGCCTCCTTTTCACCTGGAAATGTAAATTGGGAAACTCTATCAGGAGGATTGCCTAGTAAGTATTTTTAATCAAAAACTAAATTTTAGGGGATACATTTATAGCAAGCTTCCCTTAATACAATCCACAGAAGTTGCAAGCACATCGGTTTTGCACAAATAAAAACTGCATTTATGTGAATAAACAGGGCAATTTGCAAATGCTAACTTGACCAGTCATCTGGTTCACGTGTAGAAATGCATATTTTCTGGGTATATGATGTCTGAGCTAGCAAATTTCCACCCAAAATTATAGAAACACCAGCATATTTCGGTAGCTGGATTGATGAGTAAAAGTGAAAACATTTCTAAACTTATCTGTGACATTACAAAACAAAGAATCCCACAAAAATGACTCAAGATTCAATAGGTCTTAGTTCAACAATGTCCCATTATGAACCCGTACCTTCCAGAACTCTCAGAAATCAAGATTTAAAGCAAGACTTGAAACAAACCCACTCAAAACTAGAAAAAAATAAAAAAAATAAAAAAATAACGCTGGACAAGACTGTCCATCCTGTTGGCTGAACATTATTGAACTCTGACGTTTTTAGTAGACAATTTGTTTGTAGTGCAGGCTGCAGCATAAATTTACAGAGTGTGGTGTGAAACCAACCCTGTGATAGTCACACCTAGGGAACACCAAAGCTAACCAAAACCTGAGTTGGCTTCCAACCTTGAGCTGAAACAAAGAGGACATGCAGAAGTGGTATTTTGTGACTGGTTTACCAGACAGGGTTGGCACAGACCTGAGCAGTGTCATGTGGCTTATGACACTGTCATATCCTGAGAGTCCCAGGCTCAAGCAGCCACAGAGACTGCAGCTGTGTGAACATGGCACTGAGAGGCCGCTTATCACGCTAGCTTCTGCAGTGCTTTAAAGCAGCCACCCTCTGGCCTGAGCTCCTTTCACCACCTAAACCCACTGCCTGGGCATGAGCTCTCCTGCAGCGCTAGTCCCTGCCTAGCAATGTGTGCATCGCACGTACAGCCAGCACGCACGTGCTGGTGCCTGAACAGGCACCCAGCAAAAAAACATCACACGTAAGAGCAAGGCACAGCCACATAAGGCTTCTGTAAGCCTCCAGAATCACTGAACCCTGGACCGGCACCAAAATGTATCTTCTGACCCTAATTGTCACAGAGACTATCAAGGAAGCTGTGTGGCCAATGGCAGCAGTTTGGGTTTGTCCCAGGTCAATACGGCATCCACAGAGGAACTAGTTCCCGAGGAGAGTTACCGCTTAAAAAGCTGCTGGATCTTTATGTGCACTCAGCGAGCATCAGCTGTTCAAGCGTCCGCAAAGGATGCAATCCTGAGCTTGGTGGCACCTGGCCAAAAGCAGCAGGGTTCTCAATCAGCAGCAACTGGAGAGAAAAAACTTTCCTCCAACATGGGCACTGATGTCAGCCAGTCCTCTAGGATGAGACAGATAATTTCAGTGGCATATGTCTTTGGCTAATTCTGATCTTTCCAGCACTGGCTAAAGTTATGGGGTGGTAACTGTGGAAATCTAACCTCTCAAGGACACGTGCATAGGGAAACAGATGGCTTGCAACAGACTGCTTAATCCCAAATCAAATAACAGAATCAGCACTTCAGATTGACTGCTTATGTAGACACTTCTGTGAAAGAGTGTGGCCTACAGACAGGCATCCTATGCAGCAAGGCCCTCGGAAAAGCTCATTATCATAATCTAGAAGTTAAAACTTTTTAAAAAGCATGTTGTCAAAAGTATGCTATAGTTGTAACCAAATCATTTGGTCTTTTCTGAGACAAATTACTACATTTTATATTAACTTTTGTTAGTATAAACAACATTTTAAAATATGTAAGGAATAAGCATTTTTCTTATCCTTGCTCTTCCTTAAAGAGTCATTAAGCCTCAAGCTTCCCATTCTTATTGTCTGCTGAAACCAGTAAAAATCAACTGATGGCAAGTGAGCAAAGAACAAACCCAAACAAAAAAATGTGTTTTCTTAATATTTAAAATAACTGTGTGTCACAACACTGCACACTAGGAAGCCCAGAAAATAGACAGAAGAAGAACATCTCCAGAAGTGATAAACTGTATTTCTCTTGTTGAGAAAAACAAGAGCTTCACTAATGTATGAAACTCAGCATCTCTGACGCTACTCAATGTAATCTTAAAAATACACCAAGCCAATTAGCTGTTTGGCCACATGAGTATAAGTGAGCAAAAAGCATTAATTTTATACCCTAGTATCTGATATTCACATTTAAGTGTTTTAAACTATCTTCTTATTTATTCTATCTGACTGCTGAAGTACCAGTGGGAGACTCGGAGGCCCCACATGCCTTGCTAGGGTAGAGCTGCACCCAGCAGGGCCAGCTCGCCCTGGGAGGTGCAGGCACATAAATACATAATCTAAGTATCTTTAAAGCAATTTAATGCACAAGGAATCCTGTGATTGGCAGCCACCAAGTAAATCAAATGGCACATCCTTGCAAGTAAGCACTGAACCAATTTGTCCAACTGTTGCAGTTATGGAATCACTGCAAACTACTACTGATGTAAAACATAAAACTGACACCCTACCCTCATTTTTTTTTTTATTTCAGATCTATCATCACTGGCAAGAAGAAGTTTTAATTCCTGAATCCTGGAAACATTTTATTGATCTAAAACTCCCCTATTAAGGGTTACATTTTCTTTTTCCAGTTCCTTCCTGAAAACGATTGCATGATGTTACTGAGTCATCTCAAAAGCAGGAACATTTCAGCAGTGAGTAAGTCATATATAAATAATGTAGTTCAATAATTTTCAACATGTGGTCTGCAGACTCTTTGGGTTCACACAGCCATGCTATGAAAAGGAAGCCTACTACTGTAAGTTAACCTTTGATGCACAGAGATGCATGCCTCCACTGAAAAGTACTTAGGGATCCACAAATCAAAAAGGTTATAAGCCACTGACGTAAGTAATCTGCAAGCAGTTTAAATGCTTTGTAGATTATAAGCACCATTTCCACTTATTACTTAAACAAAATGTAGAGATTTAGTGCCTAGTATTAAAGAACAATAATAATTATTTATACAACAGAAATCAAAAATTCAGAGTAAAATTGTAACAAACTCAGAAGTCAGGACAAACTAACAAGTGATTTAGTGAAATATTATTTCAAAAAGTAAAATACTAGTTTTGCACCTGTTCTACTTTTGCATAGCCCTTTTTAGCTTAGGTCCCTTGAAATACCAGTTTTTCATTCTTGTTATTGACAAAAAAAAAAAAAAAAAAGGCAGGAAAAAAAAATCTCTACAGCTAGAAAGAGATCATCTTTGAAAGAATCAGTAGACTTAAACACTGACAAAAAGCATACAGAATCAGTGAGCTTGTTAAATACAAACATCACTGACAAATAAACAGTCTATATTTGCTTGAAGAGCTTATAGGGTTTTTTCTCCCAGCACTATTGAAGCAATGTCTGTATCTCAAGTACTTTTCACATATCAGAGAAGTGGTAAATTTCACAAAGCCTGCACTAATGTTTTGCATTTCCATTCCAAGTGAAATGCACTTCAGTAAGTAAACATGGGTATTCAATAAAACTGTTGCTAGAGACAATGGGAAAAAAAAAAAAAAAAAAAAAAAAAAAAACCTGTTTCAAAATGCACTGATAAGTAAATCATTCTAAAAGCATTGGATAATACTGTGAAACACTGAAGGGCCGAGTCACTCAAAGCTGAGAATAGGGTTAGTATGAGTTTTAGTACTCAGGTCTGTATTTTTTTTTTTTCTAATCCTCAATGTGCTTGACAAACATAAAAAAAGATGCATGTATTATAATATTTCATAATTCTCTATGCATTAAGTACATCCATTGAGAATAATCACATCCCTCTTAAGGGCTGAGAGCACACTAACCAGCATGCACATATTCTTTTTCAAATATTTCACACAGTTGGGGTGCGTGGGGTGGCAGTGAGGAGGGTTGACTTGCTTAAGAAATGTTTTGCATGACTTTGCACGCCCTGAAACCCATAGTGCATTGGGTCTGATCACCTCAGGATTTCTATTCTCAGAACTTATTAGAAATTCACAGACAAAGTTACTTCTCCTCTTACTGGAGCACAGCACAGGGGGTCACCATGAAGAACCACGGTCTCTGTATTCCAGTCACTAATTTAAAAATATGTCGTGACTTTGCAAATGGCGTATGCACATGCTTAACTTTACATGTTGCAGTCTCACTACATTCAGAAAGGCCATGAACAGTAAGCAAGTTTTTAATGCTCAGTGCTGTAAAGAACTGTTTCTCTAAGATGATGCAAATGAAGAAATAAACAAAGTGAAGAGTGCTAATTTGTTCATTAAATCTTAATTTATCCCCTAACCTATTTCTACCCTTTCTTCACCAACACTGATCTGCCAAATCTAGCCAAAATCTTATATAATTAACATTTTTTAATGAAATTAATTGAAAAGCTTTGCATAATTTTTCTATACCAGTGTCCTTTCAAGATAGCAATTGTTTTACATAAGTTTACAAAAATTGAAAGGGCATCTGTGACAGTGGAGGAAGATCTTTTGATGGCAGGGTGTCTGACTAGAAACAAAGAAGAACAGGGGCTGATTTGGTACCAATTGCTCTGGTTGCTTTCCAGAGCAAGTGTTTAGATCCTGGATTTCCTTTCTAATCCATTCTTCTGAATGGGACTCTTATTCTTGACCTTTTCACTGTAGAATTCCTGATAAATTATATCTGGTGGATAGGCAGAAAAGAAGAGCTCTTAGTGTAAGATTAATTTTAAACATATGAGAAAATAAAAGAACATAAGCAGATGACAAATGCAGCTCACTGAATGCAAACTTGTGCTGCTCTCTCAAATCAGGTTCTGCGTCACACCAATGTGTGCTGCACCAGTTACTGCTTCTGGGACACTATCATGTTCAGCCCTCAGCAAAATGATGCATTGCAGTGGTCTATATTTGTATCTCAGTAGCAAGGTTCTCAACTATAAAAATCCTAGTTAATCAAAGATAATAAAACCATGACGTAATGTGTGTCCTGGGGGTAGAGAGAAGCTGAACAGGACACTGATGTTTCACGCTATCTTAAAAACCAGTGGTCATATGCCCTCAATCAAGGCAGAGGTCAGTCTTCCAACAAGTTTGACTTTTTTCATCTTGTCTCTCAAATTCTTCATTCCTTCTGTCTCCCAGAATTTAAGATTGAGCAAGTTGTGTTTCATCTTTTTACCTATTTCTTCCAGACAATCTAGATTTTCAAACTAACTTACTGAGTGCAATCAGTTATCTGTTTATCAAACAAAATCTTCTCAATACAAGAGCCAGGAATCAAGACTGTGGTCTGCCAGTCAGATTCAGCCTCAAAAATCACTTCTATCAGATTTTTCCTTTTCTCTTCAGTACTCCCATCAAATTATGTTTAAATGGACTCTGCAGGCCATACAGATGAAGTTGAGCTGTGAGAAGCAAGAAAAAAATGGGTAATTTGTCTAATGTCGCTCTAATGTAGCCCCTAAAGAAGAGGTAAATTTGAAAATGGACTACCAGTCTGTAACAGCTTAAAATGTTCCTACTCTATAAAATGCCATTAACTTAAAAGATGTTTGCAAATAACACCAAACTTGAATTACTACTCTTATTTTACCTACAGCAGTGAGACTCTCACCAACCTAGGCAGATTATAAATGCATCCAAAATTTAGCTTGTCCCCTTGTTTCTTATGGTTGAGCCCATAACAGGGGAAATGACTTAGGCAATACCTAATACAAAAACCTACAGACTAAAATACTTTATCCAAGATTTTTCATATTACAAAAATTTTTGTAAAGTAAGATAGAAGCCTGCCTACTTTCTGCAGTAAGTTCCTTTCAAATCTTTTCTTACATACAACAAAACTTTGGTTCTATTTAAGGGTGGTTGGCAAAATTCTCTATGGCAATATCCTTCATGCCTGTGGCATAATTTTGATCATCAGCCTATTCTAGATTGTTTCAATAAGTTTTCTTTTCTGCACTGACAAGCCCAGGTTGACTGAAAATGCTTCATTCTTGTTTTCCCTACCTAGATGCCAATCACAGGGATCTTTACCTGCTCCTTCCTTTTCCTCTTTTTTTTTTTTTTTAATAAAAATAAAAATAAAATATAATGGACAGAGAGGGAGAGAGAAGCTGAACAAACCCTACAAATTAAATAAAAAATGTGTCCCTACTCTGGAAACACACAAAGACTTAGACTCCTGAAATGCCTACTGTGTACTCTACACAGGTACCTAGGTGATGTACTGATCTACAAGATGTTCAGCTTCCTCAGAAATTACACTGTCATTCTTCAGTCCTTGTCAATAGTAACATTTTTGCATGCTTTTTACTGTAAACAGGTAGCTTTTTTTTCTTTTCTTTTTTTTTTTTTTTTTTAAATTGCCAAAAATAATAAAAAAAATATCAGAGAGCTCTAGCTACTGGTATGTCTTAAAATAGAAGAATAAAAAATATTTTTTGGCTCTCTTTATCCCTTTAAATAGCAATAGAGTTTTCTGGGTAGAAAGAAAATAGGAGTAACACAGGAATACTTAGCATTCAGGTTGCTTGTTTTTCTAAAATTGTTTACTTAATGCTTCTCCTCCCTCCACCTTCCCTTGGGTATCGTTCTTGCCAAGACACATAGATTTATATTCACTTTTTTTCCAGTGCAACTTTTGGAAAGCTAACACGTACAGTATGCACTAAGAGTAACTTCTAACCTGCAGGCAGAATAAAACAAATCCAAAAAGTAAATGTACCTTTACAGAAAATTGTTGAGTGGATTTAAGTTACAACAATAAACAATAAATAATAAAGTCTTTCTGAAAGCTAGAGAAGCACATGAGTCCTCTTCATTGATTTTATCACTTCATCACACACAACAAATCTGTGTCAACATGAGTGGCAAGTCTCTGAGGTAAAAAATGTACAAGTCAAGGCCATAAAAGCAGACCACATGCTTAGGAATTTGTCTATTGTAACCATAATGAGGTGGCCTGCTGTCTCTAAGGAGACAATTCATGATACAGCATATGCCCAGGGAGAAGTGAAAGACTATTTTATGAATCCAATACAGTCACCTGTAAGTCAATGAAGATTCAATTTCTTAAAGAGACAGAGAGGAAGAAAACATTCATGTGAATAGCAGAGTCGCGAATAACCTGTTTGTGTGTAAGTAGATATTGCCCTGCAACAATACTCTGACCTACTGGAATCAGCATGGCTACTCGTGTGATCTAAGATTAATCATGGAGTCCTCCAAGAGGAGGCCTTTGATGCATAACACGATCTTCCATATTTACATAAATAGCATTTTCAGCACTCTATTAATCTCGACAGTACTTCAGAGGGGCTGCCAGTATTAAAACCCATTTATTGGAACATACCGAGGAGTACAAAGGCAAAGCAGTTTCTTCATGTTTATACCGTGCCTTATTACCCTCCTACAGCACAAAGCTCACTCCCTTCAGATGATCAGGCTATGTATGCTATGGCCACTAAATAAAGCCCATTAAAAAAAAAAAAAAAAAAAAAAAAAAAAAATTTACAGCTTCAAAACTACTAGGGTACTAACTTAGAGTATCCATGGCTGCTGCCAAAAGTGTTACGTACAGAAGTCTGCTCACAGAGGGTTAAGTTGTCCCATTTCACCACAATGACTGCTAATAACGAATAAAATTTCTTTATGGAGAATTGCCAATCATCAGAAATGACATTTCATGTGTGTAATGGGCAGGAGGGGGCAGACAGCTGAATGCAATGTTTTATCAAATATTTTACTTTGCAGACAGGAGAAAGGGAGGGAGTAGAAGGGCTGAATTAAGGAAGTAAGAACTGCAGAGTGACAAATAGAAAATCGTGGGGTGTTTGAAGGGAAGGGAATGGGAAGGGAACACATAGCAGAAAATAAAGTTTCTTATGATCTTCAAGAGAAAAATAAAGTCTTTATTTTAAAAGTCAGCAAAAGCTGAAGAGGTTTTTTAATCATTTTCCTTACAGAAAGCTACGCAGTAAAGAAATACATTTTGTATGTACGTTTGGAGTTTTAGTTTCAAATCCTGTGAATGAAGTTTAAGTCTATGGAGAGCTCTCCCTGAAGTTTACATAAGTATCTAGCATCTGTAGTGAATCCTCCATTTTCTTTTCCCCCCTTATTACAGTGTTACGTGAAATAATGTTTCTGATTCTTCAGTGGTCATTCATGTAAGATCATTTCCAAACACTTTGACTCATGTATGCAGTTGAGGGAAGCAATACCAAAATCAACTGAGTAGTTGATTATGGATTTATAGCCTATAAATGCGAGGGCATATGGTGAGACTCTAAGATGGATATCATATGTTCACACAGCTTCACACCGATCATGAAATTAAATGTAAAATAGGAAACAAGTGACTTGGGTATCGTAATTTAGCATCTGCTCCAGTTCTATTAATTCAGGTTGGACATTAGACAGTAGCAGTGGCATAACATGATACAGACACAGCCAAGCAACTGCACACACAAGACAGCTTGATTATGTCCTGCTCAGAAATGAACTGCCATGAAGGACACCTGGACTACCAGAAATGCATTCCCCCTCACTGTTATGCTAGTATTAAGAGAACAAAAACAATCTTTTCATCCTATCACTCCTGAATATAATCCATAATTCTCCTTACTTCCTTAAAAATGGAAGAAAAGCTGTTTTCTAGGCACCACGCCTGGTGTAATACATGCCTCAACAGTAACTCAACGTACTTGCTGTTGAGATATGGTTGATCGTGAAATGCAAATTAAAGCTAAGCCAAGAGGAGATACCTTAAACCCCTGAAGTTTTCTTCACTTTGTCTAGACACCAAAAGTGTCTTTGACAAGTACGATTTCTTTTTTGGAAAAGGACACATTAACAGCGTATCTAAGTTTAAAGAGCTAGAGTCTTCATGTCAGAAGCAGTCATCACTCAACATATATAGGGGAGGTGAGGGAGAGACTGCTTTCTGATTCAGTTTACCTCAAATCTTGTTACAAACTAGTAGCGAAAGGAAGAACTGATTACATGAAGCAAAGGGAGCAGCATCAGAACTGTTTTTAGCAGAGCGTGGACAGTAATCAGTAACAGCATTTACATGAACTGTCTGGGGGTAGGTCAGAATTTCTGTAGCTTAGAAAACTGGATGGCATACAATAACGCTAAACAGAAGTGCTCATTCTTGAGGGGTTGTGGAGGAGCATTTATTATGCTGCATGTTTGTTCAGATTAGTCTCTGTAGTCCAAGCAGATGGATGTCAGTCTCTCTCTCTCTCTCACACCCCCACATCAGTAAGGCAGAAAAAAGAATATTTTGATTTAGTGCTGCAAGTTTACTCTTGCCACCTGTTTTTACCCTTACCAATTAATGTTGTTTTTACATCACAGGTTAATAACTTGGATATTTTGAGACTAGTCTCTCAAACCACCTAAACTTGGAGACTGAGGTATTCATCAAGTTAAAACGTCAATAAAATGCAGAGCAACAATTCAGTGGAATCCATAAGGCAGGAGCAGTGCTGCCATGCTGGATGGAAACACTCCTCTTTGCCTTGCAATAGTCATATTTTTGTTTTTCTTATTCAGCCTCTTTTCATCTCCCATTCTTTTGTTTCAGTAATCTCTAGTTTTCTCCTTTTTTTATGTCTTTATTTGTGAATAGCTGTGTGTTCTCACAGTGCAGTTCTCACTCCTGTTTCTTCATCCAGCACAAGTATTTTTTAGCAATAAATGAGTTGATACTCAGAGCGTTGTCATAATTTAAGGGATTAGTAAAGCAAATGAGAGAAATTTGGTCATGAGTGTTGCTGCCACCAGAGTCCCATGGATATGTGGTAGCCCTTTGCGAACACCATCATCAGCTCTAAAACCCAGAGATCCATTATTAACTTGAACAAGGCACTTTTTTCAGCAGTGAAAATGTGTTCATTTTCTTCACCTATTTTTCCCCTATTTACTCCCCATGTTCTTCTGACTAATATTGGCCAGGCTACAGCTACAAATTTCTGAAGAATCCAAATATAAGGTAACTGATTCATAATCCCTTAGCTATGACCTAATACATAGAATTCAATTCTCACATGTCTTCAGCCTTTGACAGAGGCTTTCAAAAAGACATCAGAACAAAATAACTGAAGTTTAGGTCTGAGGGACCAATCCAAACAGGGTTTTCATTGAATATTAATGAAAACAGTGAATACTTTTCCAAGAAGAATTGGAAATATCAGTGGATTTTCTGGCATCTTAAAGATTTTTCTTGAATATTTGAGTACCTGAAGAATAGTAATGAAAAACTTTGAACTGCTGAAGTTTCATGACTATTAGCATTAATTAAATTTTATTGTATTGAATGATGTAATTTGCTACTTACTTGTTATAGGGATGTTCAAACATTTCAAACTAAGCCATTAGGGAGTAGAAGACGTATCAGAGTGACTTCTGTGACCAATCATGCAATATGAAAAACAGCATAAGGCTGATGTGAACACTTTACAAAAAAGGAAGACTGAAATTTGTTCACATAAGTGAACATAAGTACTTTTTTTCCCTATTCTTTTGCCATATGCAAATTTGATTTATTGTATATTTTTAGAATATTTTATCATGCTTCTGTAAACAATCATCTTGATTAATAGATTAGCATTTAACTTCCTAGGCAAAACTATTTTTCCCTCCATAAAGAAATTGTATTAAAAGACAAGTGAAGTTGGATTGTAGTGGATTTTGTATTACAAAATTATGAGGAAGCTGGAAGCTTCAATGTTGTTTCCTTAGAAGTGCATCTTCATTATCTGATATCGTTAAAAGCAAGTTCTGCTCTAATTAAACTTCATCCTTGGTTGTTCAGTTGCTTTTGCTCATGGATGCATACCAATTTGTGTATTATAAAGAATCTTCTATTGATTCTATAAAGTTGACAATTTGCCTAATGGAGGGCAAAAATAATTTGTGACTGTGACTTCCCTTCCTTTCCAAAGTGTGCCTCTACAGAATTTGCAGATGACATATGATCAGTGCACATTAGGTTCAGAAGGAAAACATTTGTCAGCCAGATATCTAATGGCCCATTTTGCAGTGAATAGATGATGTTCAAAATCTGCCAATTTTCAGGGGTCTTTTAATTACAGCTTTGATGTGTATGGTTTACTTTACCTCATATATTTACCTAACAGGTACAATAGACCTGAAATCTTTTTTTACTCTCATGCTCACCTTGCAAAGCTTAAATTTGTGGAAGCTAATCAAACATATTTCCTTTCCAGTGTATTCTGAGAACTAGAGGTCAGAGGCAGAACTTCAATACCTAAAACTTGAAATACTAGATTGAATTAAGAACCTAAGACTTAAAGGACTGAATTGAATGCAGAGAAAAGATGGTTTAGCAATTTTTCTTGCATCTGTTTAGAAAGGCAGATACACTTATCAGTCATGCAATGTAAGTATAAGCCTGTACACATTCTGTTTTCAAGCACTACTGACTACTGTATTATAATATGTATATATATATATATATTCTCTTGATTTTATTTCCAACATGTTGTCAAACATGAGGAAGATTTAAAATGGATTCAACACTACAATAGAATTTCCTGGTTATTTCTTAATATTTGAAAACAGCAAGCTGAAGAAAATTCTTTTTAGAGAGCTAAGAAGGCAATTCACTGCCCTTCTCCCATCCTTTTATTGAGCACAATTAAGCTGCTATGTTGCTTAAGCAATTTTAAAATCTCAGCATTTAAATTGTTTAATTATCTATGAAGTAACCTCACAAAGATTCAAACATTTGTATTTCTCTGCCTTACAGAAAACGTTTCAAAAACGGAAAAGCAGAAGCAGAGATTCTGTGTTGTTAGTTGCTGTCAAAGAGGTCTCTCTTTCTCTCCCTTTCTGTTGTTTCCAGCCATCCCTCTCTCCATTCTCCTTTGTTTGCTAAAGTAGCTTACTGACTGTAATAAAAGGAGCCCAAGTGTCAGCTTGAGACTGCCATGAAAACTAACATTCACATAAACCATTTTTTCCACTTTTGTTAAGCTTCTTATCAAAAGAATTCTCTCTCTCCCTCTGTCTCTTTCTCTTTTACTCTCTCTCGTCTTCTGTCCTTTTTAGGATATCTTTCTAATTTTATTGAGACTCCTCTGTTAAGGTACAGCACTATAGTTCAGTAACTATAGGAAAGTGAACCCAAAAGAGCCAGCTTGAGACTACCACAAACCATTTTCACTTCTTATGTTAACATTTCATCTCAAAGGACTCTTTTCTCTCTCTGTCAGTTGCAAGGCATCTCTTTGTCTCTATTGTGCTTACTGTGCTAAGGTGCCTCATTGACTGGAGTGAAGTGAACTCAAGCATGCCAACTTGAGGCTGGCACACATTTTTTAATTTGGTTGAAGTTGACACCCTAAAGGACTCGTAGTGTCTGAGCAGCAACACTCCTCTCCCCCTGCCCCTGCCCCATGCCTATTCCAGTGAGATGACTCTAAGATATATTTGCTATAATAATGATTTATATATTTAATTTGACAGAATTTAATGGATTGTAACCCCACAGGTCATTCAAGGATATTTCTTTTATTCTTCACCACCTTCTGGAGCACCTGAGATACTGCGATAAGGTGAATACCAAACTACCAAACACACACCTGCCTTCATACCTGCTGAATAGTTAGGAAAACTTAATAGTAAGGCCTGATTTTAAAAGAATTCTTAAAGAAATACTTTTGAATGTAAAAGACATTTTTTGTCTTTCTTGGGGGAGGGGGACAGGAAGAAACAACAATAAAAAAAAAAAAAACTCACTTCAGCCTGTAAGATTTCACATCAACTAAAATAATTACCCTACATTTCTAAGGTATGTCCTAATCACTCTGGTTTGGCCTTTTTATAGTAGCCCTCATTCCCTTGAGGATTTACCTTTGGTGACAATTCAATGATTAAATAGAAAATAACTAAGATTAAATAAATTATGGCAACCAAACTCTTAGCCCTAATTGGATAGATACAAGTCTATAAAGATGACAAACAAATCGGACTAGACAAATTCCTGGTACTTTTTCAGTTATCTGCTATCAATAGTTTAAACAGTAATCTTTCAATACTCAAATGCTTGAATAACCACACAAAAACAAGGAGTCCAGGGTGCAATATTTGAAATCTTCCTTTTGGTTTGTTTTCAGTGATATCCTTAACCTACTTACTACGTCTTTCACAGCTTATGACAATCTTTAATTAGCTTAACTTAATATTTTTCTCACTCTTCTGTCTTGATAAAATAAGTCATTCAGTTTTGAATAGAAAACCAGGAAGGGAAGTATTTGATAACACTGGATGTATCCTTCAGTTTGTTTTAGCCAAAACCCTACACATTCCTGGCAAGAAAGAAGTATGTGTCTTAATTCCAAAATGCAGCAAAAAGACACTTGTTTATTTTTGCACAAATACAAGCCTGATGTTAGTGACGAATTTACTGTATGAGAAAACTGAGCCGCAAAAATCTGCACTACCTATTTTCCTTCTTTTTCTCCACACCCCCCCTCTGCCGCCACCTCTTCCCAGCCTTTTTTTCTGCAGATCACAGAAGAGATTCAGGAACATGGATAATATTGACAACAGCCAGGGCACACAACAAATGAACCATAAAAACAAGCCACTTAAGTGTGAACGCAGCAGAGATTTTGCATAGATGTTTTTACAATTTTTCATAGCCAGCTTGCCTCCAATTTTAAAAGAGAAGAAAACTTTCTACTTAAATAAATAAAACCTTAACTTTTAGAAAAAATATTGTGATTTCAGGGCATACAAAAGTTAATACCACTTCTTGTCCACTATACCCAAAAGAAGCGTTGAGTACAGAAGTTGTTTCATTTTCAAGTCATTACCAGTAAAACCCTTAATCTTTGTTGCTACACTAGGGGCTTTTTCTTATATCCTGCTCCTGAGCATACCACCATGCAACGGTGCTAGACTCACTGAATATCACCCCAAGAGAGCAGCATTAAAAAGGTAGGCCCTTCCATATCAAAGGGCTTCCCCTCCCCCCCCCCCCCAGTACATATGGGATTCATTCTATTTGTCTTCTGGTTTCTGAAGCTTTAGAGTTTAGTCAGTCTTTAGGTTTCACTTTCCTACCATAAATAAATAAATAAAAATAATGATGGCTCACATATAATCAAATTCCTCTACCAGTTGAGGCTTTTAAAAAGAACAAAAATCCACCCCACCCACCAAAAAATAAACAAATATCGCGTGAGATCTGTTAAACAGATGATCAGAAGAAAGGATAGAAGCCAGCAACATCTTCTATGAACAAAAGTACAGCAGCCTGTTTCCACAGCTAAGAGATGAAAGCCTGTAAGTTACCCTAAGGGAAAAGAATCAGGAGAAAGGTGTAAATTTAGAGCACTGAATCTGCAAAGGAGTATAGGAGAAAGGAGTAAACAAGTCTTGTAAACTTTCAGAAAGCTTTGATTTTCTCACCATGGTCTAACTGAGAATGGCTCTTGGCTACATCAAAGCTTATTAACAAAACTGAGAACTACAATTTCCAGAATAGTCAAGGCCAGGGACACAAAGAAAAAAAAAAAAAAATGCAAACCACCCACACCCAGCAATGACCAAGTGAATAACAGGGGTGGTGACAATTTTCTAGAAAACCTAATGTGATCCAGGTACATAAAAACAGAGCAGAGAGTTTCAAGAAGCTAGATAATGTTGCCAACAACCAGTTGCAAATAGTAAATGAGCTGTAAAAAAGCTACATGACTTGATTGTAAACAGAATAGTAATTTTATATAGCTGCTTCATGAATTTTAATAATCAGCTTAAGTCTTTAATTTTCATATGACAAACAAACTACTCAAAGTCACTAGTCTTCAGGAAATTAAGGACGGAAAATAAACAAAGTAAAAATAATAATAATAATTCCTGTCAAGTCCATGGGCATTCTGCCATTGTTCTTAATAGAATTACATTTCTATTAAATTTTTGAAACAACCTTGGAAACAGACAGACAGGGTTTTTCTGCTTTTCACTAAAGGAATCTTAACCTTGTTTTGTGGCAGCAGAAAAGCCAAGTTTCACAAGCTATCACCAGGTGAATTGAGCATGATTATTGTGTGTGATAAAACCAATTATCCCAGATGAAATTTTCGTGGTGCTCTTTAAGCATTATCATGCATAGATTCACAGGACACAAGACCCTGTCTGTGAAGTATCTGAGGGTCCTCCTACTCCTCCTCCCCAAAAAATTATTGAATAATCATTTACTATTTACCTGCAGGAAACTTAATAAAATGTGAAAATGCACTAAACCTCCAAACCTGTCTCTGGTAAGCAGCAAAAGTACAACTGGCCAATTTCAATCAGATTTATCTGGCAATTTTTCAAGAGAGGAAGAAGCGTGACATGAGTCCTCTGCCAGGCCTCTTGCATCTCTGTGAATATTCTGTAAACAGAAGCAGTTCGGCACATCCCCAGTTGAAGTCATACCAGCTGTTGTTCTTACTGCACTTATTCTCTGCAGTGAAAGGGAAGACAAAAATCATACCACCTAGACAAAAAGGGGAAAAAGGGGGGTGTGGGTGAACAACACATACACACCAGGGAAAGGGGATATTAATGGTTATTTTGAGAAAGAAAAATTTGCCATTCAGCACACATTTTGATACCCTCATAAAGTACTGCCATGATGATGCCATAAAAAATAAAACTGTATCAAGCTAGGACTTTCATTTCCTTTTGATTCATACACTTCTGCCAGGTTTGTGTAAAGCCCACAGTGCTTCAAGTAACAACAGAAAGACACATTAACTCTGCAGTAGTTCATAGAAACTTTCTGTGAGATAGAAAATGTATTCATGTTGAAAATATTGAGTCACTAAGCTCTCAGAGTGCATTCCAAAAGTCTACCAGAAACATTTCAATCAAGAGTCTGAGTATGTGACAGCCAGGCCATTTGGGCTAAAAAGCATTGTGCAGAATTATGTTGGGGAATCTAGCGCCCTCAAAATGACCTCATATTATGGCCACGGTATTAAGTCATGGAGAAACCTGTAAACAAAATGATATATATATATATATATATTTTTTTTTTTTCCAGAAAAATAAATAAATAAATAAAGGGAAAACAAGTTCCCAGTAAGAATGCTAAACTACCCCCTTCTCCCAATGGAATGCTTCACTTTCATTTCCAAGTAGCAGTAAGCCTATTGACCCCCATGGTGTTATCCTTTTCACTGCTCTTGCAGTACTTTCTTTAATCTCTCGGATCAAAGATTGGTCAATAAAAATCATCTCTGCTTTTGTGGGGAGCAAACAAACTGCACCAAGACCTATGATAATAGTAAATCTTCACTAAAATCCCTAAGAAGAAAAAAAAAAAAAAAAAAGTGTTTACATTAACTTTTTCCTTTTTTTTTTTTTTTTTAGAACATAATGTTTGGAATTATTTTGTTTCGAATCAGTTTTTATTGGTTTATATTCCTTTACACTCATTGTATTCTTTAATTAAGGAATCTTGAGCCTTAAAAAAAAATGAAGCTAAATTATATTTACACTTTTTTATACAATATTTCTAATCAATTGGTTTAAGTCTTAATTATAGAAAAACCCCTGGGTCCTCCACAAAGGTTAAAAGATTGGACAGTATTTTAACAACAGGAATATTTGTTAAGACAGTTTTCAACAGCCTCCAGACTACATGGCATCCAAGGGCTTCGTGTTACACCTAAGGTATCAAATCTAATGACAATATGAGCAGGAAAAAGAAGAAAAAGAAAATAAACGCAAGGACTCCAATATACTTTTTTTTACCAGAAGAAATCATCCAGAGGTATTAGTTCCCTGCTACTTCAGCTTATAAACCTGACTCATTTCTAATTTCTATTTCAACTTTAACCTACGTCTCCAACCTGCAAGATCCATATCCAGACTCTTATTATTCCACAATATTTCTAATATCCATCAGCTTCACTGACATCTAAACAGGAAGAAAATGATTCCTGTTCAGCAGAAACTCCTTGAAGTCATTCATAATCACTGATCACTGCATCTTCATCTCCTCTGGGCTCCCTGATGACCACTTTTCCCTCTTTCTGAGTCTCATGAAAAGCCCAGACCATTGTCGAAGTGATCCTGCTGCCTGGCGACACAAGTACAACTTTGAATGTTTCCAACAGGGTCCACGCCCCAAGATACAGTGCGTGAAAGTGTTAATATTACCTACATCATGCATTGCAGATGCTCTCTTGCTACCACACTTTTGTTGTCATCCCCAAAGTGCCTGCCTATGTCACCCATGACCTGATGAAGCCCACCTTACTAACAACAAGGCTGCCACTAGCACCCGTTCCACACACTGTTATTTGCTCAGCCCTCAGGTTGAAAAGTTTCTACCAGATTGTCACCCAAGTGCTCTTCACTAGTAGTTCACATGAAAAACCATTCATGTACACAACCAGAACATTTTAGTAATAATGGTAGAGGAAATTCAGCATGCAGAGATGGATCTTTTCTGAGCAGAGATCCCAGACGTGGACCTTGGCTTCAGGGAGACTTAAACCAGGTCTTAAACATGCTATAAATCATATCCTTGTTCAACAGCAATTTCCTAATTTATTGTTAGAGCTTGACACCATTTTTTGGCTCACGCTGCAAGTAGATCTGGAGGGTCAATATTTTCTTTATTTGTTCTATTTGGTGCCTTTTATATACTCTGGAGTAGTGTAACATGAGGCTAAATACTGCTTATAAATACTGAACTATAATTACTTTCTCATGCATTTATTGAAAGGTCAAAAGTTATTCTACTAGTGCACTAATTTGAAAAGCAAGACTTGGCTTCCTAATCCAGATCCCTAAATTCCAGAAGCCAAAGCTGAGGGAACAGCTTGTGTCCAAAAATTGTGCCCCTGCACTGAGGATCACAGAGATGCACTCTGCAAATCAGGTTTGTCTGTCCGATTGTCAGGGAATTCTAAAGGTCTTCTGAGGACAGGCAAAGCTTAGATGAACCCAGATTAGCCTAAAACATAAAGAACAATCTGGCATTTTCTGCATGAATAAATTCCCCATGATTTTATTTATAACTTGGAGCATGCAAGTGATATACCTTTTTTGCCCACATCTTGCAAGCAATATATTTTTTTTGCCCACATCCTAAAAAGCTTTTCCTCCTATCAAGGTAAAAACATTTTGTTACTTGGAAAACAGATGAAAAAAAAAAAAAAAAAAAAAAAAAAAAAAAGTTGTTTATAAGCACCTAAGAATTAAGGATTGCTATTCAAGAAACAACCTTTTGTTCTAAGATGTAGAAAGAGAGCCTGCTGGAGGTGTCCACAATAGTGTCGGTGACATTAGTGCACAGAGAAGCTAACAAAAGGCAGCCATGCTGTCTGCTGCAGCACTAGAAATGGAGCAAAATACAGTAAGCTGAAGAAAAAAAAAGAGAAGGAGATAATTTCAAGATCAATTAAAAAAAAAAAGGACACTTAAAATATGAAAATAAGATTTGATACTTTTGTGAAGGGCAAAGCTGTATAGTAACCCCAAACAAAACACTGTATAGTAACCCCAGAAAAACATCTCTTTGTATAGAGGGACTTCATCATGATTCAAAAACAGTACATAATTTATATTATTTTTCCAAATCTCAATGCATCTGACACACATACCATATAGCACAGAAGACAAACACATATCTATCCATAATCTTACACCATTTAGATTTCCCATACCTGATAATAGCAACTCATTTAAAATATCATGCTTTGATTTTGTTTTTTAAATAAAGCACTCAGATACTAAAAATGGAATACTTCATATAGAAAATAGGTTGCTATTCTCTAAAATTGCCTCTAATGTTAGCTGAATATTAATAAAATCCATAAACCATTAGTACATTATAGCTGCTTTGTTCTGAATTACATAGACCTTTTATGTTTATTCCTCAGTGAAAATGCATAAAAAAATGAAATCTTCTCTAATTGTGCTCTCTGAAGATAGCTGGTAAAATCATTTCTAGCAGCAATAAATCAATTGTAGTATTAAAATGACCTGCCAGGTGCATCTTCTGGGTATCAGACTAATTAAGGGAATGTATTAATTGCAACTATTCATCAACACCACCAGTGTTGTTAGGTAACCCTTACAATGAATCTTTTTACCATATTATCCAGCAATGAAACTGCAGTTTGACCAAATATAAGGGATTGAACAACAACAGCAAAAAAATTTAAAGAGTATGCCTAGTTTTCTTCATTATATCACTAGCAAAGAATTGAGATCAAAGTAAATAAACTAAACACAATAGAATGTAATTATATATGCATACAGAATTATATATATATATATATACACACATATCTCTATCTCAGTAGAGAGTTTTACCAGGTTTCAGAGGCTGATGCTCTTATTTTATTGTTGTTCCCCCCTGTCCCCCTCCAGCAACACCTATTTTTGATATAAATAGTCATGTGTTTTCTATAGCTACAAGCCAAATGTGACTACATTTGAATCATATTGGTCTTCACTGCAAAAGGCCATTTACTTCTGAAAGTATGGTTTACTGGCATCTTCATTATTTTTCCACCATGACTCCTTTATTTCTTTAATCTATACTTTCCTATAAATGCAGATAACGTTATTCCAGTATTCTGTTTTGTATGGGTCACTGGTTCCTCCAGTTTCATTTTCCCTGATAAATTTGAAGCTGTTCAAAGCTTCTGATAAATTTTGGTACTCTTCTACAAACAGAAAATCTGAGTTGCACGGTCACTTCATATATTTTAGACAAAACTTTGAAAGTTGCAGGATGCAATAAAACTACCACACAAATTACTTTACCATGTTTGTGGTTCAGAAGTTTATAAGAGGGATATGATTATAGGCTGATAGAGGGGTAAAAAAGCATATGTGTGTGAGCTCAATTAGTAAAGTACACAGAGAACAGTAAATACAGAGTCAAAATCCAAAAGACATGAAGACAAAATTGGCCCTCTTTATCAAAATTTGCATTGCTCTCCCCAGTGTGTTCCAAACACTCTAGAATAATAACAAAAATACTGAAGACTGGTCTGTACTTACTTGCTGTATCTACCTCTTAGCTATTTTTAAGTCGTCACCTTAATATTTCAGTTCTAAAAACAGTTATATACATTAAATAACTGGGAATCTTTTATTGCCAACCTCATGGCAATGGTCATACTCTGCCCTGGGTGAACCAAAGGTTCGGTAACATTCGTAGATATATAGCAGGTCATTTGTGTGGCCAGGCAAAAATTTACATTCTTTGGGCTATACATTCAAAGATAGGCAGTGAGATGGTGATATCAGTCAGACCTGGCACATTTGGTTATTTGGCTACAAACCAGTGCATGTGCACTTACACTAAAATAATTATGTCTTATTTTTATTCAGAGAAGGGGGGCCTCAGGGAGACTTCATGGCCCTGACTGTCCTTTTGCAAAACTACTCAAGCCCTATGTCTGCAGAAAACCCAGAGAATGGTGCTGCATGCCCTGAAGGTCACAGTACTAGGTAATGGTGATCAAAGCTGGGAGGCAAACTCCAGGAACATCAGCATTGCAGCGCAGGTGCCACAGCAGCAGCTCCCAGGCATGCCAGGCACCCGACGCGCTGCTTATTGTGGGTTTGAATGGTTCCAGAACTCTCGAACTGAATGAATTTGGAAGAAAATAGATGCGCAGTGTAAAGCATTTGATTCATTTTTATTTGTGATTCAAAATAAGAATGTATTGCCTTCTAAAATCTGTCAAATACAGTAATTTTAGTATGATGGAGATTATTTGCAATCAATGACAAATTTTAAAGCCAGCCACCTGTCTCCGTTTGTGTCAATATGGCTGAAGAAATGCTCTCAATTGCCTTTGGTATTCAAAGAGTTAGAAATAGAAGTTCACAAGTAAGATATTGTTCCTGTCTTTCCCTTCACTACCCAGACTGCTTTCTGATCTTCCTTTTGTCCTCAATCCGTTCCTTATCCCTTTCACCTCTCTTTCTCACTCTCACTCTGTCCCCTTGATCCATCAGACACAGCCAAGCTATCTGACACCTATGCCTTAAAGTAATTTTGGACAGAAGCAAAATGCCCTAGAATCCTTAGTAATCCTCCTCAGATCCATGTACTGAGCCCTGGTTTGGCTCTTTTATAGCCACAAACAGTCTTTTTCAGATAGCTAGCCTGGAAACCAAAAGCCGTCTCAGTAACACAGGAAGGACAACAAGGACTGAAAGAAAATGAGTCTGCTCAGGAGGAAAATAATCTTTTTCAGTGTTAACATTAATATACACTAGAAAGAATGAATCGATCAATAAATAAAAGTTAAGGAACTCACTGGCTGCAGGAGGTAAATGGCTAGACAGTGGGTTCACGGATCAGGATCTGTCCTTTCCTCATAGCTGTGCATACTGTGCGTCCTGGCACAAGACAATGGTTTCTGAACACCAGTGGTTTTGTGAATTATTGAAACAACAACAGCGTTCTGTAAGCCCGCAGAAAAATGTTTTTCACCCCTTGTCATTCCCTATTGAGTCAAAGTGTAGTTTTTGACATACCAGAGTGGGATTTTTCTTTGTCCTTTTCCAGTACAACTAAATCGAAAGCCATATGGAATACAGAGAGGTAAATAAAAAATAAAACACACACACACAAAAAAATCAATAGATGACTGCCAAAACCCTGTGGATAGTACTAAAGTCAGAGTTAAATTACCTTTCATGACTAAGCAAGAATCTAGGAAAACTGAAGGGTCTGCTTGTACCACACTTAGACACACAGGGACTCTGCCCCAGGCTCAAGGTGTTGCAGCACTCATGCCTCGAGCACAAAAGGCAGGTTCCAGTGACAGGCTGAGGGTCCTACAGCTATTTCATCTCTAGGAGGAAGAAATATTCAACAAACATACTTCTCTTTGTGGTAACTTAGCAGATCCTATTTTGCAGTCCAATAAGACTTTTTCTTTCTTTTTTTCTTTTCTTTTTTCTTTTTCTTTTTTTTTCTTGACTTCCTTAGTTCTCCACAAACAAACCCTCCATGGCAAAACAAAATGTTTTGATACACATAAGGACCATAATATTTGATGAACAGAAGTGAAGATTTATCCATCAAGCTATGATTATTTGTACTCACAATATGGCGATAGAAAATCCCCATGAAAGAACGTGTAGATATTTTTGGAGGGAGGGAAGAAGGAGAAAAAAGAAGAAAGAAAAGGAAATTGAGGAACCAGAAGCTGCCATTTCCTACTTACGCCCATCAGACTTCAGCAAGCAACAAGAGAGTAATTAAAATCACATTTCCCAAAGTGTACAGTACTTTCAGTGGGGCTATGGGCCTGGCAGAAAAGAAAAGCATTTTCTCCAGCTTACCATTTCACCATTTCTCTGGAAATACTGGGTTGTTAAGGTACCTGAACACATCCAGAAGGGGGCAACAAAGCTGGTAAAAGTGCTGGAGGGCACATCCTGTTAGGAGAGGCTGAGGACTCTTGGATCTTTCATTGTGGAGAAGAGGAGGCTCAGAGGCAACCTCGCTGCTCTGCAGCTCCCTGAGAAGGGAAGCGCAGAGGGAGGCACCAGTCTCTGCTCCCTGGTCACTGATGGCAGGATGTGTGCAGACAGTACAGAGCTGCACCAGGGGAGGGTCATTCTGGATGTGAGCAAAAATTTCTTCACTGTGAGGGTGGTGAAACACTGAAACAGCCTTCCTGGAGAGGTGGTTGATGCCCCATTCCTGTCAGTGTTCAAGAGACTTTTGGATAATGCCCTAAAGAACATGCTTTAACTTTTACTTCTGAAGTGGTCAGGCATTTGGACTTCCTAGAACAGCTCAGGCTGGAAGGGCCCTTGAAGAACACTGAGTTCCCACCCCCTAGTGATGGGCAGGGGTGCCACCCACAAGATCAGGTTGCCCAGGGCCTCATCCAACCTGGCCTTGAGCACCTCCAGGGATGGGGCATCCACAGATTCTTGGGACAACCTGTTCCAGGGCCTCACCACCCTCTGAGTGAAGAACTTCCTCCTAAATTGGTAATCTTTGAAGGTCTCTTTCAACTGAATTATTTTATTCTAGTTTCATTGGACACCTTGCATTTCCAAAATCCAGTTCGGCAGCTGTGTACCTGCACCACTCACAGGCTGTCTCAAGGTATGGGGTAATTCTTCCTCCTCACTGCCTTGGCATCCCCCTAAGCCCCAGGAAGGATGGGTGTCTGAAGAGTCGCACCAGATCTGTTCTGGTGTGATGGAGAGAAGAAACTTACCTCGGGTCATAGCAAATGTCGTCAGGTGAACCAATTCCTGACACATCTATTTGCTGACAATGTTGGATTACATTTTTGCAAGATAAAACCAGAAGCTCACCCATTTGTTATAATTTAAGAGATCATCCATTTCTAAACCTACTAATTTGTTTTTCTCTGTAACAAAAAAATATAAAAATAAAATAATAATTAAAAAAAATCTTGTTTTTTCCCCTTCACTGTAGGAAGCAGAACATCCCTGTTACTAAGGTCTACAATACAGACATGGGCAGCCCCTCTCCTTTCCCCAAAGAAGCAATTTACAACAGGGAGAGGACGTAAGTCAGGGGATCAAACACACGAGAAGTTTAAAAGCAGGTTTTGGCTGTAGCAGTGATGCAACCTAATGGGGCCAAGAACAACTTAATGCCACACAAATCCATTTTTCTGGTAGGGCCATAAGGCTCTGAGACAGCCTGACAGCTGATTCCACCTCCCTGGGATGTCAGTAGGCAATGCTCTTTAGAAAAGCACAGCCTAGACTTAAGAAGCTTTACTTACTCTTACTTCCTTGTGATGAGTTGCGGTACGTGCCACATCAAGAGGCGAGGACTTTCAGCATTGCCATGTCCCGTGCTCCTAAGCATTAAGCTTTTGCAATAGACGGCTTTTAATGAAAGTCCTGCTTCTAAACTGAGCAACTCCATTTTTACTTGGGAAAAAAGGGAAAAGGAAAAAGACCAGGTAACATGGGCTTGGCAATTAAAGAAAAACAGAGTACCAGAAAATGATCACTACAAAAGTCATGAGATTAGACAAGCTCATGATTTTGGAAAGAACTGAATTTTGACGGCTTTAGTCTGGCAATAACAGTTATCTGAGAACCTATTGTCAGGTAAGGCACTGGGAAGCATAATTAGCCCTAGATCTTTTTCTGGTCTAATCTGTATCTTCCCGCAAAATTCAGGCAAAAAGTTTAGGAAGAAAAGTGTATATAAAGTTCTCTTTTGCTTTATTTTGTAACTGCCATTTTCAAGCATGAGCTCGACCTTGGTTTTTTGGATAGCTGACTTCAAAACGCATTTGCTTACTCTGCGTTACTTGTTTAGCCTGCTAAGTCATTAGCTTATTTCTCCAGTACTATAGTAACAAGGTAAAATTTTTAGTCACAACCACTCTAGACAGCTGCCAATATAGATGGTATGTAAGTACCTCATTTCCAAGGGTCAGTGCTGTGCAGCAGGCCAAAAAATCATGTATCCCTGTTTTAGCTCTTTCCTACCATCCAGTCACTCAAGACACGTGTACAAAGACATGAAAATATCAATAGTCTTGTGTGCATACTAATACACTCTGTTCTCTTAAAAAGTCATTTCACCCTAAACTCTTTGTCCATAAAAGTAGCAAATCCACTACAAAGCAACAACAAAATCTATATCTGTAATCTGCATTTCATCTGACTGTATTGGTACACCAGCTTCCAACTATTAGCAATAACTGAGTTTATTAGTTTCTCTTCCTTTATCTTAATACAAAAAATAATAAAAAGCAGTCTTTTTTTTTTTTTTTTTTCCTCTACAATGTAACTATTAACTGTAAAAGCATCTCCTTCTTATTGTATTTGTTCCAATAAACATTGTATTTGTTCTCTCAACTCCCCTATTTTTCTTCTGTACTGTTGAACTCTAAAAGGGGTGGTTGCCTTCTTCTGAATTTTATACAGATGTCTTTTACTTATGACAGTGCATTATCCTTAATATAGTTAAAAAATATACTAAATTTTCTCCTATTTTCACATTTTCATTTTGTAGCTACGCTTTCTTTTGAAAATTGTCATCCTTCGCATCATTTTCTTTTTCAAAAGTGCATTAAATTTAACAAGGTTTTAATTCATTAACAACTGCAATTGACAGATACACCACATACAATATAGGTATAGACAAATGTCAGTCCACATAGCAACCTGTTATTAATACTGAACCATTATTTAATACTATTACGTATATGAAGTACTCTAAATACGCATTTTATTTTAAGTGTATTTAAGATGGCTGGACTTCATTTAGTAAAACAACCATCTGTCTTCCATGGCATGAGTAGCTATGAAAAACAACTGTTCAGGACTTCAGTGGCCTTGCCCAGTGCAGAAGTCAGGCTGATTTTTGCTGAATCAGGGTCTTAGTTCTAAATGATACCAATTTTTCTTTTCACACTTCAGATTTCCTCTCTTCAAAAAAAAAAAAAAAAAAAAAAAAAAAAGACAAGCTCAGTTTGTTTACCTGTTCAGAAACTCTGAACTAGTAATGGAATTTCAGCCAGGGATAAAACAGGGATTAAATCAACTTTTATCAGAAATAAAAGTTACAATTACTTTAAGAATCATTGTTCACTGTCTTAAAAATAAAATGGAAATGTATAATTTCCATGACAAATAATAATATAACACCTACTTCTTAGGTAGTACCATATTTATATTTATTTACGTATGCTAGAAAATATTTACAGCATCATCCATATTGCTCATTTTCCCTGATATGATAACAGAAAATTATCTGAGAAAGGTAAGATAAAAATTCATTTATATCACTTTTCATACTGCAGAAAAGTATATTAGAATAATCATGTCAGACAGCTAAGAACTTCTATAATGAAAAATGTCATTTTGAAATATTCTGGGCCAAAGAAGCTGAGAAGGTATGGCAATTTTAAGTGGTTTTATAAATCCTAAAATAGTGTTGGTATTTGCATTTCCCAGTTTATATAATTAAACCTTTTTATTATGCAAAAATATTTTGCAAAATGAAGTGCTTACAAAAATAATGATTATGTTTTAGAAACAGTTAACTTTACTCAGTATGTTTTATTACTTAAGAAATATATTGCCACTAAAGTAAAATATTACAGTCTTGGATCTTTTTATTTGACACTACTCAGACATTAGAAATCCAGGTTACATGCTAACGTCACTAGAGATACAGGTTATCTCCTCATGTGAGCTGTATGTAAACTTACATGTATATGCTGCATTCTAACTACAACTAAACAAATACATTTGTATTCTCGCCTTTTGTCCTTTCCATTCTCATTTTCCTTGGTAGTCCAAACAATCAAGAATTGCGCAATTCATCTGTTGCCTGTGCCTCAGTAATTATGATGGAGCTGTAAAGGAAATGATACACTCCGCGGATGATTAAATCAGCCTAAACATTCTCCTCTCGTGATTCATTTTGGCATGAATGAAGACACCATATTCTTAGCCTTATATCTGTCCTGCTAATTTTCCTTAGCTTCATTATATATATATATATTTTTTTTTGCCTGGTATCTTTGACCCTTCTTTTGCTTCCCCCCATCATCTGTCTCTCTCTTTTTTCTTCTAATTAGGCCACTTCTTTTTTTCTGTCCTTCTTGCTCCAGGTATACTTCTGTCCCTGCTCTCACCTCTTTTCCACATTATCTCTTTCTAAGCACAATACCAATGCCACATCTTTTTTTTCCCTTTCTGATTTGTGAAAGTCTTTCTTTCCTCTCTTTCCTCTGTCCCTGCCCAGGCTTCCTACCCCCTGCCTAAGCTTTTCCTTTCTCCTCTATTATGAGGTATGGTCTCTCATATTTCTAGCTCTAAAGTTCACTGAGCTTTTGGGAAGAGAAAACTACAGCTGTGGTGAAACAACATAGGTTTGTCCAAAACTACTGCTAGCAATTTGATTCATTAATCATCTTTGTTCTAAAGTAATAGTATAATCACCCTAATTACGGGAAGTGTAAAACAAAATAAAATGTAAGAAAAAAATTTAAAAGTGCCAAGACAAATCTGTTGGGGGAAATACAGAAATCCTTTTGCCAGGAGTTTCACAGACTGCCTAGGCTGTGAGGTTGCTTTTTAGAGGGTTATAACAGTAAAACTCAACAGGAATTGCCAGACTTAAGTGGCGAGATTGAAGCATCTCTACTGGCAACAAAACCGCACTAACAAAATCCAGGTGAAGAACTACTTCTTGAGGTATATATTTGTATGGTTATAACCCTCATGTGTAATATACAGAGGACTCTCTACACCTATTCAGTTCAGCACTTGTGCTGCCTAATGTTTCAAATCACTGAGAGTTTTGTTATATTGTTTTGTTTGCAGTACTACCTAAAGGGTAGAAAGACTGAGGAAAGCAATGATCAGTTGACAGTCATTTGCAGAGAAGAACTTAGATAAAAGCAGACCTAGGAAGAGTGCTGTAATAGTATATTCAGTCCCATACTTGCATCTCTTGTAGTATGCTGCATTAAGGCTGTTATAACATTATCAATACTTACATTCTTTTGTAAACCAAAACTACACACCTGCACAATCTTCCTTACAAAACACTCTCTTTTTCAAGACAACTCCTAAAAATAGATGTAGGCACTTCTATAAATCTTTCCTGATTTGGATCCTACATTTTAATTTTCATGTAGCTTTCTCATTTATATTTTATAGAGACATTCCTATTTCTTCTCCCATATTGAGAATATGCTCTCCAATCTGTACTGTTCAGCAGAAACACAGATTGCTACAGTACTGCCTTATATTTTGCAACAAAACAAAAGGATGGGGAGATTCTTCTGGAAAGTTGAATAACCATCTATTAATATTGGATTAATGAATCTTTTTGAACATTACCTTTATTGCCTTTAGCTTACTTTTTGTTTTGTCTCAGAAAAGAAGTGCAAAATAATCTGTAAAGACAGCATTTTGATGGATTAATATCTTCACAATTTCATATCTTTTCCTTCTTGTCTTGACTAAAAACATATGACTAGGCAATATTTCCAAACCTAGGTATTCATATATCCAAACAGAAGTGGCTGGTTCTGGGAACTATTAAATACCTAAGGAAATCTTAATGACCACATGGAACACTCTGAAAAGAGGCCTTTAGTAAGTAAGGTACAAAAGGGTTGTTTGGGCATCTAATTTTAGGCATCTAGTATAAGAAATGTGGAGGTGCAGAACTTCAGGGAAAATTTATAGGAAAAAATATCTGTTCATAAACATATTAACAAGTGTCCAGAAATGATTACAGCCAATGTAAGGTCTGCCATTGTTCACATTCAGTAGAAACATACTTGAAAGCAATTCAAAAGAGCTAAACTGAGAGATGTGAAGTATGAAGAATTTAGACTTTATTTAAAAAAAAAAAAAAGGGGGGGGGGGAGAGGGGGGAGTGTAAACTACCAAAGGGCTAATGGAAGAACAAGATCTAACAGACAAATTCTGGAAAGACTTTGTAAAGACTGAGAAGCAAATATATGGTATCTTGTATTGCTTCTGAATGCCATGCACTGGATAAAATTTTGTATTCACCCATAAATCAGAAGGAAAATTTGAAATTACATTGCAGTATTCTAGCTGAGGCAATTATGCCATGCCACTTCAGGAAAACTGTTAGCATAAACTCATATATATATATTTATATTTATACATATATTATATATGTTCCATCCTCTGCCCCTGTATATTTTACAGCCACTTGACGATGGTTCTATGATAAGGGGATGGGGTTGGGGGGGGGGGAGGGGGAAAGCATTAGCACTAGCATTTCAGCTAAACTACTTTATCCTGAAAAGTTCTGCAGAAATTACACTACACTGGTGATATTTAATTGTAACATAAAAATTAAACACCATTTATTTGATATAAAATTGTGATAGTATGTAAATTAAGTTTCAATTCATGTCTTCTTACTCACATCTGTTGGCAGTTTAAATAGTTTTAGTGTCATTAATTGTTATAAAAGTGCAAGATTTGCTGTATGCTTGCCACTTAGGACCAAAGGCACAAAAGTCTAATTGAACTAAGTAATTAGTAATTTGTCATTTCCTATTGTCAGCAATTACTTTCCATTAGAAATCCTCACTGAAAATTCTAATTTGAAGTGAGGTTTGCATTTTATTGCTGTCCATCCAAATTAGTTTAAAATTGACAGCTACATTTTCATTTAAAAATTTAAAGATATTAAATATGCTTGAAGACACTGAGGCATATTCTACCCCATGTGTAGTTGCGATAATGTATCTGCACTCAAAATAATAAGTAAAATCCAAAATATTTCTTTTTCTCAATTACAAAATATGTACTAACATTACGTAGTAGGCCACATCACACTCTTACTCATGCATGTAGCCCCCCTAATTGGTGATTTAAATGGGTGATACAGACTATGACACACAAAATTACGTAACGATTCACTGGATTTCTTGTTCACTTTTATTCAGGGAATCAGCAACATGTATTGAAAGTATAGGTGTAATGGAAAGAGAACTGTATATTTTTATATCTTGTCATAGAGGTTTTACTTCTGGTTTTGCAGCAAGAGCAATTTTTCTTTTGTTATTTTTCAGACTTGTTAAAGCAATCAGCACTGACCAGTTACAAATGCTCGGCATGCAGCGGAAGGCAGCACTTAGGAGGGCAGGAGTGCTGCAGGTTTGTCAGATACACACAGGGACGATTAGCCATAAGGAGGTAGTGATTTACAATTAAGATGTGTTGAACTGATACATATCATTGTTTCGGGGCTCACAACATGGAACAGCCAAGCAAGTGGCAACTTGGAGCATGGTGAGATGCTTCTGTTCCCCAGTCTCATCTGGTCCTGAAACTCAGGAAGATCTAGATGTCCCAAGGGGCTAAGTGGTCCAAATTTATTCAGTTGGCAGAAAAGAGAATAATAAAGGTATAAATCTACCTCTGACCAACAACTCTTTTGAAAGGAAGTTACAAGTGCTACTTGAAAACCCTAAAATAAGATCATGCTTACTGCTGTTTGACAAACTTTTTAACAGAAGTTCATATTAAATATGTTCAAGGGACCAGCTAGATGTCAGTTGCTGTCCACTTGTAAGCAAGCCTCTTATAAAAACACGGAAGATAAAAGGTATATGATACAGTTTTCATCACAATAAAATTAGGAGAGAAAATCTGATGTATAAAGAGTTGGCCAAGTTTATAGTGATATTTTAGTGTATTAATCTACAGAATTAGAAATCTATTAAGACCAGAAGACAACAGAATAGCACAATTATACATGTAATAATGGAACAGTTAGAGGTAGTATCAAGCACACTTCAACTGCAGTTCTATGATATACTGGCATCTTCCTTTCTTCTTAATTTATGTGATATGATAATTAACCTTTAAATCTAGCAATGGTGATAAATTTCTTAGTTATTCAACATTCATGTTTCCTGAAAGCACACACCTTTCACTGAAACTCTCTCAGATACTTGTAACATACATATCACAGAGATCACTAGCACCCTATACCTATATTAAAGGGACATTAATGTTAATTTAGAACTTAATTTGGAAAAAAAAAAAAAAAAAAAAAAAAAACAAACAAAAAAAAAATACTGTATCCCCATGCTTACAAAAAGCTCATCACAATTTAACACTATGAAAAAGAAAAACAAAAAATAATACCGATTCACCACTACTAACAGATAATGTCCACAATACTTTCATACCTGGAGTACTGCGGAATCTCTCAAGTAGAGAATATCATAAGCCTCTTTCCTTAAACTGATTTAAGCACCACATTCACTTCGAATAAATGTATTCCCTCTTTGGAGGAGAGGGAAAAAAAAAAAAAAAAAAAAAAAAAAAAAAGAGGGTACAAAAGAAAACAGAAGGGGAAAAGGTCAACTGGACTTTCAACATAGGTCTACTGGACTGGCAGCAAGTTCACTCCCACCCCCCTGCCGTACCACCTTCTAATGCAGTCAGTTTTATTTTGCAGTGTATTGGTAGGACCTGATTATAATTAGGTGTTTGATATGTAGTAAAGGAAAATATGATCTCCAGATGTGTAGACTGCTTCCTAATTATGCATTTCTTAATTCCATGGGGTGTTCATAGCTAAGGTTTATATGTATCTTTCAGAATAATAAAGACAGTAGGTGTATTACAAACCGTTGTTCTGCCACTTCTGCAGCTATGTTTAATTGCCAATAAGGCACTGAACAAAACAGAGAATTAAATTAAAAGTTCAATAAACACTGATCAATATTCTTGTAAATACCAAGTCTATAAAATGATCTTCTCTTTAAATGTAGTTATACTACAGACACTGTGTAGATGATCCACATTTGAATTTTAAGCATTGCTTGAAAGCCTAGTTAAGTTTCTTCCCAGTAAAAATGTTTTGAATCTAGGAATGCTGTCAGAAAAGATTATAAACCTGCCTTTATTCTTAAACTGTTGCTGTCTTCTGATTTTGCATTAGCTCACGATCAGCTGAATAAAGAAGTCATCTTCTGTCTAACATGTAAATAAATCATCAGCTTCAGTTACTTTACCGCTAGCTGTTTGTCATTCAGGAAAATAATGGTTAATCAATGACTAATCAATGAAGATGTGTAACATATTAGTTTGCAGTCCTTCATCATCCTATTTTCCTCAATTGCCTGGGGGTTTGTGTTCAGTACTTACAGAATCGATTACAATTGTGAGTGATCATTCAGCTCATGTTGAGAGCTGTCAGCTGTGCTTTCTGCTAGGAGTTTTTACCCTCCTGTTTAATACGAGATGCTAATATTTAGCTGCATCTGACAAGCTAGATACCGTAGCAGAAAATTTTATAAGAAGTGCTTAAGTAACTAATTGCAACACTACATGTCACTTGATGAAACTAAACTTTTCCTGACTTCACAATAATCATAAGCATTACTGGCTTGCTGTGGAAAATTAAAGGAAAATAGCTGTCTGCTTGAGTCTGATCATGCCTGCAGGGAAGGTCTAAGAAAGGCAACTGACAATGATGCCTTTGTGCATAACTGCAGGGGGAAAACAGATAATTCTTCAATTTTCATATAAACTGACATTCTTCACCATATGACATTCATGTGCGAGCTCAATTTCTTACCAGAGCCACTAGAAAAGTTGGACCCACAGACTTTTGATGCAAAACAATGTAAATGAGTAACAAAGGTTTTTATAACGTAAGTAATGTTTCACTGCTTGACAAGACTGTTTTCTTTGAAGCAGATTTAAGCTTGTCACCAACATAAGGAGAAAAGATTGGCTGTTGTTCCCACACACGCGCCAAATACATTACAACCAATGTGTAGGTTTATTCACTCTAATTATTGTTTTCATACTTCTCTTAAAAAATGCATGTCAGTGGTAGTCATAGGGTGTGATGGTGGAAACTAATAATTGTTAATGTATTTCATTAAATATTTAGAACTGAGCAGTATTGATTAAAACAGCGATGTGTAAGCGCACATTTCTTGTAGTTTTAGCTCCAACAGCTCCCTCTTGTGATTGAAGTGGCAAAGCTCCCTTGCCTGAATCGAGCTAAAGTCGTGCCATGCTAAGCTTACTGGCACTCTCTGCAGCCAATACTAAGAGGAAAAGAGGGAGAAAAGTTGCCTTACCAGAAAACCACGCTAATACATCTTTATAATATAAAACATTCTCATGTAGTTCAATAATCTATGTTAATATAGAAAATTGTTCTAGAAAACTATTTTTGTAAGAATGAATATTAAAATGAATCTCTAAAAGAGCCATTTCTCCATCCATTTAGAGAATTTAACTCGGTTAAGAATTATTTAATTATTTTAGGGTTCTCATTAGTTGTCTTATTTTGAGCTGATGTGATAGACAGGAAAGGTAGCAATAGATTTCAGGAAACAAACATTTTCCTACCAAAGAGACTAAGAGCTGCACTAATACCCACAGTACTGAAAATAATCAGCATCTGCTTTACTAACGCATTTTTACAAAAACAGTTTAAATAAATCCCACAATTTAAAACACTAAGCATGCCATGTAAAACAGCTACCAAGTAATAATATTACCTTTCTACAGAGAAGAATATTTCCAGTATTAAATTGTATTTTTTTTTTTATTTTTTTTTTTAATCCATCATCTGTGTTGGAAATCAAATGACCTTTTGCAACAGATAGATACTCAGTTTTGTTTACAGAGAGATTGATATAAACTTATTTGCAAAATTATACAAGAAACTACCAGTGTATTTGGTATTACTGCATAACAAAAAGCTGCAAAACCAAAGCTGATTAGTAATTAGTTACTAGCCAAATAATAGACAAAAACACAAGGCCTAAAACTGGCAATGATCTCCCTACAATCAAATAAGACATAAGTATTGCAAAGGAGCAAAACTTCACGTAGCTATGCAATCATATTACCCACCACAGTCATCAAAGCATCAAAACCATCATCATTACATTTAGCCCCCATTTTGGGGAAGTCCAGTGTTTTAATCTGTTTAGGATTGCTTGGCTAAACTGTCCCCAAGGATATGAATGAAATTCCTACCAATAGCTTGATTATTTTCCCCTTCCCTTCCCCCCCCCCCCCCCCCCAGCTTCCTATAACATACAAAAATATTTTGACAATAATCAATTCATCTTCAAAATATCATGAACCCAGCTCCCAGCCCTTCAAAATGACAACACAAGTGATTCCTCTGAAATCACAAAGTAAAGGAAACAAAACTTCAAATCACATATGACATTTTTAGTAGAAACGTCTATTATTTCTCATTTCTTAAGTTCATGCCAAGTACTCAAAGCACACAAATAGGCAAAACAGATCCATTCCTTCTTAGTTATCATTCAGGATCCACAGAATATCTATATTTGGTTGGACCAGGCAAGACAGAAACAAAAAAAGTGTCTGCTTATATCAAGTTCAAATTTTGAATTACCTTGCTTTGTCAGACGACTTTTTTTTTTTTCCTTTTGGTCTTAAAGCTTCCAGCAACAGTATCACCATTAAGTATAACAGCCAGAGTACAGTGACAATGTATGACAAAAATCTTCTCATTTGTATTTTGGCTTGTAAAAGTATATTCTGACATGTCACGAAGGTGCATTTTCTAACCTACCTTCTTTGAGTGAAATTGCTAATCTTTGCATTTAAAGCAAAACATTTACACTCATACATCTAAGCAATCATATTGCATAAGAATGACAAAATCCCTAATTTTATCAAGGCAACTGGTAAGTCTTAGAAAACATGATATGATTATTCCTAATGCAAAGAACCTTCCCGCCTGCCGTGCCCCCCCCCCTTTTTTTTTTTTTTAAGATATAATCACCAAAACAATGACAAATGAAAGACTCAGAAAAGGTTATGACTTGACAAAGTAACATTTTTAAAACTTGGACACCAATCAAATTGATATAACTATCAGTGATGCAACACTTTCTGACACTAAAGTCTTTACCACTGTCTAAAATATATAGAATAGCCTATTGTGATTGCTTAATGTCAACTTTTGTTCATAAGCTCTTTCATAAAAGTGAAACAGGGAAAAATGATTTAAAGCAGTTCAATTTGTCTATTTACCTTAATCTTTAACTATTCCCATATGTCTTAGCTACATGATGTATGACTCGCCATAAACCAATTTTTCAAAGATATACAAGACAGAAAAAAAAGTCAGGCTCCTAACCTTTTATGCACTGAACTTCCATAGACAGCTGGCAAAACAAAACACTTCTAGGCTTCAGAAAAAGCTGAAAGGTTCTTTTGCTCTCTTGCTTTTAGGAAACATTTGCATCTGCTAAATAGGATACAGTTGAAATCTCATGGAAAAAGACTTGAAGGAGAAAGGTCTTTGTTAACATTTGAATCAAACCAATAAAATTGATAGTTGCTATTTTAATAAAAACAATTGGACTTCCACTCGGAAAACAAACAGTAGATTTGTGCTCTCTTTTCTGAAAACCAGCCTGCAACACCATACAAATCTTGCCATTAAAAATTGCTTGTGGTGTAATCTTGCTTTATGGTCATATGTGTAACTCTAGGCACTTAGCTTAATGACTGTTTTGCTAAGTATTTAGTAGTAATGCTCTCTTAAATATGCATCAGTCTGAAGCACAGGGTAACGCAACATACTATTTTGCTTTAATTCAACATGAAATTCACTGGCAATTTAGAAAATAAGAACCACACTATAAAAGAAACATGTCTGACTTACCTAGAACATTTGGTAGACTGGAGGAAGTCAGAGATTCATTAGTCAGCAGAAAATTTTTGTTTTTTCGAACAACTTGCACGCAGCCTTGGATCCATTTGGGCATTGGGAGCAAGCAGGATACCAGGCAGCATTATTCAGAACCTTATTGCTGCCTACTCTAAAAACAAACAGAATAAAAATATGCTTAGATAGAAATATGGTTTTAGTTTTCTGTTACCAGCTAGAAAACATTTTTAATTTTGTGTACTCCCATAACAAATGAAAAAGTATAATGTAATTTTGAATTTATTTTTTTTTAATTGCATTCAGACACATATTTAAATATTTTGAACTCAAGCAAACTTCTGTATTATTAATGGACAGAATTGTGAACTTCATAGCTTAAGACACCTCCTCATATCAGAAAGAGTTAAAAGCTTTTCAGTAAATCTAGCAACAGACATATTGCTAGTAATTTGGCATCACTGTGCATTTCAAAAACATTTGGTATTGGAGACAGACCAGGTAGAGGTATCTCACAATGGGAGAATATGGAGAGAATATGGAGAAATGGGAGAATAAATGTCCTAAAAGTGTATTTTCAGAAACCTGTCATAAGACCTGCTCGTAGTAAAATAAAACAATACGACACATGCACAGAAAGAAAGGCCCCTCAAACTTACCATTTTAGAAAAAGAGAGAGTTTTAATCCAGAATATATATATTTTTTATATATTTTGAATGATAGAATTAAAATGGCTGTTTTTTAAACTTCAAGTAAGCTTGAGAAACTGACTGCAGATCATGTATACAATGTAGGGTCAATGCTGTATTGAATTTCTAGACCATTTTCAGACTACCTTCTGGCAATGGAAGCATTTTGACCACTGACACTCCCTATGGGTATATCTGACTATCCTGGTACAATGCACCATTCCCCATTATTGAATCTACAACAAACTGCTGTAGGTTATTCATTGATTGAGTGTTTAAGTGTATTCTTTGGGAGCAAATGGAGAACAAAATCTGTAAACAATCACACACACAAAATCAGCAGAATTCTTCACTCTGAGATGGTTTTCAGTTTCAGCACTTAATTATCTGTATTCTTTGATAATAACTCTGTCACTTTAAATAAAGATGCACAGGAATTTTTCTTTTTCTTTTAAAAGATGCTACAGCATGGAGCTGCAAATTTTATCTCAGGGAAAATTAAGCCATCATTGGCCAATATGACTACATAGGGACATAAGGTTTAAGCACATCTGCCATACTTGATGCTAACATCTTTATCTAGATCAATTACAATATGCACTATCACTGTTAAATAACCAATATAGATGCAGACTGCAGCTCTATAATATTCCTAATGGAGGTTAGAACAGATATTAAGAGCTACATTTTCATAAGCTTAAGCAGTAATTGTGTGTGCTTGTACGCCTGTGCATATCTTCAATCAAGCTGTATTTTGATATCAAAGGAAAATGTTCCTTTTTTCACTTTAACCAGTGCAAAAACCTCTTTCTTTCTCATATGTATAGTTTCCAGTTCATTTGTAATGCTTGTCTGCCACTATGTATTTATAGCTATTGCCTGAATGAGTGCTTCCTACAGCACTAAAGAAGTAAAACAAAGACAGTTGAAGCTTACTTGATCATAATTTCCACCTTTGATTTAACAAAAAAATAAAGAGGCCATCCTGAAAATATATACAAATGACATGATTTTAGCTGATATGATTTCAGCTTGAGAAAACTGTATTTGTATGTGTCACTGTAGTAACAAAGTATAATAGAAAGCTTACATTTCTTATCATTAAGTGCTTAAGATTATGTTTACCGTAGATCTACAATGCAGTTCCTCCCATGCTCACTGCAAATGAAACTACAACATTACTTTCTCTATCAAAATAGCAAGCACCCAAACGCCAGGGAGGTAGAAGCCCTCATCATGTGCAGTCCTTTCTAGACATGTAGCAGAGAACTGACTGCGCTCCAAAGAGCTCATAAGTGAGCAGTTGGGAGCAAAATACAGAACAACAATATGATGTTGAAAATTTTTTGCTCTATGAACTGAACTTCAGGCTACGTTATAATTCTGTTACACTAAGGTATTGAAGAAGAAGAACCTGCGTGGTCTGCATAGAAGGACTTTTCAACATAAGCTGGTTAGAAAAGCTGGTTAGACCAGGTTAGAAAACAAAGTGACTGATCTGTCTACAAGCCACCTAGGTAAGCACATTCACAGATGAGAAAACATTAGAATTTAGCAGGACACCACAGGTATCATAATCCAGGCATTTTAGCTGCCCATGCGTTGCAGGTCAACAGTCCCCTGGGTCTTCTGATGCCCAAACACACGTGGCTGCGATCAGACTGCAGGTTGAATCAGGGTTTTCAGCAAGGTTCCCTTGGAAAGGTCCCCTAAGAGGAAAATTGGCATTCACAGTCAATCCAGCAGGACTTCAGTTTAGACGACTGGGGAGCAAGACTGCAAGTTGCACCACAGAGACATCTGCAGTGCAACACAGACACTCCCAGTAGGCACTTCTGATTGGATGCTCAAGTGCATTATTAAATTGTGGTAGCGTATCAATTTCCTCTTTCTCTCTGCTGTCTGAGGAGGTTCAAACCATACCTCCAACTTCCCCAGGGAGCAATTCAGCCATCTGCCAGTAAACCTGGCCTACCACTTTCCCTTCCACTAATGTGGAATCACTCACAGAGGAAAAATGTATCTATCTATATATATCTCTCTCAAGGGGACTAGGGAGTTTTATGTTCAGAGATCCAAAAAATACCATCCTCTAGATGGTTGCCTAATTCCACAGATGTCCAAAGATGTGTCCAGGAATGGAACTCAGTTGCATTAGGTACTTCTGCAGGATTCCTGAGCATTTTGTCTTGTTTCCAGCTGCAACTTCTATGGTGAAGTCTTCCCGTAGTACTACTTCTGGCTACTTGCAGATCTCTCAAATACCATAGGCTGTTTGAAACAGCACAAAAGTGTCTACATTTTGACACAGCCTACACTTAAGCCAGTAAGTCCATAAGGTCCCCAAGGCATCTCAGATACCAGCAGCAGTCTAACTGTATTAGCTTTCTTGTGATGCAGTGATTAGCACGGGCCTAACATAATGACAATATGGTTTCATATATTTTAGCCTGTAATTCAGGTACCTCATCACAACAGTCTCTCAGCCATGAAGACTTACTTGTGCTGCTTTTTACGATGTCCAGAAGCATCTTATTTATGAACACTTAATGGCTCTAATCATGCAGCCCATTGTGAAGCTGTTTTTATGAACTAAATTAACTGTTTCATACAGAATACATAGAATGGGTGAAATACTGAAATAGTCACTGGATCAGAAAGCAGAGTACAGATTTCCCATTCCTCCTCTCTGGAAGGAGTCCTGCTTGTTCCCTCCAAGCCAAGACGTCTTTCCTGTAAAGGAGAGCAGCCCAGATGTACTATGGGATAGTGAGGTCTCTCACTGGGGAAGGAGAACACATTTGAACTTGATACAGGTGAACCCTCCATACCAGTGGACAAAAAATCCTTTCAGAAAAGCGATAACCTCTCTTTTGTAAAGAAACAGTTCAAGGACCAAACACCAAGAATAACTTAACATTATCAATGCCACATAGAGGTTCAGGCATTGAAAACTTAACGCAGTGTTTCAGATACTGCTTATATTCATGGTTTCCTATTGACCAATTTAGACGGTTGCCTAATATGTGTCTTTGCATAAAACAGACAGGTAGATCTCAAGGTTAATGTTATCAGTAAATATCAGTCAGAGAAGCCTAAGTAGAGGTTTCATGTTCCAAATGAGACATCTAAACATCAGGTTTTGCTACACCCAATTTCATAACAGCTGTACCGTGACTCCTAAGAGCATGTATACCTCCAAGCCCAAACACAACTGTGTAGACTATACAGAGGATTTGGAAGCATCTTAAACCTCACCTCAAATCTCCTGTGGATGACTAACTTCATGTTAATTCTGTTATGTCATAGGGCTTCTTTTAGGAAGCTTTGGAAATGAGAGGTTATTTCATGGGAATTTTCAAAATACTTCAAAGCAAGCCAAAAACAAAAACAGACACAGCAACAAGAAAAGCAGTTGGTTTTGTTTGTTTGTTACAATCAATAAATTTCTATGGCACTTGTACTATGCTTTCATTGTAAGCTCATCTTGTAAGGTTGGGTAAAGCTAATAAAAGCAGTATTTAGAGAAAAACAAAAAAAAAAACAAAAAAAAAAAAAAAAAAAAAAAAACAACATTCTAGAGTTTTCCTGTATTCTAGCTGGTAGGCAAAAAAAGAGAAATAAATTTCTTCCTCTGCATACTAAATAAGTGCAATAGAGGAAACTATGTCTTTGTAAAGAGCTTTTCCTTTGGGACAGTTTTCTCTGCACATACCCATCTTTAAATTATGTTAACATTGAAAAACTAGGGCATCAAGCACCTTTCTACACAAAAGTCTATTATGCTGTGTTTCTCATCCTAAGACATCATGACCACATGTAATCACCTTGTCATTGTTCCAATTTAAGCACAGCCAGAAGTCGCCTTGTAAATTACAAAAAGTGGGGCTTAGTCATTTGGCAGCAGACATTTCACTCCCCAAGTCAAATTTGTTGATAGAAACTGGCTCTGCAGCAACATTCATTTTAAAGTTGGTTTGTTTTAAATATAGGGATCATGTTATGTATGAAAACATCAAAAAAAAAGGACACATGATAAGAGAATGCTGAGCCTGTTTGGGTGATCAGTTTGAAATCCAACAGGGATGCAGTGCTTGCCACTGAGGCTGCTGGGAAGAACTCACAGGTCAGGAAATGACAAGGCTTAAGGTTGCACACACTTCATTAACTCTGTTTCCTGATGCATGTGTTACAATACAGTCTTGAAACATCCAACAGCTTTTTTAAGTCATAATACATACTTTCTATAGGTAAACACACGCGACATCCTATGTTATGCATTCTACATAGAGAGAGGCTTTTGGAGCATCCACAACATACACATACAATAGGGAATACCAATCTAAAGTACAACAACAGAAGTGCAAACAATTGTTTTTGTTATCATTCTGCTAAATGCCCTGCCCTTACCATTTTTGTTCCATGTAAGGGAGCCTTCCCTGATGGATGAAAAGAAAATTGTACCACAGTTGCTGCTTAAATCCATAAGCTTGCCATAAGGGAGAAAGGCTCTCCTATCTTTAGGGTGCACCACTGCCACTGCTGAGGTTACATTGCTAAGATTATCGTGGACTTTACCAAGCACATGCTAGTGGGCAACGTGTTTAGGAACTGTGGCATAAAGGAAAAACAGATTAAGATTGCTTTTCACAAATAGTCAATCAAGAGGGAGGACAATTATTCTTCTTTCTTTTTTTTTTTGAGACAAGAGGAAAGTGTCACACAGAAAAAAACTGTCCAAAGCTTGCTTAGGCAGGAGACAGGCTTGGCTCCCTGGTAATGGGAAGTTATCATCCTTCCTCCACCACAGCCTGTCTTTCTCATTAAGGAAAGCTTCCTCAGTTCTGAATATGATGTCTCTGAATCTTAGTAGTTCAGTAAACTTTCTTCTGTAGCAAGAAAGGCCACAGGAACAAGTTTTTAAATAATGTTGCATTATTGCTTCTGAGATTATGATGAGAGAGATTATAAACAGAGATTATTCTTGGCTTGCAAAACCAGTAAATCCTTGTGTTTGGGAGACAAGACCTGATAATTAAGTAAAGTAAGAATAACTCACAGTCCTACATAATAAATCTAAAAGGAAAAACAACTCAGAAACAGTGTTTTGAAAGGAATGATCTTTTTGAAAAGTCTGAGGTGATGCTACCCCACTCCCAATAAGAACACTTTCCTTCCCCAGGAGCCATTTGAAGAGAAAGAAGTTTTGTTTTTGAAATTTCATTACTTGCAATTAGTAGATTTTCTGGGTACAAGATATTTTCTTAATAACACCTCTTAAGACTCTTTTCTATGTTAAAGGTTTGTTGGTCTTGCAGCTTGACAGATTCAAATGGCCCAAAATAGAAACGTTACAAGCATATATCTTATGCTTGTATATGATACTAAAGTAGAAAAGTAATTTTTGAAGCCAGAGCATGAAAACCAAATGCAATAACACGACTTCTATACAAGCTACATTTTTTTTTCATAGAGTATAAGGGAGGTGAGAGCATTTTTTTTACATTACAGATCAGAAAATAACTGTTGATCTAGAACAGCTGGAAAAAATTAGTTATTGACACATCAGTTTAGAAAAGGCTTAATATAGAAGGACAAGGAAAGGGTTGCATGTTTAACATTAGCATAATGGAGCGACACTTATTGCAAAGTTAATTATCTAATATGCATATTTGAAAGTTGTCTGAAGACATCCACTAATGACTTATTGTGGTTATTGAAAAATTAGCAGCTCCAACTGCTAAGGATGCTAGAGGCTGGCAGAGGCAATGTCTGCTGCTCCTAGAACAGAGAAACTGGAGGGAACACAGGCACATTTTGGGTAACTGAAGTATGAGTATTACCATGGTGCAGATTGTGGGTAAATAGCCAGTGCTGACGGCGGACAAAGCTTGGGAATAGGATTTCATAGACCCTGAAGAACTTTCTCTTCTTCCTTCTCCTAATAATTCTACAACTTCCAAGTGTGGGGGGGCAGGAAGGAGGGGGCAAATACATTTAACACTGTGGGAAATACAGTCAAGAAATATAAAGCCACCTCCTAACTGTAGCTCTCCAAACTGGCCCTGCATTATCCTAAGAGAAACTAGATAAAATAAACAGACTGCCTGTAGCCACCTGAACGCTTGAGGTCAGCAGGGATGCCCAAGACTGATAAAATGTACAACACCTGGAAGCCCTGGAGCAGAGAGACTAATCCATGAATGCAAACCTGAAAACAAGGCAAGGAAAAGCCTCCCAGACCAAACTGCAATCTTCTCCCATGAATAAGAAGTGTATAAATTTTACCCCCTTACTTGTGATGAGAAATGGCTCTTCTGTTGATGACAGCACATCTACTTTGTTGTCACAGAGATACTTGCCCTATAGTCATCACCAGCCATCAGAGTAATTTGGGCAAAGCCAAAGAGCAACATAAAACTCAGCAAGAGCTGTTTTAGTCTCCCCTCAAAATACTTAACACTTCTGCATTGATGTCAGCTTAAATATATATACATATATATTTGGCTCAAATATTGCTTCCAAATATCACGCAACACAATTCAGAAATTAGGAAGTCTGCATTGTGAAGCTATTGCTCCATTTAAGTAGTTGCAAAGATTTCATTAGTTTAAATGAAAGAGACTGTTTAAATGAAGGAGTAATTGCCTTTAGAATAATTCATTCTTTCCTTGTGCTTTCAACTACCTAAATCTCTGAATGCCAAGGCATAAGAAGATACCCACAGTCATACAACAGGGTTGTCTCACCCTCTGGTCTGTTGACTAGGACATGCATTATCCACACTAGGATTACAGAAACAAACAAGGATTGCATGGTAGTCTTGCCTTAGTTTTTTCCAGTTGTAGCACAGATGAGTAAGGTCATCTCTGTGACACAGACCAGAAATGGAGAAATCTCATTTAATAATTTCCTTTAAATTCAGGAAATTAAACTGGAGCCCTTCCTACCCCACACCACTGTCCTGCAAAAGGGAGCCCAGAAGAGAAGAACTGCAAGTTTACAAAGCAGACTAAAATGGTGTTTGATTTCTTATGGATCTGATCTAGACACTATCACTTAGAAAAAAAAAAAAAAAAAATGTGTACGAGTGATCTGCTGCACAGCAGGACTTTGGCTGTGGTTACTTACAACCTGCTCCCTGACAGCTACTCATCCATTCTCCGCTCAGCGAGTCTCAGAGCAGAAGGAAACACTGTCCTGTGCTTGCTGTTAAAATTATACTCCCTTTAACAAAAGACTGGACATAAGCATCCAGGCCTCTTAAAACATACACGAGTCACTTGGCTTCTTCAAATGCTCTTTACAGTACGCTGAGTTTCTGATCAACAGAATATTGTTTTTCTTCATACAGGCACAACTGCAAAGGGAGCATTTGTTTGAAATTGATCTCCCCAGTGCAAGTTTTAATGTGTTGTTAAACTCAGCCATTTAAACCAGAACCAGCAAAATAAAACTCTGATGACTCTTAAAGAATTTAAGATTAATGCAGGAGGAAATTACCTTGCCTAGTCATGCCTACTTTTATTAGTACCCTGCAGTTGTGTTTCATTTTGGATGTGGCAAAAGTATGATTTGAAAGTCAAGAAGGCAACCTCTTGCATTTTGTATTTAATTATTGTACACAGTACAATGCTAAAGCTGCATTTCCAGAGATTGCAGTCACGTGTTTTGCAAGTTTTACTTTAACAAAACTGCAGTCATGGAAGTGAGAAGTTATATCTTCCCATGACCATGCCGAAAAGTAGCAGGTGTATTTTTAAATAGGTGTGTCCAATAATCATAATACCAACACCGCACAATTCAACAGGTTTGGTGTGGTTTGTTGTTATTCTGTTTTTAGGTTGCATTTTTTTATTATTATTTTTTATTATGGTGAAAGAGATGTAGTCTTCAAACATTTCACGAGGTTCCACTGTTTCCATGGATGGGTTACAAACTTTGAGATTATTCCTGGTGTATTACTGTCAAATTTTATTGTACTGTGTGATTTTAAGGAGAGAGCTAGTTTCAGCTCATGGTGAGGTTAGTTTTATTTATAAGGCTGCAGCGTACAGGGAATTCATTAGCAAAGCGGGAAAACAAACTAGACCAACCAGGTTAGAGAAGTTCTGAAACATTTATCAAGTTCTTCAGATGAACTGTACTCCCCTTGGCACGTCCCAGAACGCCACGTGGACTCTCCCCAACTCTCTGCTCCTGAGAGCTACACAGCAACACTCTTGTGCAAATATTTCAGGGCCTAATCACCAGCCTCACAGCTCAAAACTACTCAATATAGGAATTAAATTAAGATTAAGGTTCCTGTTGTTTAGGTAGGCCCATCTATAAATGCAAAATTGAAGTGAATGAAGCAACATTATCCCTTCCCTTACACTTCATCCTTTCCTCACTCACAACCAAGCCTCCAGAAAATGCCTAATCAAAATATGTATATACTCAATCATAACAGAGTAGTGGAAGGAAATTCAGTGGTGAGAAACATTGAAGAACAACAGTTGCTATTTCAATGAATTCAACAGCCAAGCAAGAATGATATTTTATGCTTTATGATTATATTCAATGGTTGTTCATGTGACCAAGAACTGGCAGAAACATAACAAGTAGCAATACTGTAAGCTAAAAAAATATTTCAAGATAGTCTTTTATTCCCTTTCCAACCACCAAAATGAGAAGGAAGAGAAAGAAAAGAAACATGAGCCAAATAGCAAAAAATGCTCTGAGGTGTGAAGTGTGAAGTGCTTTCATCATGAAAGAAGCTATTACAAGCTGATATTCAAACTTCAGCTATAAATTACCCAGAACTCCTTGAAGCTATTTGTGTGCATGCAAGTGTTCCGCACAAGAGGGTGCACAGGTCACCAGAGAGCCAAGGAAATGGTGACTGGCGATTCTGTGCTGACACCTGCCTGGACCTGAGCATATGGAAGGGCTTCATAACACTCAGCAGCACCATGCAGTATTTTTGGAAAGAAAATGAAGAGCAGCTTCTCCATCCAAAAATGGCAAATTTATTTACTTTTAGGAAGGCAGGAGGTAATTACTGAAGCTGGCATTTGGCCAGGTCATTGGTGTTAACATTCCTCCTCTTTCAAAAAGAGGTAACCAGGACCTTGAATTTGCAACTTGTCTGAAAGATCTGAAGTGTGTTAGACAAACACCTACCAGGAGTATAATTCTAGTTAAATTTAATGTCAAGAATGACTTAAACCTAACATGGTCTGATCCCTGAACAACTAAACTCAATGAGAAGTTCATTAGGACACCGAAAGGAATAAACTTTTGATATTTGTTTCTGTTTTACTTAGATGTCCCAGAAATTTTATATGACTTCACAGCAGATCGGACCTTTATCTGAATAAAGGAAGCAAGAATATTACAAATTTATTAAATCCAGAATCTTGGAGAGGATTGGGGGCCAGGAAGAAAATTAAAACAAAGGGAGGTAGAGGAAAGAAGGGAGAAAAACACACAACAGCTTTGGCATATACCATGAAGGCAGAAGAGGAAGGCAGTTTACTGTCAGTACTATCTTTTTATATTCAGAGCCATTCAATTGGGGTCAGAGGGAGGGAAGAAGCTGTGGGATTTTTCAAGTGCTTTATTTAACAAATCACAAGAATGTGTAAGTGAGCCTGACACATCATTGCACAGAGCCCAAAAAGGCCGCTACAGATGTTTAGACCAGCAACTAACATTCAGACTTCAGCAGGGCGTATGTCACACCAAACTGCCTGAAAGCATTGCAGGTGTGAAGCAGTTTGCCACCACAAGCAACTCCCCTCTTTTTCATGCTGAAGATGACAACAGTCATCAGTTCTAGGTCACTCCATGACCACCACTGCTTCTTGTTCACACCAAGGGAGGGGAGTCAATGGGCAGTTGTATGCAATAAAGCATTTGCTGTCCCAAACTCTGGAAACAGTAATGACAAGAAAGATTTCTGCTCCACAAATCCCTTTGGAATAAGCCCTTCCCCTCCTTGCAATTAAGAGCCAGCACTGTCCATCTTCTTAGTAGCACATGAAGACTCCAGAGCTCTTGCTTCTGAAGATGAGATAGAAATGGAGGCAAGCAGGTGCCCTGTGAAAAATTAATTCATACACTTTCTGTGGAAATGATGAGGACTAGATTCAGATGTCCTGGATGAAGGTAAAGAAACCTATATCCCCAGCAATGGTTTTCACCTCAGGACCTCAAGACCAGCCCTTCTCTCCAAGTATTACTCAAATTTGTCCTACCATAGCCAAAATTTCTCTGTGGTATAAGCAGAATTCAAGTGCCCTCATGTCAGCTGAGCATCTAGTAGAATCAGTGCTCAGCAAGACCCTTAAGTTTGTACAATTAAATGCATGTGCCACTTCAGCTTTGTTATGGAATTTGAATGTGTCCAAGTCCATCCACCATCCATTCATGCAAAGTTTCTGATTTCCCTTTGTTGTGTTCTCCATTGACATGTTTATACTTCCCCCCCACAAACACACACACAGAAACAGAAGTTGCAGCAAGGCAGACAGGTGCTTTCTCCTTCCACACCAGGCCAGAACAGGAATAAACAGAAAAGCAAAAGAAAACAGCTGGATACATAGGGAAGAAAAAATAATCATTATATGTCACCGAAATTCATATGCAGGGGGACTGTCCACAGAAGATAGCAACAAGGTGGGTAATTTGGTTGGCAGACTCCATCCTAGGGTACAGAAGGGTGGAGCAGAGGACAGCACAGGTGGACAGTACCTGCATTGCACTAAAGAGGCTCTGCATTGAGACAGGTCAAGGAAAGACAGCAGAGAGCAGCAGGGAGCATTTAAGCTGCAAACAAAGAGTACACATGAATTTCCATGTAAAATGGAAATTTATGGAAACCTGGACAAGCTTGAGAAGTGGGACCATGTGAACCTAACAAGGTTTAACAAGTCCAAGTCTAAGGTGCTGCACTTGGGTTGAGGCAATCCCGGCCATGGGGACAGACTGGGAGAAGAACTCTTTGAGAGCAGGCTTACAGAGAAGGACAAAGAGGGCACACCAGACATTTCAGGAGGATAGACTACAAGACTATTCCACCCTCATTTGCCACCCATCATTACTGTCCAGCACACGGCAGCCATTCCACAAACAGCAGCAGCTGGCTGCTGTGAAACCCACAGCAGAGGAGCATTCACCCTGCAGCAGCCACAGAGACCTGTGAGGGAAAGGCTGAGCACTTGCACAAGCCCTTCTTGCATCTCAGCAATTTTAAATTCCAAGAGTAACTTTAAACAAGACTTAAGCCCAACAGGTTGATCCTCTGCAACCTCCATCTCTCCTCCTCCCCTCGAGAGGCCAGCCTGTGTACAGAATCAGATATTAGCAGTGGAACAGATCTAACTGGTTCAGCAACTTGCCAACACAGGACACTGCAGGACCCTCAGGAGTGCTTTCAGCACCTTGGTTTTAATTGTTCCATGTTGTGGAGTCCACAGCAGAACAGTTATCAGTGCATGCTTTGGAAATGCTTTCCAAAGCATTTAAGTAAATGCTTTGGAAAGCATTTACTTAAATTCTCCTTTTGCTAACATCAGACTCCCCTTCCTTCTTGCTGCTTGCTTGTAAGCTTTTGCCATGTCTAGTATTTCATTCACACAGCCAAACTATACAGTTACAACTGATTTTTAACTTGTCCTCAAAAATGGGTTGCTCCCACATGCATATCCCCAACCAGATTTTCTCTTTATCCGAACTCTTGGTTTGTTACTGTGTCTAGGATTGGATGGTAAGAAGGGTTAGATTTATCACTACTGTGACCTGCACACTTAGATAATTCTTAGCTTCCTGAAGATAACTTTGTATTTTTCTTTCTGCGCAACTCTGGTCGTATTTTTTCTTTGCAGCTATCAGGTTTTATTACACGGAACATAATCCCATCTCTTGGGACACAGTCGAAGTCAAACTGCAGAGGAAAGTTTATTTCTTCATAGCGGAAGACTTTCTTGTCACCTAGACAAAAAGTCTGTCCCTATTTAGTTGATAGAAGAACCAGAGATGCAACAGAAGTGTTTCTTTCTCCTGCATTTCCACTCCACTGCATTTCGCTGCAATTAAGCTGAATATGCACTGCTTACCTATGTCATGAAAAAAACCCCCTGCAACATGTTTCTTGTGCTGTCCCAGGCAGCTGATTTGCTTGGCCAAAAGCTACATCTCATTTCAGACATCAATCAACAAGCATTTAATCATTCCCTCCCAGAGCCTGTCATAAGGGATCTTGCACAACTAATAACTCTGGGGAGATGCTATGACTGTACTACCAAGGGATGGACAACACATATTGATGTTTAACTGTAATAAACTTGGTGGTGTTTCTGCCTATCCACATGATAGCTGAAGTATTGCTAGGTTTCCTGCCACTGCAACATATAAGCTCACACTTAAAAGCTTCTTTCTGTACTCTGAAAAATTATGTTCACCCTACAATGAGCAGGAAGCAGCCAAAAGCACTGAAAGCACAGCAGGACAGGAGAGGGGACATCAAAAGAGCAACAGTTGTGTCACAAGCCAGGTTAGCAGAGCCAGCAGGAAAACTGCACGAAGGATAGATGACATTAGATGTAATGAATTTTAAATTTTGAGAAGTACTGTACGAGTTCAAAATCAGACAAATAGTTCAGTAGTTCAGTTTTACTCAAACTGTAAAACCTAAATACACCAAAGAGGAGAAAAATATCTCAGAAAGGAGAAATTCAGAACATTTAAACAATGAAGCTTAAGGCAAACAAAGACAGAAACTGAGAACGCTCTACAGTATTTCTTCCAGGCACATTAAGGGTATCACAGTGTCACCAGCTAGCCAAGATGTCCAGAAGAAAAACTCCCTGAGCTCGTGCAACACACTAAGCACTCAGGAGAAATCTGAGTCTCCAAATGCACTCGTGCACCTCCATTCCCTAACACTGATGTTGTGCTCATGTTACTCTACATTTGCAAGCAGAAGAGATGACCCTTCCTTGAAAACCTCACTTTAATCAAAACAAAAATGAGGTATTTGACAATGGTGAGAAGTCAGACAAGTTCCAAGAACACAAGCCCTTCTGGTATTTTAATTGTTCCTAACTGAGAAAAATTGCTCTAACTTTCATTTGATTAATTTCAAAGAAGGAATGATTTAACTCCTCTAGCAGACTATTCCTTTAAGAGTTTATCTCCAAAAACTGTTCCTCCAGCAACAGTATCAAAAGCAGTCTCCTCAAGCTGCAAAATATGAGCAACCTGTAGACCTGTTCCACAAAAGCTCCAGGCCTCCAAATAACATCAGAAATTGCCAGAGGCTGACACTGAAATGCTACCTCACTCACTCTCAGAGCACCTTTAGCAACTCAAGGGCAACTTGCAGATCCTCCTTTAAAGCAGACTTCTTGGAGTTTTCCAACTCCTCTAGGTAGTGTATGGCTCTTTCAGAAGCATGCCAAATATGTGTGCATTCTTAAGATAACGAAGTGCCCAAACATCTATATCCTGTTCTGTTACCTACCAGCCTACCTTCAAATCTCACCAAACCATTACAATTTATACTGGCAGAAGACCACACCTCAAAAGAAATTTATTCATATTTGCAGATTCTGTGGATAGCCTTTGAACCCATTATGTCTAAAACATCACTGGAAGCAAGCACCCCACAATTTATAATGAAATGGAAGCAGACTAACCATGGAGCAGTCAAGGCAGAAGTTGGCAACTCATTGCCATAACTACACAACACTGAACATATTTATGCCTCGTACAAAGCTATACATGGTTTCAGCTATCTAGTTCATAACAACTAGCATGAGCCAGAATATGAATGGAAAACCAATAAAGAGGATAGAAATTAGGTTGGACAATAGGTTGGACTCAGTGATCTTGGAGGTCTCTTCTGACCTAGACGATTCTGTGATTCTGTGAAATACTTATTATTACTGCAGAATATTTTTCACAGAAGAGCCATTCTGTATCTAACTTTTCAGCCTCAACATAATGAAGTACTGAAGAAGCAAATAAGAGATGAGAAACTACCATTCATAGCTCCATGGTGACAACTGTAGTGACAAAGGTTTCGTGGAATATTACAATTTACTCACCAAACTTCTACCCCCAAATATTGCCTTAATATCCACAAATGATAATTACCTGTCTCTTTCTCTGTGCCACAAGGTTAGTGACCTTGTCACCCCTCTCCTTTTTAATACTTCCCCTTTGCTCCACAGCTCCAATCCTCCAAATCACCTTTTCTTTCAAATTGCCTAATTGAAGGACATGATCAAGTTAAGCTCAGAGCAACTGTTCTCAGCCTGTATTTAATTTTTGGAGGTTTTTTGCTCTTATTCTGGACTGGAAAACGGACTTTGTTTTCCAAAACTTGTTTGTTCCCACCTCCAACCTTGCAGCTATAACATCAGTTTTCTTATATGTTTTACCAAAGAGCTTGAGATTGGTTTGAAAAAATAAAAATAAAAATAAAAATTAGTCCCTATCAAAAAGCTGAAAACCATATTGCCAGAGGACAGAGCCTTCACATCTGTGGAAACTTAATCAGAAGAGTCAGCTTGTGCGCGTAACCTGACAGTCTGGAAAAAGAAATTGGAGAACACCATAATGACAGAAATTTGTCATTAATTTTTCTTGATTAATAAAAACACGAGCTAAGAACAAGATCATATAATGGTTTGGGTTGTAAGGGACCTTAAAGGTCATCTAATTCCAACTCCCAATATATACCAATGCAGTAAAAACAGCCCTAAGCCTGATTCACAGAAGTCCCATGTTAAGACAATTTCCTCCGTCAATGTCTAAATCAGATTTATCATGGCTTTAGGCTGAGCAAAACAAAGAATTTTCCATATGTCAGTGGTACACAGCTATGGTTTAAAAAAAAAAAAAAAAATCCTTATTCCACCTTATTTCCAACAAGGCTTTGATTCCTAAGGTGTCTCTACTCCCTTGAAAAGACAGCTAAACCTTCCTCTACTGTCATCAAATCCTGCTTCAAGCCAAGCCATCAGAGAGAAGATCCTTCCCTTCTGAAGGCAGGGAACTGATGCCAACCAATGTTAAGAGCCCTTAAGCTGTGTATGGTTCCAGCACTAGGCCATCAGGCACCTTGGGACAAGGTAATTCAGTGATGGGGGTCCAAGGAGTCAAGCTGGAATTCGCGTGTGCTGATACACATTGTGACCTGCTGGAAAGATCTGTGCTCTGTAGCCCCAGTGGCTCCTTGGTAATAAAAACAACTAATGACAATAAGTATCCTTTTGAAATTAATCATTGTATCAGCTTATAATTCTAGAGACTTATTTTTCCTTTTAAACCCGTAACAATGTTTCAGGGCCTTTCCCCATATGGAGTGACAAGTTGTACAGTTATTGTACTTTACATTGTGTACTTAAATAGTACACTTTTAAAAGTAACTCACAGAAAGTCTAGGTTGGAAGAGACTTACAAGATCACCGACTCCAACACTATCAAGAATCCATTCCAAATCACTTATTTGGCTTTCAATTTTAAATGCCCTAGAAAGAAAGACAACACTCTTGCACCCAAGACAAGACTAATCTGTTTCTTCTTTAGCCCTCAATACTTTGCGGTTGTTTTATTTCTGCTGGAAGCAACAATCAATGTGTACTTGCCAACTTGCTTGTCACTGAAAGAAGCATCCTCATGTAAGCACCCCAACCTTTCTCAGAGCTGTAGCCTCCTGCTTTCCAGCTCTCAGCATGCTTATAATTGAAGCTGCCAACTGTACTCAGTTTGGTGGTGGTATTCAATGGCAGTTATACCAGCAGCAAGAGAAGCCACCAAACTCTGTTCAGCACTTGCGATATCAATAAGATCTGAACTCAGGTCTCCTGAGGTGAAAGAAGAGCATAGCAAGCTCACCATGCCACCCAGCCCTCAGCATATTAAGATATTAATTAGTCACTTTCCTTATTATTCAGTCAAAATATGCTGGATTGAAACAAATTAGATTCTTAGCACATATTTCACACATTGGATCAAGTCTTGCAAGGGTTTTCTTTTATTATTTATAAGATCATGTGCTGTCTTCCTGCTGAAAATGAGATGGTCTGCATGAGGAAAAAGGTAAAAGAAAAGCAGAGAAATGAAAATCAGATATTCCCTAATGATATTTAAAAATAGAAATTTTGCTACTGTTACATACAGCATGTTCCATCTTTTGAGATTTAATGGCTCTCTTGTGGTTTAATGGAGAATTACTTTCAGTAATTGATTATTAAAATTTAAAATTGCTAACCATCTTCATTATTAGATGAGCGAACATGTTATCCTTGTAATTAAAAAAGCTTGAGATTCACTTTCATCCTGTTGACAGAATAGGCAGATAGGCTCAGCACTCCAGTGTGATGGTTTCAGGGTTCTTGTTTGACAAAAATAGCCGGCAAGTTATTTGATGATAAAAATACAGAACATCCACAGAGACTGAGCAAAAAATAATGAACAAAGATAAAATAATAATAAAAAGCCCTACAAACTAATTAAAGTTTTCAGTTCAAACTATCACAGGCAGAATGTACAGAGTATTTTTCAATGAATTTAACTTGGGCTAAGAAGAATATATTATTTGCATTACAAATCCATACTATGCAATGCACTGAATTTTTGTTGTTGTTGCTGTTTTCCTAGATGCAGAATCATTTCAGCTTTTGGAATCCAGTGCTGGACTTTTCTACCTGCAGTAATATGGAGAAATGTCTGGGATGAAACTGAAGGCTAACATCTTCCCCCCTAAGAATGCCTTACAACCGACTGAAGGGAAGCAGACAGGCCTGATACCTTCAGTTATCCTGGAGGGTAGGGAAGGAGCATCAGCTTTAAGACAACATCTCAATTACAATGCAAAGGGCTTAGGGTTTGCACAAGATAAGTAATTCTTTAGCCTTCCCGTTGAAGCTACCAACAATACTTTAGGTCCTAATTTTAATGTCACAAGCAGAACACACAGGTTGGACAAAGCATTTAATACAAATATTTTTTTTCCATTTAAGAAGCACACTATCTTTCTGGAGCCGCCTGCATTATGCTGTCAGTTCTTACACTTTGCAAAATGACACAAAACCATCAAAAGTTTGAGCCTGTTATACAGCAAAGCTTAGAAGTTTTCTTTTCATTCTATATATTTAATTGCAGTTTCTTTGCCAGAGATCTCACTTGCATGAATCTCTTGTTGTATTTTTCTCCAGTTTCTACATCAAGATGAGATAATTACCACCTACATTGCTTATCCTGAAAAGCACAGAGAGGTTTCCACAAAATATTACAATGTTGAAGAGCAGTTTTCTCATTGTAATTAGAGTAGGAAATACACTCTAAGTAGCATTATATTGTATGGTCTTTTTAACCAAACAGTAATACCAGCATCAAATCTCTGTAAACTATGTCTGGAACACAGTTCACATGACCTGCAGCATTAACAATACATTCTTGTGGCTACTCAGCTTTTTTCTTTCACACAGTTCTTGATCAGTATGGTTTTCACTTCCTTCCAAAGCCTAGAAATGCTACTTAATGTATGTAAAGGTAGCACCTTCTCAGCACAGTGCAATCATAGACTGAGAATAATTAACAGCAGGCATAAAGGCATGGATATGCCATTCACCAGTAACACCCTGGGATGTAATGTCAATAACACTTTCAACATGTCACGTAGAGAATTCCCATATCCTCAGCAGAGTATGCTCCAACATATAATGAATATCAGTTTTACTCCATGTAACTAATATGGTAAGTATATTAACTGTAAATACATACTGTATTACTTTCCAGTGTTAAATGTGTATTCACCTTCATTACTGTATCCTGGAGCAGCTTACCTAGAAGCAGTCTTTAAAAGCACTACTACTGACTTCACATTAGTACTTTAAGGTGCACTGCTCTGCATCCCTAGTCTAATACTATGGGAATTACTCAAAGGGGGGCAGTAAACCATGGTTTGAATCACAGAGGGCCAAATAAACAGATGTGACTTGGTATGAGAGCCTCAGGACCCAAATATCCATGATACAGTCACACAAAGTAGTGCAAATAGCAACACTGTTCACACAACGATAGATACCAAGTGTAAAACAAAAACCTGTGGATGCCTGTACTTTCCTTTTCCTGAGTAACTCATCAGATTCTCCTGTAGGAAAACACTAAAACCCTTGAAATTCAACAGAGGAAGTATTTCCATAAAATACTTCTTAAAAATACAGATTACTCTAATTTATTATGTCATTAACTGATGTTACGGCTGGATTACAAACCTATTGTCACCCCTACATGTGATACACTGGATATCAATTGGATGTTTGGCTCTGTGCCTGGTTACAGCATTGGAGACCCATACCTTCAAAGCTGGCCTTGTGTCCTTCTTCCCTCCTGAGAGTGTTTCTCCTTGTCCTTACAAGGCACTTCTGTTCTCTTATTATAGCAACAGAATACCTAAAACCTAGTGCAAAGACAAATAAATCTCTCCCAGCAAGGACCAAGTAGAAACAAACTAATCAGGCAAAATATCTTTTGAAAAAGTCCATTAATGTTAAACTCATCTTCCAGCACTTAAATCTTGCAGTCTAAATGTATTGCTTATGCATGCAGGAAACTTTTTTTTTTGTTCTCCTTGCTTTGGTAACTCTTTGCTCAGTCTTGGGTCCAACACACATTACCTTGCCTGAGCTGCTTTGCATTCCACTAATATTCTAAATGACTACCTTAGGGTAGCAACTTTTAGGATTTTATAGTTTCACATACAGTGAAAGAGCAAAGAGAACTAATTGTTTTCCTTTTAAGTGAGTCAGCTGAAATTACGTGCAATTTAGCATGGAGGTTTCTTTAACCAAGATGCAGGGAAAAAAAAAGAAAACATTCTTAAATTTGTTTAGAAGCTGTATCAGGAACTTATTTGTATTGACTACAAGTAGTTGTTTTTTTTTTTTAGAGCTACCTTTTCTTGGAACAACACACAAGCATTTACAATGGAAAATTCTACATTAAGCTTCATAGAAAATGTATAAAAGAGGAAATTTACTTTCAACTCCAATTAGAGTCTCAGAGATCTGAGAGAATACAGAAGTAGTATACAGCTTCATTCTTGTTTCTTTTGGATACAGATGAAATCTGAGGCTTGTGAAGCTTTATTACTACTATATACTATTAAAGATCACTATTATGATTTTTCATTTGTATCTACATTAACTCAGGTAATGAAAGAATCTATCAGATAGTGATTAACAATTCACTTCATTTACAAGAGGATGCACAAGTCCTTGGGTTCTGCATTTGAAAGGGGTGAATTTCAGAGACTAGCATGTTGGGTTTTTTTTGTTGTTTTTTTTGTTTGTTTGTTTGTTTTGTTTGTTTTTTTCCAGCAGCTAATTTATCTATAAATATAGACCAGATCTGCAACTTTACAACTGAAGTGCCAGTTTACATATTGACCCAAAGGGGAAAGGCGGAGAGAGTACCTTGTTTTCCAGACAGAGCCAGCAACACAAGCAGATGATACAGCCTCATCCTACTGACACTTTTCAAATAAGCTTAGCAAATAACCTTTTAATTAAATTGATATTTTTGTTTAATACAAATGACTTCAGCTAATAGAATAAGCTACCACAGAGCATTTTTCTCCAAATCCATATAGCCTATAGATGCTCTAGCTTAGAAGCCTATACCACAACCTGTGCAGGTGCAGCAGGGCAGAGTATCACCAACTGAAAATAAGACTTCATTAAGAGAGGTTTGCTTTAGTTTTATAATGAACTATTAAGTGATTGAAATTTTACACTTATCTTCACCCAGAAGGTTTCTGATAGGCTTTTCATTCTGTTCTTGCAACCGTTATAATTGCTAACTATAATACAGCTATCTGTTTAAAAATATCTTCGTTAAAATAAACTGTGTCAACTTCAGTCAGTTTTGATCTTGCTGCAGGGAGTACAACCTTCAAAGACTGATAACTATCTCAGCTAACCATATTTTCATGCCATCACAAACCAAACAATTGGTTTACTGATGCATTCAGCAAACAGGATTTGTGAAACTCCCTCAGTCGGGTTTTTCCATTGCTTTAAATCTATACCTGCTCAACTTGCAGAATCTTCTTTAGCTCACTAAACTCCTGCAAATCCAATTCTATTACAGTGCCAGAGGGATTTATATGTGGTTTTGCTTTTATAAACCACAGGCTGAAGACAAGCAATGTTTGACACCTCTGAGAAAGCGACCCAGTCTGGCACACTGACGGCTGTGAATCAGAAGTGGGCAGATTTACTGACAGACGTGGGGAGACTTCCCCGGGCACGTGGAGCTGCTGTCAGCTGCCTGCCCCCACCACCTCCAGGGTACTCAAAGCTCCACAGCAGTCCAGCAGCGTCACATGCCATGGGGCAGGGGACAAGTTAAGCCTCTGAAAACGAAAAAACTGCTCTGAAAGCTCCTGACATCCATCGTCTCCCTGACTTCTTGCTATCACTGCACATGGAGCTATTCTAGACTCACCAAGGACACCTCTCAGGACATCAGGCCCCTCTCCAAATCAATACTGAGCTGCAAAAAGCAGTTTCTGGTGACTTGGATCAAAGACCATACACATTTTCTGCCCTACACACCCCTCTTCCTCTGTTTTTGTTCTCCTTTCCCCATAGTGGAGAATAGTCAGTGGTCCTCAGCAGGGTTTGACAGTCAGCTCCCATGTAATGAAATTTTTCATGAGCAAGAAAACTAAGATACACCTGGATTTTACAAAACTCCCAAGCATCACTGCAGTAAAGCATCTCTAAATGGCCAAGTTCAGTTTTGCAGTTTGTTCTTATAACAGAGATGGGGGGGGGATAATTAGCCCCGTTCTCAGAATCAAGGTGATCGATGTACAGAACCTGACCAGCATGGTGTAGGTATTGGGGGGCAGCATTCAATGGTGTGCACGGTGAAAGCAATGCTTTTTATTTGCTTTCTCTTCCAAAAATATTTTCCTTTCTGCAACGTTTTGTGAGCCTTGCCACCATTTTTTGCACACAGGATCAATGAATGAGGGTGGTTTTGTTGTTTTCTTAGTCAGAGCAATCACACACACACTGGCTTACAGCCTCAGTAGCCACAAAATATTCTCAGGCCAACAGAAGTGCTTGGCAGCCCTCATTCAGAGCCACGGGAAATAATATTTAAACTACAGTTATGTTTTCATTTTCTGCTGTTTATAAAGTTTATGTTTCTTCCATTCCTTACATTCACACAAGTACTGTGACTGCAGCGTCTAAGTGGCTGTATATGGCTTAGCACTCCACATTTGTAGCTTAAGGAGTGCAACAAACCTCATACACAGAATACTGAAAATCATTAACTATTACTACAGAAAATCAGGCTATAGAATTATGCTCACCTCTAATGTGTGGATATTGTTTACCCAACAAGCGTTTTGCCAATGCTTTGTAACACATGAAATAGCTGAGGTTAAAAATGTTTGGTTTCTCAGTACCACCTTTTGCAAGAAGAGTGCTGAAAGCCTGTAGCCAGTCTCAGACTGCAGACCAGCAGCAGAGTATGTTACAGTTCCCTGCTGTGCTCAACACACTGATGTGAGAAGTGTAAGAGAACAAGCACAAAGCTTTCCTCTCCAGCTTTAACAGTTCTGGAGTGCCCTGTGTAACAGCCAAGACAGCAAGGCTTTTGTTTAGCTAGACCAACCTAGAACCCAGAGTACCAACTGGCCAAAAGAAGTACATCATCTCACGTTAAATTAAGAAAATAAATTGACTTATCACATCTTGTTTGGAGACAAACCAGTGCAAGTTAGCTATTCGGTGGCTGCCAGAAAGAAATGAGTGCCACTTCCAAAACTGATTAGGTAAAGAACTGCAATTTCAGCAGTTGTCTTTGGAGGTAGGGGGGACTGAGACACATTTGAGCAATATAAATGTCTTATTACTACAAATACTTGCTAAAGGCTGCAGCTCAAACGGGATTTTTCCCCTTTATGAAAGATCGTAAAAAAGACACTATTTTGATTAAAACCCAGGGAAAAGTTGATGTCTTCAGAGCAGAGGGAACAACTCCCACTTGGAAGAGCAAAAAAACAAAGATCCTGTTGCTCATAACTGCTCTGATCCCAAGTCACGTTAGCTTTTTGTGGTATTAGGCAACAGCTGCTTAAAAACTGTCTTTCTGCAGTCCAGGGGACAAAAACACAGCACTGTAGATCATTACTTTTCTGATACCATTAAAAAACCTAGGGTACAGTTGAGCTGCTAATAAAGCCTGTAAAAGCCATTTTCTCACACCCCACTTACTCTTCTGGTGTGTCTTCAAGGCACTGTTATTCCTTTTTAATCATACATTACCTGTTAGCAGCTCCTCGTGAAAAGATCCCCAGCCTCTCTGCCTTTGCTGTGTAGGAGGAAGCTATCACCCACTCTTTTAGCTTCCTCCCTCAATTCCTGCTGAAAAATCTCACCCTCCAATCCTTGAGTCACAAGCATCCCTCTCTGCTCAGAGACTGCCACCATCCAACTTCTCTTGTCTGGTTGCCCAGCACACTTGCTTCTCTCTCTTGAGGTAGAGCTGAGCAGTTTTTACGCCTGCCTGCTCAGGGCTTGCAGCCGCTGCTTGGCCACCCTGGCTGCTCTGGGCCTCTTCTGCTCAGTGGAAGGGAGGTTGCTCCATCACACCTACTTAAGTATTGCTAAAGCTTATGATCCTTTTGAATCTTTGCATCACTTTAACAGATTTTCATCAGTACATCGAGTATGGATCCGTGACCTTCCTCCAGTCTCTCCTGCACTGAAATTTCAAGAGCAATAATTGCCACATTTTGTTTCAATAGGATTTTTACTGCTATTATATTTAAACCAAGTATGAGTTGCAAATTGCTTCTAGCCTAGGGCAGACACAACTTACTCCAGGGCTTAATACTTTATTTGACCCCAGTTTGACTTCTTATCAGGATCTACAAGACTAATCAGACGGGTGGCTTCAAAGAGGCTTCAGGCATTAGCTTTTTAGGCCTTTTCCTCAGAAATTGTTCCTCTTACAACAAATCACATAACAGTAGTCAGTGTAAGAACAACGGGGCAACTCTTTCCACAGGCTTTTCCTTTTTATTTCCTCAAATAGGAATGCAAGATGCAAGTACCTGCAAGTCCTTTAAACGCAACGACGACATTCTCTAAGAAATGTTGCACATAATGCAGTACCACAGGTGCTACCAGGAGTAACACCAACATGGACAAGCAACTAAGTTACGTGCAATACTCATCATTCCTCCTCTTCAGGAATTCTGACCACTTACAGAAACAAGAACAAAGACTGCATCTATAGCAAATATGCCTACATGCAGCAAGTCATATTTTGCATTTACAGTAACTAAGGGATAAAGATGCACAGCACTTACAAGGTCCTCTTGTTCAGTTCATTGCTTAGCATCTGGAAGGGTTATGGGAAGCCTTCCCCCTGCCGCATTTCTGACCCTTTTGCCAAAATTCATACACTTAGTATCTTATGGATGGTGATAGATGAAGCTGCTTTTTCACCTCTGTTTGCATGCCATCCCTAAAACTCATGACATTATTAACCTCTGTTTTTCAGCTTCTAATAGATGCCACCAGAAAAACTGTTTTAATAAATGCATCCTGGAACATTTGGTTTGGAGCTAAGGTACCATATGTAAGAAGGAAAAATAATGATAAGTGATAAATGGGATAAAGATTTTAGGGAAATTTTATTGTATTTAATTAATCTACCATTTTTACTAAGTTGCTTTCAAGTGAAATGGCTTTTTACCAACTCCTTTTGAAAAGGTTAGAAGGGTATTCCCTGAGCTACAGTCATTAGCATATAGATGTCTCTAAGTGTTAATTTCTGTTTTCACTGAATGAATGTAATTTAAAATGAGGCCCTTTCAAATCAGTTAAATTTGGCCATTTGAGAAAGATAAGAATAACGGACTCAAGCATAAACCCCAGAAAAACCTGCTTCTTAAGGATAAATATGTCACTATTTGAGAGTCTCCATCACCACATGCTGCAAAAGACAGATTTCAGGAAAATTATGGGAAATGGTGGGTGCTGGGATTAAAGTAGGCAACAGAATCCATTAATATGGATAACAATGACAAAATAAAAAAGAGGGTTATTTTTATAGTTTAGTTTTTAAGAGTTGAAAATAAGCCTAGAAATTAGGAACTGTGGCAGCTAGTTTTATACTTAAAGCAAAACTCATTGAATTTCTTCTTTTTCGGTTTTATGCAACGTAAGAATATTATAGAAACTGATCCAGCTGTCAGCAGAATGAATGGTATTCCAACTACCATCTTCAGCTAAATCAGGCTGAGAAGTGTTTTGGTTTTTAAGTTTTCATTTTAAAATAAGCTGTTACAGATTCAGTACAATGAAGCCTTGACGAAGCTGGCCATACAGGCATGGCATGTTCCCTGTAAGAGGGTTTCCAGCACACATATGCTCCCTAACATAATTAATACAGATGACAAATATTTGTAGTTAAACATCTCTCTCCATCATAAAGCCATATTCTCACCAGATCATAACTTTGCTGAAATTACATTTTTCCAGAGTGATCATTTCTCACTTGAATATCTTGTAACACAAGGGACCGGGGGAGACAGGAAACACACTTTCATCTTAGACAACATTTCTCCTGACACAAGTCCTTAATGATGTAATCAGAGTGCTCTCATCCTCCTATACCCTGGAAATTAAATATGAAATGGGGGAAAATGAGTCACTCCAACCTACGTGGAAACCACACCCGCCCTGACAAAACTACAAGGCTTTTGCTTATACTCAGTTTGCATGTACTTAAGGGACCATTGCCATATTTTGACAGTCAGAAATCCTCAAAATATATTTGGTCTGGGTATACCAGGAGCTGGAGCATTCAGACCTGATACAAACCATTTTCTTGGTAGCAAGGAAATCCTAATGCTTGGCAGCACTTCAAAGGAAACCAGAAAGGCTGCTGTTTGGTTTGTACCCATCCAAGATACTGTGAAATTAGAGAAGAGAACAGTACAATGATCAGAAAGTCAAGAGCAAAGAGTAAGAGGAGATAGTAACACCCTGTCAGCCCTCTTGCCACAAGGAGAGAGCAAGACTAGCTAGAAGACCAAGTCTGACGGGTGAGGGACGAAGGGAAAGAAAGTCAGACCGTGAATACAATTAGTCCTCACCACACTCACACCAAAATAATAATGATAATAATAATAATAATAATAATAATCCCTGAAACTCAGGTTTTATATTCTTTTTCACCAGCAGAGATTAACAGCGTTCTCTTTCTCCTTTTTGTGACTTCTACAATTGGTTTCATTAAGTCAAACAGAGTAAAGACTCATTCTGCAGGACATACCAGATTGCTTTACCAAGACAGAAGTCAACATTGTTCCTTAAACAAAAAAAAATTCTCTCTCTATTTTATAATCAAAGCCAACTAATTGTACTGAAATAGCATTTTGGTCACAGAGTCAGTGCAGGCAACAGTTCAACAGACAGGAAAACACAACATTAAACAAGCACTGACAACTAAACATGTGCCCAACATACTGTTTTGATTTCAAGTTAAGTTATCTTTCTGGAGATGTGAATGCCAGTGCAAGTTTTCCCCTCTAAATACTCCAGTCAGCCCATCTCAGTCATGCTCGAGATCAGTTCTCTTGCCTCCCTCCCCAGCAGCCAAAAGGCCAGCTGATGTCAGCTGTAGCACAGACACAAGTCAGTTTGGACTTGGACTAAGCCCAGCAACATGGTATATGAAATAAGTTGAACAGATGGTTACAACATTCGGTTTTGATACTCTTTTTTACCCCAGTCACTTTTCTGCATCAGACTTGCTTGAAATATGCTGATTATGCAAACCCTGAATATTAGCTCCATACTCTTTAAATAAAAATACATCCATTGCCCAATTTCATACTAGCAGCACGTAAACAGACCAGCACCTAGCTGGTTTTGCTGTGACTCATTGCTAGTAAGTCCAGCTCATGCAAGTCGGTCATGCAGGGGCACTGCAAGCTCCCCCAGTCTCCGCACTTGGGTACAAAGTGGTCTCAGAGGGAGCAAAGGAGAACAGGAGGGATGAGGGACAGAGGAGTGGGAAGACAGCAAGAGAAACATTTTCTATCTAAAGAAGACTTCATAAGGCTTCCCAGATTTACACTATGTATGAAGATTATCTGTGCTGTATGTTGGCTTCAGCAGTACTCTTACAAACATTTACCTGGAAAAAATTGAATGGAAGTTATGAAATAATCTTCCATAGTTATAAGCAAGTCTATGCCATCCTTTCTCCAGCACTTTTAAAATAAATTCTGATTTAGACTTCTATTTTGGTTTCCCCGGTAAAAGATATTCAGGAAAAGTATACTTTTTCTTGTATTAAAATCCCTGAAAGTCTATTTGTTGTGCTGCTTTTCACTCTACACATAGTTCCCATAGAGTTTAAATTATATATCTATAAATTTCTTCCCATTATCTCTTCTACACCCAAAATGTAAGCATGTTTTAGCGGAGCTGTAAACAGAAAAAAATATATATATTGTTTAAGTTTTTGCAAGGCCCTTCATGTAAGCAGAACCAGCGCGCTCTGTTCTTAGTGTGTAAGAAATGTGCACAGTCTTTAGAAATGCAGATAATCAAAAAAAGAGCCACTAGGGACACAAAGTAATAACATTAGCTAATGCCACACAGTAATGTTTATTTAACAAATCTGTGTTGCATGCCTGACATTTCCCCTGGCATCAATTTATTTTGTTTTGCTTTTCTCTGATAGCAGCACAAATGCATTTGAAATGTAAACTTATTTTACACCTACCAAAGTGTATACACAATATAATAAAAACATATACATCTTTTTTAATATCTTATGGGAATACATACTGGAGATGTGCAGAAAACCCGACAGCCTAAATAAACGATCTAGATTATGGAAAATGTTCATTTTTAGCTTTCCCAGTAGCTACTAAAACTGCAATTGTCAATGCACTGTACATGGCTGCATTATGTTATTTATAAAGTGCCACAACGTGACAAAATGATGCTATCCATCAAGATCCAATCTTAACTGAAAGTGGCAGGGGAAGTGGAGCGGATGGAAAGATAACTTTGCAGCCCATTCAAACCGACAGTTTGCAATAGTTAGAAATGGCAATTTTTAGAAGTTTCATTTACAGATCATTTGGAAAAGTGTACATAAATGATTTGATGGACTAAATTAAGAAAAAAAAGTTTCTACTTTCAAACTGTTTGGTAACCATCTCATGCTCCGCCTTCCTTCCAGCCACTTAAGCACAGAGTTTCATTCATGCCACTCTTGCTTTCTTCATTGACGTCCTAGATTTGTCAGTCGTTCTTTTCAGGATCAGTACCTTTCTTTTCAGGATCAGTACCTTTCTTCATTTAGAAAGCCAGCCCAGCCAGCTGCCTCCAAGAAATCCTCTTTAATTTCCCTTCTCTTTGTTGTCCAGCAGTGTTTTATCTTTACTACCTTACCAGACTTTTTCGGAACAATGAAATCCCAAATTTTGTTTTCTCTTCTAAAATATGTTCTTCAAGTTTTGTTGGACAACATTGAGGACAACATCAAATAACACACCAGGCAGAACCTCTTCAACTATCTCATACTACTTCCAGAGTAGATTAAAAAAAAAAGAAAGAAAGAAGTGTCATTAAATTCAAAGTGATGGGAAAGAATAACCTGAAACATACAAATGCAGTGATGGGCCCCCAGTTAGATATTACTGCTCTAGAAAAGTCAGCTCAATGCTCATCAGAGGTCAGAAAAGCAAATAGAACATTAAGAACTGCAAAGAAGGAAAGGGAGAACAAAAGACAAAACATTATGTGACTTTGTAAATCCAAACATATATAGTTCTTCCACTCTAAGCACAGCTCTGATAACATCATTAAAGCAAAGCAGAGTTGGGGAAAAGCGCAACAAGTATAATCATGTATATAGAAATTATATATAATTAATATATAATCAGGTATATAGAAAGCTTCCAAAGTTGGACAAGGAGTCCAACTCGTCAAGTTTCTCTTTTCCAGCAGGGGAGAGTTACGCCCACATCTGTTATGAAACAAACAGTGAGGTAAAGGCGACTATGAATTGCCTGCTTGTCGCTTACAAACATCTACAGACAGCAACTGGTAAACATATCAGGCAGCATGTTTAAACACAAAAAACCCTTCCACGTAACAAGAATCTAAACTTTTCCTGAGATGTAGTGGAAGTGTATAAATTGGACCAAACTGGGCTGAAAGCAGTTGATGGTCGAGTAACAACTACTTAACATAACAACTGACCAGACGCAGCCCATGACGACGAAGCACTCTGACAGATCAAAAAGAAATGTTGGCCTTCGAATAATGTAAATGGATCCTCCCAAGCCTCCTGTTACAGGCCAGCGTATTCAGGAATGGAAGGAAAGTACCCTGACAGGAGGAGGAAGTTTAACAAGGAACCTTACACACATAGGTAGTTTTGACCACACTGTGAAATTAATACTGTGTGATTTTATATCATCATTAAGAAAAATACCTAGATATAGAAGCTAATGTATAACATGGGAGTCTTACTGATATTGCTGCCACATCATAATGTGGAAGAGTATACTAGGATATGCTGCCATATGGTCATATTTGCGCAGTTGCCCAGCTCTATCTATTTTCTTCTTCAGTGCAAACGCAGCTTGTGTTGCATAAGAACAACATTAAATGAAAATATATTCTTCTAGGTATAATGCATATTTTAAAAATCTGCTAGCCCAGGTATAAATATCACTGTTTACTTATTTGACTGTTATCTCCTTTACCTGGCATAAATGTGGATGCTTACCCAAAGGCATAAGATATTTTGGCATTACAAATAATAAAAAAAAAAAAAAATCTTTACTTAGGAATAGCCACAACTCACTGCCATTAGAGGTACTAGCAGCACATTGATATATTTGGTGCACTGCTAATCACTGTTCAGATGTACATGGTACATAGGTTATATTTCAGAACATCCCCTGTGGTACACCAGTAGTATTTGGGATACACCATCTTGACACTAGATGATGTTCAATAAAAAGAAAACAACGCGAAACACACCTCCTTCCTTGAACCCTATGTATCACACAAGCACAATTCTTTTCTTTCTCTCTCAGGGGATCAACAGTAAGTAAATTGGCAGATCTCAGTTAAGAAGTGGAAGACGCCTTTAGTATCACATACTAGGTTTTTTGCGTTCCCCCCCCAAACACACAGTTCTGTGTGCCCTTACCTCTTGCTCTTCGTTACCTCTCTGCAGAAAACTCTAATGCTGTTTAGTCAGCAGAGGAAAACTGAAATTCTTACACAAGAGAGATTTTTCATCACTGTATTTACTCCGCATTTAGCAGCATCATGTAACAAGCCTTTATTCTTCTTCCTTCTCCTAAAGATGTTTTTCAAAACATATTTTGCAATATACAAGCGTTTGTGCCAGAGCAAGGCAGTTGTTCTTACAACATAGGCTGTAGTCTGTTGTTTTGTCTCTTCCTCGATGCCAGCATTTTTTAATCCTCATATAGCATCACTCTAGTCCTTTCCCTGCCACAACTGTTTTTCCTAAACTGCTGGTCACCCTTAATGGGTCTGTTAATGGCTCTATTCCAAGTTCAGAAACCTTGAAAAGTTAAAGGCAAGATCTGCTGTTGGAAATCCATGGTGTAGGTTATTGTATGATCTTGGAAGCTGCAGCTGTAGAGAACTTGCCAAAGCCACTACCACTCAAGTCTCACAATTTTCTTGGGTTTCTACTATATAAAGCATCTCCTGGGCATATGTATCTAAACCAAGGGATTCATATAAGTTGTTTTTAATATTATTTGTCACCTAAAAAAGAAATTTTATTTTTATGTACTTCTACTGGGAGTTGTTTCCCTGCCCCTGCTTACAGCAGATACCAGAGCAGAATGTGTTACAAAATGTAAAACTGAAGCGGGAGTCGAATTCAATACACAGGAAGCATGAATGCCTTGGGACTGACAGAGAACTGCTGCTGACTAACACACTTGATTTAGATAAGAAATTTATTCTTACTCTTCTTCCTACTACCCTCAAATAACATACACATATTATCAGAGGGAGGAAAATCTGTTTGAGACCACTAATTAGAAATAAAGTAGGACTTTGCACAAACAGATTCTCCTTTACCAGATGGTTCCACTAATATTCACTAATAAGAGGCCTGTTTAAGGAGCTTCTGTTCACTTAGATTGAAAGAGGCCAGAAACAGCACAATTATGTCAGCAATTAATCTCATTAGAAATATTCTTTGTCAGTTTCATCCAGGAACTCCGTAGCTTTTACAACTTTACTATGTGCAGATTTCAATTCAGCAGCGCAATGTGCCTGACAAGCCTTCAGCAGCAGAGCTGTACTTCTGTCTGTTAAGACAAGGTCTTAAACACAATCTTATCAATATTTGAACACACATGTATTAATGTGACTCCTTGAGGATTTACCTTATAGTTCTACCTCGGTCTTCCATTTATTATCAAAGTAAACAATGTCTACCTATCAACAGTTTTGAACTGCTACACTAGTAAAGTTCAGTGAACGTATCAAAATCTTTATAATAACTTCTGCTTTTATCGGCAAATTACTGATTCATCTCAAACAAAGCTCCCTCCATTAACAATCCTTTCTCTCTCCCATTCTTTATTACAACACCACTCAGTAAGGAAGTCAGAGGAACACATTTTCTATGAAAAATATTTTAATTCAAGGTTATTTTCATTACTGTTCTCTTAGTAGGGAAGACAACATGGCATTAGCCATTCTTCAGAAGAGCTATGGTAACAAACATTTAAGCACGAAATACAATCTCTTCTCAAGCACGTGTAAAGTAGGACTGTGGAAAGCTTAGGAGCTCCCTGCTAAATATGACAAGATATAAGTAATCAGATTGTGTATGCACAATTTGGGTATGAATTGTAAACTAAAAACAATATCTTACCTACTCAAAGAAAACAAATAAAATCATATTTCATGTTTCATACTGCCAGAGAACTATTCCAGCCCGAGGTTTTGCCCCTGCTCAGTTCCTCTCAGTCACCTGAAGACTTTTTGCTATCTTCCCATATTGTTTGTGGTGTGGCTTCTCATTACTGATCTTCATTTAAAATTCTCCTAGCTTCTGAATATCATCTTCTCTCCACCTACACAGAGCGGACCAAGTGAATCTTTCCTCCTCCTTCCTCCCACACCAATGAAAAAACAAACCTGAGGTCACAACTGGTCGTATCTCATTCCTCATCAGAGTCTGTCTCCACAAGCAGAGTACTTAGTCTTTCTGTACCAGCTACACTTCTCCAAACTGGGCTAGTGTCAGTCCCTACTTTACTGAAGCCAACTTAAATATGCACGTACCTTGAATATACTGACAGAAATGCACTGAAAGAAGAGACTGTCTGAGATCTTGTGTTCACAGTGAAGATTTTATGTGTTCAAGCAGCATTAATAGAACAAGAGAACCTCTTCCCCAAGACTAATGCTGCAGTCAAGATATTTAAACTAATATCACTACTCCTGGGAAACAGAGGTTCCTTGCAAGAACACAGTAAAGTCTAAAGACAGGTCATTTTATTTCTTTAGAAAATGAAAGAATGGTGTTATTGAGCTTATTTGATACCTCGAATCATTGTGTAATGCGTGTATTTTTTTAAAAATAACCATCTGCATTATGAAGTTAGTGACATCATGAAAGATTCTTTAAAGTATTTTTTTAAAACTGTCCCAGTTATATATGTGAAGAGAAACTATAAAAATCAGAATGAAAGAACAATTCTTAAATTAGTACAAGGGCAGAGCAACAGCTTTTTTCAAAAATGGCTTTTATGCTGAACATGTTTGCAGTTTTCAAATTTATGGGTGTAGCTGTCAACATGTATATTCACTTTTAGAATATCGTCCTGGCTTAATGAGGTCTCCTGGAATGATTTCTTTTAATAAAAAGTCATAACAAAAAGTCATGCTTATGTATCTGGTTTTCACCTTTCTACTTTTTGCTGTATTTTTCTTAATCTGCACTGCTTTTTAGCAGAGAGATCACAGCTAAGTTTAGTTTAAAGCTTTATAGTGCATTCAACTACTTCAATGCTTCAAGAACCTTCCAATGAAACTTTGAAGTAATGACTGTTACAATAGATACTTGTCTTCAACATAATAAACAACCTAGAAAAAACTACAAGACAACATTTCAGTTACAACTACATACAATCACCAAATGGTGCTACATCACGAAAGAGAAATAAGATGTCCTGCTAGTCACTTAGTCATCTTAGTCACTCTGCTAGTCATCTTAGGTCACTCCTGAAAGTTCTGGCTCATACCAAGCCTCTATACACTTCTTTCTGTCTCACTATCCCTGCACCTCTCTCCAGCTTATGCTGATGCTCGTTAGGCAAGGCACAAGAAGATTAGAGTCAAATACATACACTTCTTCGAATGAAACTTTCCCTGCAACATCAGGCTGCTAAGTGATGCATTCAGAGTTATTCAGTAAAAACACAGGCGCTTCATGAGCTTGGAATTGTTCCATGAGATTCTGCAGGTGACTGATGATTTTCAAATTCATACACATCCCTGCAAAAATGCCTCATAATCATGGGTCAACCTGATTAAGACTTTTTCCTCATAAACAGCTGGAGTAGTTGTTGTTCTTTCACCTCTTCACTTCTGCTTTATCTTCTCATCTATTCTTTTAAGTCTTAGGGGTTTTCAGGGTTGAAGCTGCCACGGTCAACTTGGCTAAACTGCCATAGTTCTCTATGCTCTCTCTTGGGGCTCGCTTCCTCACACCTCTTCATCATCATACCTCTCTTCAGGAGCTCTTACTCTCTATTCATTTCATTTTTCTTCTGTTGAACTACCCACAGGGTTTGATATGCTCTAAAGGCAACTCACTTCTCTGTAAGGGCACTCAGTTACCCCAAGCCCAATTTCTTTGTCTGTACAACCCTGTATAGAAGAATTTCTCCACCATAACTTTTTTTTGAGGAGTCTGCATAACATCACATATATTTTTCTCTGAGTGTGACAACTGTGAAAGCATCCTGAACAGTACATGTTTTCCAGCACTTGATTCATTAACTACAGTTACAGAACCCATACTTCTTTCAGATTTCAACAAAAGCTCGCTAAAAGAACTGCAAACCAACAACACTTTTCTTATAACAACACAGATATCTTCCTCTTTTCTTTAGAATAAGTTATAGGAAGACTAAATATTTAATTGGTTGGTTATTTAAAGAGAAAGATGAACATGTAAAAAAAAAATCTAAGAAAACGTTACATACACAGGGAAAGTATTGAAAATCCAGAAGAACATTAATTGTTTAAGTTCCTGAAACTCCTTTTATCAACTTGATGACCAAAGCATGTTCATTCTTCCCTGTGGTTTTAAATTCATACTAAGAGGTACTGCTTTATTTCAAAATGGAAGGAGAAGCAGAACACATTTCCATAGAAAAAGGATCACTTCATCATACAACAAAATCTAGAATCCATTTATTGCAGCCACATTATCCTAAGCAAGTCAGCTGTACATCTTTCCCATGGGGAGACCATTTTAAGGGCCACCTGTATGGCAGATACTGTTTGAACTAAGAAAATCAGAAACAATTAGCTCACTCACGTAATGCTTTTTAGTGCCTAACTCTACAGTGCTAAGGAATGAGAAAGTTTTTCTTCAAATGTATCATGCATTTTACATTTTCACAAGGCCAAGGCCATTTCAAATATAGATTCCTACTGCAAGTCATTTCGCATAAAGCTTTTGGGTGGTTTGTGCATGCGTGTTGTTCCCCTCCCCCCTCCCCCCCCCAAAAAATACAGAATATAGGATAAAACATGCAAATAACAGTATCTAACAGTATCAGTGTACAAGTATTAAATAGGAAAAACACTCCTAATTTTTAGTTCAACTTCATATACTTCTCTTCATTTACCTTAAAAATAGAGATGGGTATTGTTCAGTTACAGTGAACCCCGTGACCACAGTCCATCATTAAATATATTAGCTACAATTTCCACTTCAGCACCAAGTATCACCTTATTAGACTTCGTGAATTTCCACAAGCCCTTGAAGTTATTTTTGACATCTTTGACTCTGATCCTGCCAACGCTCACACATTATCTTGAGCAAACTGAAATGTATAGCATTATGCATGTGTTTGTTTATGTGCTGTGCATCATATAAGGAATAAGAAATTCATTAATTGTTTGGTACAGAAGTGAGCCCCTTTGGATGTTAGGCATATGGGCGAGAAATTCTCTCCAATGGCTTATCATCTATTGTTGTTCCAAATGTTAATATCTCTTAAATTTCTTTCCTTACCCTTCCACCCTCCTACACACATCACCTCCTTTACATTCTCCTTAAATGCCTAAAAATAACTAACTATGCATATGGTCTGAGCACCACAGCCCTATACCATGTAATTGAGGAGAGAGTATTTTAGTTTGAATAGCCGACCTCACATCCATCATCAGATTTTTTTTTTTTTCTTCCATAAGATATCTCCCAGAGCTCAAACATTCAACGTACACCGTGGACTTGGCAATTGCAGAGTTCTCTAAAATTTAACAAAATAAGCTTTTTGGGTAAATAGAGTCTGTGAAAGCTGTGCATGTATTTTCTCCCAACTGCTTCCTTTTGTGTGGTAAAATCATTTGATATTAAAAGTTTAATTTTCTTTCAAGTTTTTTTTTTACATTAGAAATTTTCTGCTGGCATTAAAAAATAAATAAATATATAAATAAAATAAAAAAATCCAAACTTTTGATACCCCTTGGGAACACATCAGCCTATCCCATATTCAGGAACACAAGAATAAAGAATCACTTAGTCAGCTTCAGCCATAAGGAAAAGAACTGGAAGCACCTCATTCAACTTCCCCTATTTTTTATACCATCATGCTTGTTGTAAGTAATGCTCTGCTGTGCCCCTTTTCTTTCCCCAACTAGTCACCTGGTATAATGGAAGGGGAAGCTGAAATACATTTGTGAAAAGTGGTGTTTCAACTTAGCTCAGAGCAAGGAGAAAAGCAAGAAAAGAAAGCTGTACATCTGGGTTGATACATCTCCCACAGGACAAGAGAAATGCCTCCAGGATTACTGTCTGTTAAGGAAGCTCCTAGGTCACAGCCTACTTTCACACCGTCAAAGAGGCATGGTATTTTGGATAAAGAACAATCATTTTTACTTAGACATGTCCTCCATTATGAAATTCTAACTGTGCGAATTCAGTGGCAACAGCAATACAAATACCTTCTTTGGGTTTCATTCTACAAAATGCTCTGCTCTAATTCTGCTGCCTACTATAACCAGGTCTAGAAACACAGACTGCAGTTACCATAATTCAAGTTTAAAGCACAGTAAGCAGAGCTTAGTACTTGAAAATAAAGGGACTCTAATTTATAAACACAATAGAAAAAAAGGCAACACAAGGCATATACCAACCTTACCTCATAATTTCCACACACACCAAAGCCCACCAACCTAGGGTAAAAATAAAAAATAATTTAATTTACCATTTGTGCCAAATTCACTCTGATGCATATGCTTCCTCCAAACTCACTGCCAGTCACACCCAGAGCACACAGCTGTGTCATGGGCATGCTTACTACCTCTTACGACCTCTAGTACCTCAGACCCTAGGGCTCATCAATACCAGCTGATGGATCACTCCAACCTTTTCAGGAGGCAAAGGTACAGGGCCTGCTGAAAGAAGGGCCCCCACCAGGAGATACCGTGGTACACCCTCACCTTTGTTCAAACTTCATACACAGCAGGATCCCTCAGCGACGCTCTTTGGTAGGGTTGCACTGGGCAGCACAGAAATGGAGCTGGAAGAACTGTGAGCCACATGCAGCTTCTGCTCTCCTTCCCCTCAGATAAGGGTCACACTCCAGCTCCTGGAGATGGGAATGAGCCTTCCAGGCTGCTCCTACCTATCCCTGCTGTTTGGAGGTACTGCAGCTCACCCTTCAGCTTCTCTCATGTCCCTGTCCTGTAACCAGCTCTTGTCACCTCCTGTTCCCTCTCACAGGGTCATTACAATCTAATACATTGTACATGTCCACACACGAGAGCGTGCTGGAAAGTCTCATGAGGCCTTCAATGTTGCTTTTAGTCAGTCCCAGGGCTCCTTCAGGGCTATAGCTGGACACCCGTTGCCTTCCTTCCCCACAGCTTCTCTGTGCCACCATGAGGGCTTGGTACCCTCAGGAAAGCAAAAGGCCTAGGCCATATTTCTGCTCCAGCTACTCCCTTAATAGGAAATAAAGTCATATCTTTTATTTTGGTATGGGAGGGAAGCCCAGACCTGTCTCCTTCACAGCTGGCCTATTGGCCAATTCTCCCTCAGCTGGACTCTGGAAGGTCCCACCTGCCTCCTATCCCAAGTCTGCCCGATTGCTGCCCTGGGCACAGCTGAGAGGCAGTGGCCACCTCACCATCTCATCGCAGGCTCAGCCCCTCTCAGGCAAACTTTGCCTCATGAGCCAGCTCCCAGGGCAGCAGCCCTGTGCCTTTGGCCTCACCTTAACCTACCTGAGCAGTTCCCATGGAAACTCTGGGCTCACTCAAGTGCCTAAATCAAGCATATGCTTAAATGTTGAGGAAGCTGCATCTTCACATGGAAACCACAGTTTCATTTTTTTCCATAAAGTTTAGGGGAATAATCTATATTATTAGTGTTCATCATAAAATTCTATTTTGAAAATGTGGTTCACTAGTGGATAGAATTTTCCCAAATTGCTTAAAAGATTAATAAAATAATCATCTTAGCAGAGGGAAAAAAAAAAAAAAAAAAAAAAAAAAAAACAGCACATACTATCCCTGTAAGGAATCACTTTATTGCCTATACATGTGAATGAGCTGGTTTAATACTTAATACTCAGGTTCACTGCCTCCTCTGCATTTAATCTCTTTCCTTTTATGTCCTACTCTGATTTTTTAAAAGACTTTCAGGCTTTTTTAAAATTAATTATACAAATCATTAGTATTAAAAAGGTAATATAATGGTTTCAAGAACAAGCTTCACAGACTATCTGCATATTTAATCATCTCTGCTAATAAATTTTTAATCACTCATTGAGTTCAGGTTCTTGTCTTGAAGCTTAACTTGATAACAAACCTAGCAACTGGTAGAACTAATTGGTACAGAGCAAGTGAATAATTTATAAGAGGAAAAAGCACTGGGTGTTCTAGAGGTGTGCAGAGACCACAAGTCACAGATATTTCTGGGAGGCAGCAGAAAAACAGTGGCTGACGACAGGAATTTTGTGATACGCTGCTGACATCCAGAGGCCAACAGTCAATACTGTCCATGTATGTGAACCGGGCTGTAAAGCATGCTGTAAAATCAGATTCATTAAGTTTTAAATATTCATGCATTTCATTAAAGTTAACATTAATTGCACTACCATACACATTGATTATGCATAGACCGTAAGTGTTTAACCTCTGAAAGCTTGCGAATACGTTCAAGTAATGGGGTACGTCCCATATTCAAGGATTTCAGTGAAATCTATGGCCACAAAGTTGAAATTAAAAATTAAATGTATTACAGTACTAAAGAATAGTAGTTCCAAATATCTGGACAGTAATAAAATAATTATTTAACTATCCAAATAAAAATTGATGTAAGCTACAGGTTGATTTGTATTATAGGTTGCTTTCTAAAAGTGATAAAGGTAACAGAAACTATATGAGACTTAAGAACAAATGCTAGACTGATTTGCAAGCTACATATATTAAACAGTTAAAATTTTGATTGGAAGCGGTGGCGGAGTGGCTTTATTTTAGATGAAGATGACTACCTTCTAAACAATATAACACCACAAAAAAAAAAAAAAAAAAAAAAAAAAAAGAAAAAAAATGTGATTCCCTTATTCCCTTAAACTGGTTAGTATCTTAAAGTCTATTTACACTACAGAGTAATTCTACCCCCAGGGTAGCACAAAATGCTACAACTGTGTAACCAGGATGTAACAGACAATATTTGACAGAAATGCAATTATTCACTTCTAGTTAGTTACATATATAATCCTCTTTTATTTAATGGGTTAAAGCTCTCTCAAAACATTTAGTTTGATGAACTGAAGACTCGCTACACGTCAAAAAATTCATTAAGTGACTTAATAAGATTGTTATGTAAAAACCTTCATAAGTTAAAATAATGTCATTTAATGCTGCCCATGCAACCTTAATTCTGGCCGTATATGTGTATGTATTATGAAACACCAGTGAATTAACTTTTAATCTCCTTTGAGCCAAAAAGATTTTAAGATTGGAAACTAAGGCACAAAGGGCATGGCCAACAAATACAATGCCAAACTTCAGAGCAATCTCTAAAGTAACTCACATCTTGAAGAGCATACCCCTGCAGGGCTAATTACTCCAGATAAAACGACATGCTTGCAGCTACGCTGCTTCTGGTATCTCTGCATGGCAAGCTTATCTCTTCATGGTACTGCACTACACAGATACGTTCACAGAAGTCTAAAATTTTAAATCGGAAGAAAATATGGAGTGTTTTTCCAAGCGGGTGCTTCAAACTTAGTTGCTTTGACATTGATTTTCCCCCAGTTAGTTTAAGGCTGTAGATTCTGACCTTCCCAAAGGTAAAAATATATTTCCTTCTTAAGTATTAAAATAAACCTCTCCAAACAACATCAATTGCAATTTAAAATATATATATATATATTCTTAAATCCTCTATGAGATAGATATAAAAATTGTCCATATTTTGTAGAGAAGCAACTGTTAAGAGACAGATAGACCAGTCTGCCCAAAATAGTACTGATTTTCTCCCTGAGCTGTTAACAACTCCTGATTAGCCAATTTTCTTTGTGAAGGTGGGCACCAAAGTGTAGTATTCCTAATTAGAAGCCACAGTAACATACTAAAATTCTGTTTAAACAGCATTGCTTACACCCTTAAAGAACTTTATGGTCAAACCTATCTTGTGTGATATAATAAAAAACCTTGCCATTTTTCTGACAAGAAAATACTACTTGCTAGCAAAGATCTTTTAAGTCATATATCAACCACCTGTGCCAGTTAGCATGTTTTAAAGTGGTCTGAAATATCAAAGAGTTTTTTTGGGTGTGGTGTTTTGTTTTGTTTGCTTGTTTGAAATTAGGACAATTTCCTCCGTATTTCTTCCTTCTGTAATATTGAAATGAAGAGATAGCCTGTTAAGTGATTTACACACCAGCCAAGATTATATTAGTTTAACTGTTTTGTTTTTCTAGGGCATAGTCATAAACAACCAAACAGTTCAGGAAACGTATGCAGATTAAAAAAAAAAAAAAAAAAAAAAAAAAAAGGTTTTGTATTCTCAACAAGATTTCAGTTTAGATTTTAATTAAAAGAGCTGTCAAAATGCAGGAGGCACTACTTTACAGAGCAAGAGTGCTTTGAATACTGCCAGTTAAAAACCCTTTCAAATGTCCAAAACCCATGCTCATTAAGCAATACTTCATTATATGTGTTGTTTTGGTTTTTGTTTGGTGGTGGGGTTTTTTGTTTGTTTTTTTTGTGTGTGTGTGTGTGTGTGTTGTTTCCTATTTCACTCATGGAAACTGAAAAAACAGGTGAGGATTCTTGACGGATGATGTCCTTCCAGTACGAGACATAATCCTCATGTTTGCCTCTCCAAAGGTAAAAAGGTACTCACTTACTGAGTGGTTAGCTTCACTACCAATGACAGTGGCAAATACATAAATACAGATAAAAATGATGGCAAAGCTTTCACATGTCTAAGTAGCCTATACAACTCAATTCAAGTCTCGGAAGATGATCTAAAAAAACAGGGATGCAGAGGAGAAAATTCCTCCTTACTCTATGCCAGTCTCTGAAATAATACGAGACCTCAGAAGTAATCCCATTGCTAAACTAAATCTGAAGAGGCTTTAATTAAAACTACTTTTTTGTAATTACAATTTGAAATTATATTCAAGGTTTAAGAGTTAAATTTATTAGACTGTGAAGAGTTTTACAAGGCATTTCTAATGTAATGAGCTCAGACACCACATATGTTGCATCTTTGGTACACGTTATGAAGAGTTGCTTTTTTAATGAGCTTTAAAAACTGTATTTGCATACCAGAGGAAAAGGTCAGTGATGTGTGGATCAAGTCAGTAAATTAAGTATCACAGCATTACGTTATTATGATTGCCTTCCACAAGCACATAATAACTAAACCATAGGCTGTAGTTACCATACTATTCTAATGCACCCATCTACGCAACCTTGTCAGCTTATGTGCACTTGCGATGCTGTGTCTTGGGTCCATCTTACAATGTCCTTCACCCAGGCCTCCTTCGCCTTCTCCCTCCACCAGTTCCAAGAGCAGAACAGCTGGTGTGTCTGACAATCAGAGAATCAAAACAATCAAAGGACAGAAGGGCCATATTTAGCATGATGGACTATCTCTAACTACTACCTTCCACTACAGCCTGGCCACTCAAGGCCAGGTCCTGAACCCTCATAACAAGATCAAAGAGAAACAGCAAATCATCAGGATAGGGAAACAACTTTCAGTCCAAGCTCCATTTCACTTAAGACTTTGTACAAGAATGCAGCAGTATCATCCCTCTTTCAAAATAGATACCAGAAGTATTTTTAATTACACAGGCCACAATTTCACTCAGTCTACCTTAATAGCTCTTTATAGTTGGAGTGTTAGATATTAACCTAAAGACTGGTTAACTGGTAGCTATTCTGAAATGTGTCACTCTGTGGTAAATAATAAAATAAGCCAAGAACCAACTGCAGATATGCTCTATCCAGTTTTTCAGCAAAGAGTAAAGTTCATTGGATTCACCTTTATTTGTTCATTTTAAGGGCCATTGAAGCTGACTCCCTTCTCAGCTCTGAAACAATCCACAGCACTTAACAGGTCTGTGCGTGGGCATGTGTTAGAGACCGCAGGTGTATGGTATAGGTGCATATACGTAGGTGTACCATTTTAGGCATATTTATACATATCACAGCCAAGCGACACCCCACAGCTCTGTGTAAAGGTGTAAATCTAGTCATTAGATTGGAAAAAAAAATTAAAATATTACAACAGAAATTGCACAACTCTATACAGAGGATCAGTTACAAGTAGCTTTAATGATTTTTTGTTTTTTGTATGATTATTCTCAAAGTAGCATTCAAAAATATAGTGCAAAATATTTATTAATTTTATTTACAAATAAAATGTGCAGTTCAGCCTCTCCTTACCACAGTAAATGTTATTCTCCCATGTAATGAACAGAAATTATGAGAAACATTTGAAAGACAAAGTTCATTTCAAACCCAAGAACAATCAGTTATATTTTTGTAGAAGTTGAACAATTTTTTTTTTATTGTTTTCAGCTGGAAAAAAAAAAAAAAAAAAAGAGTCCAAGACAACAGTAAAGAATTACATATGAAATAACATTTTAAAAAACCTTAAAGTTACTTTGCTTTGACAATCACAATGCAAAATTCTTCCCTATATAGTTTTGTTGTTGTTGTTGTTTGTTTGTTTGTTTTTTAATTTGGTAGGTAAAACTTAGAATCTTCACAATGTAATGCATGTAATGCTTTTTCACTTCTTACTATAGAAATTGCCTTGAGGGGAAAAAGTATTCTAGTATCTTCCTCTGCCTTTGATGAAACAACAGATGCTTTGGTTAAAGAGCAATTCGTGCGCAATAGTGTTTTAACTTGCAAGGCAGTACTCCTTTATTAAGTTGGTAGAATTCCACTAGCTGGATGAGATCAGTAAATCTGGTTTGACCATCATCAAGGGTATAAAATAGCTTCCCATCATCTTCCAACTGTAGAAATGGAAAAACAAAATAACATCAAATCCTCTTTTGATATGGTATTTCTTCATGATTAGAATACTTGTTTGAGAAGTCTTCATGGACAACAAGGTATTCATAATCCTATGACTATGGAGAGAAGGAAAAATAAATTGATCAAACACAAAAAGATCCAAAATAAAGAACAAAAATCATGTATTCTTTAACTTTCCCTCTAAGATAGGTACATGCCTAAAAGGAAATAATAGTTTGGTAAGTAACAATATACTTCTTCTTTATGCTATACCTTTGCTCTGGAATGATAGCTAGAGTTAATATAAATACAGAGTTTTTACAAATTGAAAACAAACAAGCTGCAACTTACTCATAGGTTTCACCTTTTGCTCAATTCACTATTCTGTATAACTTCTACATTTTGTATCACTTATTTTGTAAGGTGTAATGTGGCTACACACTAGTGCATTGGGTTACTGGATGAAACTGTCTATCACAAAAGTAACATGCTTGATGTAGTAATGTGTTGTGTAGCAGAAGAAACTACTGCTGCTCCAAATGCACATGCTAGAATAGATAAAGGAGAAAAAGAAGAAACGGCAAAATATACCTTGAAAAACAACCTGTTCTAGGTTACTGAACATTAGCTCTTGCACCATCTGTATTGCATTGCTGACTACATACTTTCTCAACGCGTTTCCCCTTCTGTTGATATCTAATATCAAGAGTGATTATTCAGTATTAATATAAATAGGTAAGAGGGTAAAAAATATTAATTTTTTTAAAGAAGAAGGGGAAAAAAATATTTTACAAGACTGAAAGAGTAGTTAAAAGAACACCCTGAAATTGTGCTAGCACAGAGCAATAGATGCTGTGCTAGGAAAAGATGCAACTATCCTACTTAGTACATGGAATGGAGAAGATGTAATTATCTCTTACCTGTAATTAAGATTTCTCATCTGAAGCAGCTGTTGAACTGCTTATGATTCCTGATTATTCTACACCTTTCTACCATGTCTGGAAGTTGTTTGTAATTTCTTTTTTCTCAGACTTTTGTCAATCCAGGTCAAACACTGCTAGTTAAGGAATTATCAGTGTGTGCATGTGTAAGCTCCTGTGTTCCATCAGAAAAACAAAAAATGGATTAGCATCCACTGAATTTTGTTTATGTATGCAATTTTCCTGCCAACACACTGAAGACAAGAAAGAGTCAAGGATTCAGACTTCTGTTGACCAGGACTTCATTTTTAGGCTTTTTCCCCACTCCAAGTCATCCCCAAACCTTGAAGTGAATACCAGACAGATTGCTAATTCTCTGAAGAAAGTAAACAGTGTTTTGCAAAGTAAAAGCTCCTACTACAGTTATGTTGCCCAGGAACCTAACATCTTCTGCAAGCTAGGAAGGCTGCAATGAGAGAGCATTTATGAGAAAAGGACAGTCCCAGGAACAGCTGTATATGAATTATTCTTCATTCACACGGACTACAGAACAGCTAATTTCAGGACAGACTACAGTGAAATTGATTTCTATCAGCTTAGTGTACTAAAATTGAAGAATAAATTTAAGATATCAAGTTCTTTAATTTTCACAGTATGGGATCTCAAATGTTTCATAAAGATTTTCTTTCCAACTTTTTAAACTCAATTCCCTGCTACCTATCTCCAATACTTGTTCCACATTACCAACGTTAACACGATACATGCATTAGTGTAGGGGAAACTTGAACTAGCAGGGTGTACACCCTGTTGGGGACATTTTCAACTTGAAGTACGCTAAATGTAAGGGGAAAAAAAAAACATTGGGAGACTTCATGATTTTTTTTTTTTTACTTGTTAAAAAAAAATCCAGAGTGCTATTTCTTTATTAACATTGAGGGGGAAAGTTTATCTCCCCTTCCCCATGGAGGGAAAAAGGCAAGAGTTTGGAAGAACAGCAAGATCTGAAGTTCCAGAAGGTAACCTTGATCTCCAACTAATATGCTACAAACTCAATGCAGTAGCACAAAAATAGTCTTGGTTCTTAGAATTATTCATTTAGAAGATCATCAGCAACTGGAAGCATAACTTTTTTCTCCTCAAAAATATTTTTCTGAACTCCTTAAAGAGTATTGTTGTAGTAAAAACCAAGCAAGCAGTAAGTCAGCAATACTGGACATGGCATAAGAGGGACTGAAGGCAACTGGAAGTTACTTTACAAAAAGGAATTGAAACACACATATATGTGGGGAACTAACAACCTCCATACTCACATCCCCTCTCTCTGGATTAAGTTGTACTCATCGCAGATTTCTGGCCTCCCCACCCCCTCACCCCCCTACCCCCGCTCTGGTAACTAGCATGGGATAAATTGCTTTACAAAAATAATCAAATTTTCCTTCAAATAAGACAATTTTTACACTGAAGTGATACAGGTCTTTCAGACATCAGCACTGAGATATGATCTGTAGACAGTCTGTCAAAACTGATTCCCTATTTCTCCACAGGTCCTACATCAGGAGAGTAAAGTTTTGGCAGGCACATGTATAATTAATTCCTGAAATGCACTGCTTGCATCTGCAAAAGAACACTAGAATTGACCAGATAATTTTTTTTTAAGTGAAGAGGAGAATCATACAGGTCCATAGCTAACTGAAGACAAGTGCAGCTTCCTGCCACATCTTCTCTTAAAGAAAAAAGGGTCTGTTTCCTGACAAGAAACAGCGGTCTCTTGAATTTGAGACTTAAATGACATCTCAATGAAGCAGAGTCATACAGTATTTGTACAGAGTTCAGAAAGGTTTCTAAAACATACAACAGCTATCCTAAAGTAAATACAAGAAGCGACCATAGTCAACATAAACACAGAGATCTTAAACCTGGGACTCTGATCACTGAATATATGCTGAAGCTCACAAAGGAACCAGGGCACAGCTGTCATTTTTAGATGAAGGGCTCCTGTAATTATTATATATATATATGTGTATATATATATATATATATATATATAAAAATATATATAAAAGCTTGTAATTAATGAAGCAAAAATCCTGGACAATTCTTTTACCTGACATTAATTCCCTCCTTTTCGCATTCCAAATAATGCAATAATGTTTCAGGCTTATTCTACAGGGAAGTTTTGTTTTTGTTTTGTTTGTTTTAAAGACCTAGATAAGGCATAAAGAAATTCTGTGAATCAACTACACACATTTCTCCTGAGAAACAGCAGAATCTCCCAGATACTTCAATAGGAATAAACAGAGGCTCGAGTATTATTTGGCTTGGAAGAAAGGTTCTTGTCAAGACAGAAGAAAAAGCTACAGGTATTCTCTATTCTCAAGCATATATGGCTAAAACAGACAATGCTAAACTGTTTCTCACCTCAACGGAAGCAATCTGTAAAGAAAACTGTATAAACCTCCTCTGGAGGGAATGGAAAGGATTGGGAAAGCTGACCATTCTGACAGTAGAATTGGATGACATCATCAAGAAAAACTGATGAAAATATGACTTCAATTTAGGAAATTTCAGCTTACCTATAAGTAACTGGACTAAATAAGCACATCATTTTTTTGTTACAGTTGTTCCCCTGAAGAAGGCATGGACGTGAACATAAAAGTGTTTGACTCAAAATAAAAGCGAGAAACTTTTAAACAGATGATTCAGTGATACACACACAGTGGTCACAGCCAGTCCACCTAAACTGATGACTAAAAAGAAAAGACAATATAATCTTCATTTAAATACAATTTTCATGCCATCATGGTTGCTTCTATTCCAGTTCCAGTAAATCTGTGCATTTTTTCAAGACAAATTTTAGGTAAACCAAAACACAGGATTACATAATACTAGTCAAGCTTTATAACAAATCAAACAGCAAAGCTCTAAAATGTTCAACTCTAGAACATTTACGATTCATAGTGATACAGGTATTATGTTTATTATCATCTGTATAGTAGGAAAAAAAACAATAACTACAAATGACAACACTTATTTGACTGTACTAGCCTACAACAGTATATTGAAAATTTTACTTACTGGTACAATTTGAAAATGCTTTATTTTTAATCCATGACTCAATGACAATACAAATGTTTTGGGGTTACTTTGGCTATCACGTACCAAGAATACCCTAAAAGAGATTGAAAATTTTCACATTAAGGTCACTCTGGAAAGCTTTTGTAAATACCCAGTTAAAATTGTTGTACATTTAAAGTAAGTATTGTGAGAAGCAGAGATAATCTTAATTACAAAAATTATGCTTTTAATCATTATATTCTTTGAAAAAATGTGTCACTTGAAATACTTTTCTTAAATTCTTCTTCACCTTTTCTATTTCGTGAAAAATATGCATTTTCAGAATGAATGACACTGTAGGCGTTAGTTTTTACACTGCATAGAATTACAATACATCTCTTCAGACAGAAAAGCACTCTCAAAGTTTGTGCTTTGTAGAAAATTTTTCCTTGGACTCTGACAGTCACCTAAATCACAAGTTTTATAGGGAAAACTTCAAAGGATGTTCAACAGGAAGTTTACAGAAAAGGTAATGCAAGACATACCAGAGTAATTTTCACATCTGGCCCATATTCATAAAAATACACTCACATCTGCACACTGATAAAACTCCCACGGAGACAGAACTATAGTCTATATATTACAGCATAGTTATTGACAACACTGTCAATGGCCAGCAGTCATTGCTAGTAGTTCACCGATTCCAACCAGATTATAGACATAGTTTTGCCATAATCCTGGTACAATAATCTGATGCAGATGAAGGATGAATACCATTTCATTGAATCACTGAGTTTGGACTATTGGCAGGGAAGAACAGTTTGGAGGACAAAGGGAAGTACCTGATTCACAGCTTTGTAGTAGAGAGACTAAACTGTTTGTACTATGCAGGTCTGGAACAGGTATAGTTAACAAATATAGCAAAAAAAGGGAAATGAAGGGACAGTCATTGACAAGAATTCTCGTCTTCCAGGAGGCAAAACAAATGGGCAAAGTAGACTTGCAGGTGTCAACCAAGTGAGTGCTAGCCTCCTGTGTTTTTTTTTCCAACCATAGAGCACAACTATATGAAAAGCAAGGATTTCAAGAGGAAAAAAAAAAAAAAAAAAAAAAAAAAGACGACAAAGTCTTTCAGTGAATTTTCACAAACTAACAACACAGATCCGAACTGGGTATTAATTTCCTCCTCAAAATTTTAAGAGTTTTATTTTTACAACAGAAGTAAGAAAATACCTGGAATTAAGAAATTTGGACTCCATAATCATTAATATTGCTATCAAAAAACCCATTTGGATTAATTCAGAATTCTGATACTAATTCAGTTTTAAAAGAGGGATAATTGTCAGCCCAGCATATGGCTAGGAAAATAAGGACAAATAGTTCTGCATACACTCAGGCTCTCCTAACAAGCTCTCTCTCACCACCTAGTGGCCTCTCACCCCTTTCCAGGACTTGAATTAATTTTTTTAGAGTAGTCATCCCTTGCATAAACTTAAACCTTTTTTAAGTTTATGTTTTTAAGTTTGTCGTTAAGATGATCCAGAAAAAGAATTCAGGAAAAAAGAAAAGACATTATAAGAATGTGACACTTTTCCAATACACAAAATGAGTTCTCTAAACCCAAATTCGGTGATCCACATTAAGCACTATACAAAGTAATGACATAGCATAGGAAAGAAAATGCATGTGGGTTAGGATTTATGTTCCCATTTATCATTTCCTTCAAAGCCTACTTTCCTACTTTTTTGTTGTTTGTTTTTTTTGGACAGGAGAGATGAGCAACATTTCTTCTCCTTCACATAAAAATATCTTTAACCTTTCCTAACTATCCTAAGAACCTTTTAAAACATTTTATTATGAAGAAAGGACTGTACTTCATAGAATCTCAGGAATATTGGTTGGAAGGGAGCTTTTTAGACATGCCGGATGACTCCAAAAAAACTGTTCCTTCATAAATGTATAAGGAATTATCTGAGTGACCAATTTTATTTTGTCATGAGCCTTTTGGTAATGCTATTATCCCATTCACCTATTGAAAACTGATTGAGTGTCAATCAGTTACCAATCCTGTCAACCACTTATCAATGAAAAGTCTTCAAACATAAGAGAGTAATTATGAAATCTGCAATGTTGCTACACAAATGCCTTTAAGCATGTTACTTCTACATCTGAACAGCAGATCCAAAAATCTAATTCCTTCAGAGCACACCCTAAAAGATTTTTGTTGTCTTTAATTCTGTCACTGAGTTATTCTACTACTAGGAATTCTGCAGATTCTTTATCCCTTTATATAAGTCCCTTCACCTTCCATAAGCCATAATGAACAGTGCATTTGTTGGTACATACGGTATTAGAGAGGCCCTACCACCTGCTGTCATATATACAAGAGATTGCCCTGCTTGGGATCATTTTTCTATCTTTGAAACACCTTAAAAGGCTCAACTTGGATTTTTCTTTTTCCCCTGCAGAAACTAAAATCTTATTACTCCCATGAAAAACTTCTGAATTTCTGGTGCTAATTCATTCTTTCAGCTCTTTCTTTTCTCTCAAAGAGTAAAGCATATGTCACATGCTGTAATGTATTTATGTCTTCATTGTATCTCAGGAGTATGCCAACATATGATTGCTCATACCACCATGTTCTAATCAGTTCTAGACAGTCCACTCAAGATTATCATCCTCACCAAGATCACAATGTGTATCTGTGAATAGATCCAAGAATATACCATAAACAATACTGTATTAAGCAAGTATTCTTAATACCTAGCATGATATTCACTTTCTCATCTCAAATGCTATTGCTGCTTACTCTCTGGGTCTACTTGGCTTCATTTAACTGTGTAGCCACTGACATACATTGAAAGATTCATCAAGTCCTAGAATGACATACTGCTCAGAAATACATGTAGATCAACCCCATGTCCCATCTCTCTCTTGGAACAAATGCAAAAATGAATGCAGAGTACAGAAGCATTTTCAAGGTGATTACCCAGGCTTAAAAACAAGACCCCTGAAATTTAAAAAATAATAAAAAGTCGAAATAATAAAAGTCCAAATATCCATCCTTGCTGAGTATGGTTATCTTTGTCTTCCCTTCCTTCCCACCTCTTTTTTTTTTTCCTTCTAGAGCCCTTTCCACAGATGTAGAAAACAGTATTAAAGTATACTTAATCTAAAACCGAAGGAATTTAACCAGTTACCTGGCTACAGGTACCTAACTGGAAAGAGACTGAGAGAAATGCACAGGTTTCATGGAATAAGTCACTGAATAAAAAAGGCTCGTGTACATTTAATACAGCAGTAGGGAAATAAATAAAGAAATGAAAAATAGGATTTGAACATGAAGTAACATACCTGGCCATTTTTATTTGAATTAATATTTAAATGACAGAAAAAATAAACATGAATAGTCTTACCCTAGTATTTACTGTTTACCATTAAGGGATAGTAGGATTTTTACTCATTTCACAAGTAAAAGCCTTTTTTTTTTTTTTTTTTTTCCCCACTGGTTATCCCTGCATAGTTCATGTTGGAATAAGGTTAGGCAATGTTTTTATGGTTTCCTTCATTCTTTCATCACTAATAAGAGACAAAAACGACTGGTACCAAAACTGACAGTTGAGAGAGAATATTGTGCAAATACAAAGCTCAAGTGCTTGGCTCTGAGCGGACACAAGTAATCTGTCAGTGACAGAATCGAAGTGTTAGATCACCATTTTATTGCTTCCAAAAGACATAAAATAGAAACCAACTGATCCCCAGATAGCCCTATATAAAAGACATTTTATTTCTATTAGATAAGTGCAAAATCTTTCTTCCTCTGTCTCCCCCCACAATAAAAAGGACATGAAAATAGCAGTTGTTAACTAGAAATGTGTCTCCGAAGAGTTATGTAAAGTATTAGCTTACCCATCTACAAGTCCATGCTGCAAAATAAGTCTCTGAGCTTCATCTCTAGAGATTTTATGATGAAACCAAGACTGAGATCTGTGTATAGCTGTAGAAATAAAGATCTTTAAAAAATGCATTGCCTTTATTCAAACAACCAACTATTGCATTTCTCTGAAATGAATTAACTCACACATACCCATGTCAGACATGGCAATAGGGCTACCATGCGAGTTCAGTCGCAGACACCCTCTCCTCTGCATGAGAGAAAAGTAAAGATTTTAAAACTTTTTTGTTAAAATCAAAAACAAAAGCAAAAGTACTCTGATAAAATGCTTATACCCGCCATGCTAATCCCTCTTCAACTGCAACTGAAAGGACTTCCATTGGATTTTCTATAATTCTGCTTCTGTCTCCTGAGAAATCCATTGCTACCAAAGAATTTTCTGAAATACTTCTCTGCAACAAAGAAAAATACATTTAGTGTTTGTTTTTTTGTTTGTTTTTTTTGTTTGTTTTTTGTTTACATTTATTGTTTTGATTTTAAGATCTGTATTTTAAGAATGAGTTTCTGAGAAAACATTACATTTTATAAATGGTGTTTCAAATATCTGCAGCATTTCCCATCACAGCCAAACTCATTACACCCTAGGGAACATTTGTAACTCCTGTATGCTACTATAAAACTCAATTTTACAGTTTGGCAGGACAAATCATTACAGCATTACTGTGATGGACAACAAATACATCACTTTACCGTAAATTCTACTTATATTTGTAACTATAACTATCCTTTTGCATGTCCAAACAAGTTAGGATACTTTTAGTAAGCTGTCCAAGTACCAGAAAAAAAATGCAAATTTATTACGCATAATCATCTTATAAACAAATATTTGAAGTATTTTGCTATAAATATGGCATAAATTTATGCATCTTCTATATAAAGTTCCACCCGAAGTTTACCGGATTTAACTACTGGAAAAAGCCATTTCTATGGAGATTAAGTTTTATTTTAATACTTCTTTCAAGCTCTTAACCATCGCGGAACAAGCACAGGCTTAACAGTTATGGGATCTAATATTAAAAAAAATGTCTTTCTTCCTCCCAGTAAAGATTGACTTTGTAAAAATAAAAGTATTTCAAGCATGACAAAACAGTCTTAAAGCTCATCAAAACACTTGCCAGAAAACCAAGTTTATAAAATCAAGTTTAATACTGATTGTAATGTCTCAAATGTTCACTGGCACTGGTAGATCAAATAATTAAAAGAGCACTGTAGTGTTCTATAAATTAAAGTAACATCTAGAACATAGGAGGCCCAGACTTCTGTAGGGTTAACAAGGCTCCTCAGTCCAAAACCTGGTTAGCTCCTGTTTGGTTACAAGCAGATTCTTCTAGCATGAAATGAACTCGAAATGGAATAGTAGTGCATTGTAACTGTTGACACTGTAGTCCAAGGTCTGCCTGAATAACCGTAACCTTTAAATTACTTTGCAAAAGTAAAAGAGAAGGGCAAAATCAGAGAAATTGTGTTTCTCTAGGAGAGCGCAAGGAACTCCTTGCAGCTGACTTGATTGTGAATTATTCAGAAATGAAAGTGATTCCTCAATGAAGTACATGCATTAGCTTGTGCACTTAATTCCTGAGTTTAATTCACCAGTTATACACAAGCACAAAAAATGTACCATGCTTAATACCAGTTATAGATTCCTCCTGCATTAGAATTTACGTGAGCTATAATGCATGCAGCAGTGTAAGAGGAGAGAGAATCAATAATGGCTCCCAGACCTATTATAAGGGCAGCAGCTGGCTATCGTTAGCTTCTTATTACAGAATAAAAACGTGGTCAGTATATTAAGTGCAATTTTGAAAGCATGCTTATTAGCAATATCATAAAACAGCATTTTTTGTGAATATCCATAATGACAAATGCGTATCTTAGGTGTTTTAACATCAAGAACTACCATAAATGCTCAAACACCATAAAATCATCATCACAAGTCCTGGAAACAAACAGTTTTTACCCAGTTTAGCCAATGAAAAGCACAAAGTGATATAAATCACTCACAAAAAAGAGTTGAAATCAAATGATTCAAAGAACTGGGATAAGTAAGATATATTAAAGGACAACCTGATCCCCAACTATCTGACTGAGGAGATGAACACAGCATCCAGTACAGGGTGCCGTTCCTCCTAAGCCCAGTTCTGCCAAGTTACAGTTTTCCTCTAAAGTCCATTCAGCACTACATCAGATGATATCCATAGTAAATATTAAACCACTTTGGAGGAGGAAAAAAAAAAAAAAAAAAAAGTAGAAGGGAAGTATCACTGTATACTGAAAAGGATTTGTTAAAGATTCTATATTCATCCTTTAAAGCATGTGTGACCTTAAACACTTTGCTTCTTTTTTTAATGCACTTATAGTTCTCCTTGTCTTTTAAAATCCTTTTTCCATTCTCTTTGACAGTGATAATAAGCCAGTAAACTCGTCAAATACTGAAGATTTGACAAAGGTGAAAAAGTCTCTTAAACTGGTCTGAACTACTCATTTTGAATTAAGTAAATTAATTAATTAGCTCTCTAGTCTGTCCTGATGTCCCTAAAGATTTCAGCAAGCATTCGCACATATAAAGATTTGCAGGATCAGGTCAGTAGCGTAACTGACACAAGTCACTTAAAAATAGCATGATGGCAGAAACAAAGTATTTATTCACGGAGCTACTGTGGGACATACCATGGGTGTTATATTCAAAGAGCTGCAGCCACTTCTACCTTGATATGGTTGCATGTAATTCTGATACAGCTGCGTCCCATACTAAAACCAGAAAATAACATGGTTAGCATTTTAAACTATAAACCTAAGTCAATAAACCTTTTTTACTTGCCTTTTTTTTTTAATAATTAAAAAACAGGGACAAATGCTGGTAGTAGAATAAGGAAAAACACAACGTCATTGCTGTTGCCTTTCTAAATGTATACTCTGCATTAAATTCTGATTATTTCATACACTGACTGACCTATGCCTGTTTCATCACAGACACTTTTTAAAAATATTTTACAAGTTCCCATCTTGTGTATTCTTGTAGTTTTGTTCAACATCACCAACAGTCTCACTAAATTCAGCCAAGCTACACATGATTAAGTTTAAATGGTTTGCAGGACTTCATCGAGACATCATCCCATCCCCTAAAATGATTCCAGTAATTTAGTCTGTCCCTGTTGGGATGAATGTTCAGCTTTCATTCTACAAAACTGATACTGCTATTTCATGGGAACCTGGAATTATGTTACTTCTCTAATTCACAAGATCAGAATTTCACATAGTAAACTTAAGCAGTAAGTGTACTCCACACAGAAAAATTACCTTAAGCAGCCTAATTGCTGTCATCCAACAGGTCCTACTTTGCTCATCATCTGCACAGAGCTGTTTCAGGTCTCTGGTTCCTCCTGATTTGTTAGGCTAGAAGGCCACAGCACATTTTTTTAGCATTAATGCATATCTTCAAGATAATACCTGTTGAAATAAAAGCCACTAATTCTCCTATTTTATAACAGACAGCTGAACATTGTTTTCAAAAACCTTAAAGAAACGTAAGCTTACCTAAAAACTGTGGCTTGCTTTAATATGTATCAGAATGATAAGCTTGTACCT
>CM021771.1:20980602-21026688 GCA_011076525.1 Nettapus auritus | reverse complement strand
AAACTGTGGCTTGCTTTAATATGTATCAGAATGATAAGCTTGTACCTCATTGCTGTGTTTTCCTCTCTCTGCTGCCACTTCCAGAACATCTGAGTTGAGGACAAGAAGCAACAGATACCCAGGCAAGAGGCAGACTGGCTGGCACCAGACTGCAGCAAAATGAAGTGAATGTGATTTTGGAAGTATACCAAGGTCTTTAGCCACTAAATAATGGAGTCCAACCAAGATAAACAAGGTTACTTTCACTTCTATTGTTTTCCTACCTTGCAGTCAGATGCATGACAGCACCACATGTAGACCGTCCCAAGCTGATTAAATTCAGCTGTTATCAATGCCGTAACAAAGAGAGGTTTCATTTGACAGGGGAGCACCCAGAAAATCTAGCCCACTACTAAGAATGCATTAAAAGAGCTTCAGCGCTATTCACCTGAATAGTAAATTACAGTAAGACCAGGTACACCATGTACCTGTACACCATTTGTACCACATACAAATGCAGTTCAAGCTATTTCAGCCACACCGAAGTGGACAGGTCCTGGTAGCTGTTCCTGATAATCTTCCTATTTGTCACATATTAAGAGGTTCACTGATGGTAAATGTATAGCCTGCGCTGAAAAGTATTCTTACAGCAAAACCAAAGTCAAATGGAAATTTAGGATAATCTAAGACAGTTGATGTATGTAAAACCAAAAAAGGATCTCTTTAGGCTGTATTCTCTCTGCCAAAAATGAAATGAGTGCTTGGCTCCTAGCCTGCACAAGCTCTTCCCCAGGATTACCTAACAGCTTCCAACCAGAAGTATAATCATGAAACAGTCACATTTCTTACTCAGCAGAACAAAGTGAAGGAATAATACAAAGCTCAGCTTCAACAGCTACTGTTGTATCCATGCTATCAGTTCAACTAAAGTAGCAAAAACTCTAGGAAAAGCAATCCTAGATCCGTCTTTTCCTTTCTAAGACAGCTGAGGACTGTGAGAGAAAACACTATATTGTGTATTTGTAGAGTCAAAACCATTAAATATCCCAAAGAATAAGCAGTAAAAAGTTCTGAGAAGTAAATGTCTAATAAATACATAAAACTAAGTAGAGTAGAAAAGAAAGTTTTTTGATTTTTTTTTAATGGAAGTATGTGCAAGACTGAAGTTTATAACAGGGGTAAAGGATCCCTGTTTATGCAGAGAAAAGGCAATCAAAATAGGACAAAATAAGAAAAGTCCTTCATATAGGTGGAAGAACTGTGGCGAGTTAAATGATGATACGATGCAGACAGTGATTATTGATCACACAGTATGCAGAAATAAGTTTGCACCCTCATGTAGTGAAATATACAACTTGATATGTAGGGTCTATCAAATGTCACCATGTCTTTCAGACATCAATATATGACAGCAACAAGGACCAGATTATGATTTGATTTGCTGTAAAATCAACCAACTTAAAACCAATTTGAACAACAACAACAACAAAAAAAACTTTGTTGTTGTTGAGGGAGGGGAGTCAACAAGTAAAAAATGGAAGAGAAAGGACATTCCACGGTCTCAAGATGAATAGTAAAAAAATCAGAAATACTTGATGTCACTTGAACAAAATAAAGATAGAAGCTACACAACTTATTTGTCTGCTTTCAGGCACTGAAGGCATTCATAACGCCTTCAACAAAGAATGGCTGCACTGGGGGAAAAGGACAACATTTGCTGAGGTGAATGCTTCTTGCACAGGTACACACAATTTTGAGATTTAGATTAGGGAATCAGTTATTTTCCTAAGACTTTGTGAATCAAGTTCAAATTTGGTAACTGAATCTTAAATCTATGAAGATAAAGAATGGGAACAACTAAGAATATGGAACGAGGAGAAAATGGCAATGAAAAAAGGAATAAAAGGAAAGGGCAAAAGGGAAAGATTATATCAGTAATTCCACATTTCCCCAAATTCTGAACATTTGTTTTCATAATCTTGTTTTAATCTTTTTAGTCTGTTTTTACCCTATTTTTTCCATATACAACATTTATGTTTTATATTTATTCATGAAATACTAATGTTACTTTCTCTAATATATTCTACATTAGGTGAAAGGGTTTTTTTTACATCGCTCTGGAAGATGGCTTGGACAGGTGCTATCTATAATTTTCTAATGTACTCATATATAAAAAGCTGTTAGAAAGCAGCAGCCAAATTGATCAACACAAGATTTGAACTCTGAACTTCAAGGCTACCTACAGAACTGTGTCAATCACATCTACTCGACAACCAAGATGGCATAGAATAGGTCTATTCTTACAGTAACACCAGGAGAAAAAAAAAAAAAAAAAAAAAAAAAGCATAACAGCCCAAGTAATGTCTATTGTCTAAACTGAGGGTGTGTCATTGTTGCATTTAAAGTGACTGACAACCTGCATAGTGGAAAAAAAATATATCTGATCCAAATTAGAGATTAAAAAACCCTCCAAAATTGAAGAAATGTTATTTTCAGGCAAAAAAGAAACTGAAAGAAACCTAAGAAAAAAAATATTCCTTTACAGTAATATTAAAAGAAATTCTTTGACTTCAGTGAGGTTGGAGTTCACCTGCTAACTCAGGAGGAGTTAGTCCTGTCAACACGATGTTTTTGCATTCTATTCATTAGGAATGCCATCTTGAATAAGAATATTAAAAAAAACCTAATCCATACATCAATTCTCCCAAAATAAAAGTTACTCCAATAGGCAGGCCACATTTTAAACAAGTCACAAGCCTCATTTAAAATTACATTCAGCAAGTTTTACATCTCATTAAACTAAGTGAAGAATTTGTTACCCACCTATGAGAGTTACTAATTCTCAAAAAAAAAAAAAAAAAAGTATATTTATAAATAATCGGGTATTTTATTGCTATGAGAAAGGCCTCAGATTAAAATCTACATACTACTATTTTTTTAAGGCATTCAATTTGCAAAAATAACCTAAAGCAAGTTTCAAATGATCCATACTGACTACTACTAGACGTGCTTAGAGTGCTGTGTCAGGACAGGTAAACTTTTTGCTTGTTTTTAAGACTATTTAGATGCTCTGATTTAAAGTCATCAGGCAGAAATACTTACTCTTGCACTTTCATTGGAAGTCAAGAAAACCATACTTGAAAAACATTTTACTTGCTTACAGGTCAATCCACAAAAAGCTATAAAAGTATCAGAAGTGATTTTTTAATCATTTGTAAGCATTGAGTTGTTAAAATTAATGTCTCTCTTGATACCTGACCAAGCACATCACAAATAATAACACAAGCCCATTAACCTGTCTTAATGAAAGTTTCCAAGGAAACAGAAACACACTGTAAACAATCTTCTGAACAGCTTCTGCTGAAACGTGTGTGGTAGCTACAGAATCCAAGAGGGTATTCCGTACTTTGTGTCCACTAAGTTTTATTAAACCAAATACAATCAAACAGACAATACAATGTCAAATAGCAGCAGAGTAGATTTCATAACATTTTTTTTCAAGCTAAGAAAACTGGATTTAATGTTATATATTTTGAATTATTCTTGACCCACAAGCTTTGCCCATGTTCCCCGTATCTCATATTCTATTCCCACGACAAAAGGAGATTCTAAGCAAGGGTATGTGGCAAACAGTTTCATTTAAAAAAAATACTTAAACTATCAGATTATTTGCAAGCAAAATAAATTGAGTTTTAACAACAAAATGGGACAAGATTTGATGACTAAATTAAAAGCTTGCATTAAGCTGCATTATCTATTTGCTATGTAGGTAGTAAAAGTGAACCAACTTCTATAGAGGTGCAGCATGTTTTGAAGCTAGAAAAAAAGTTTTAGGTTTCTAAAAAAGATTTATAGAATCCATTATGTGTCAATTACACTTAATTTGGAAAAAAAAACAACCACATTTGAGGGTAATTGTAAGATCCTGACTAGCATCACCTCTTATAATGTATCAATAAGGATATAACTTCTTGATATGGAAGAATGTTTTGAAATTTAGTTCTTAAATTAGTTCTTTAATGTTTTTCATTTTCTGGTGAATGTTAAGGTAGAATTTATCATATGGATACAGAAGAAAAATATATTTTTTAGTTTCCATATTACTTTTAGTTCTGCCTTAAAATATCTTGTGTTATTATGTTGCCTTTCCAATCATTCTTTATCCCCAAAACTCACACATAGGGTTGTTGTCTTAAGACCAGTGAAAGTTCTTCTATTAATTAAATTTCCTAGTGACAAGCAAACAAGAGTGATGTGTACGTTTCCACCTTTATTACTCATTTTTCCCCTCTTTCAGAAGTAAGATGATGATCCCTGATATGGTCATTCTGTGAAATTATTCCCACTGTAAATTAAAATCTTGTGTCCACTTAAAAGATGACTAACACTGAGTGACCTACCATTTTTTTTTTTTTGAAGACTACAGTAGCCTTCACGCTAACAAATCATACTAGTCAGTCTAAATTTTCTACTCATTAAGTTTAACAATTTAACTCTTTTTATATCTATTTCTATCACATTACCAGTTCCTCAGTATTCTACTGTTGTGCTGCTGCTAAGTATGGGCTAATTAATTCAGCCCTACACTTTTTAAGGAAACAGTTTCACCTGAAATACCTGATACAGGTATTAACCATTTTTTCTGCCTTTTTGGCCATTTTTGCATTCTTTGAATGTGCCATTTTCCAACAGTAGTCACATAATAACTGACTAGAAGAGAAATACCGTATTTCATAAGAAAACGAAGTTATTAAACATATTTTGAGTTACACAAAAACTACCAATAGATCTGACAGTAACAAAGCGCTATGCTCATATAAATACAGACGACTGGGAATTCCACACTTTATTGGTTCATCTTCTTTCAAAGGTTACATACCTGTAATATCCCAGAGTGGCTTACAGCTGCATTGGTCTCATTTGGAAAAGATAACATATGATCTGGGAAAAAGCTCTGCAATGACAATAATTTCTATTAAAGTTCTGTAAAAATAATTATTAAACATCATATCTCTTTAGAATGTAGAAAAAGGATGTAATATCCTTCCTAAATTTGTAACATCCTATATATTACTTGCTGAAAAACTCAGAAAAACATCAACAGTCTCTCATACAGCAGTGCTAGTCATATTGCAATACTTGGCCCTTAGTGTTATTTTTCTAGTGGTAATGTCTATCACTGTTGACATGTATGACTTGCCTGGGGCTTCAATATGCTACAAAGTAGGGATGATATACACCAACATGCTGAAAAATACATTGTTTTCTATTGTTTTCATTACAAAACTCAGAAAAATATTTCATAACTCCCATTAATAGAGAACACGTCCTTTCAGGTTTTTTGTTTTTCTGAATTGGGTATTCTGAATTATGTAAATGTGAATCAGCACTAAAATGTGACTACATCAATATGGGGTGGTTAAAAAGTCCACATTGAAAGTGTCAATTTTATTATTAAGGAAAGCTCCAGGGGTGATTTACGGAACAAACCTGCAGCTGGTGAGTTCAATATAGTCATGACCGTATGAACCAACCAAGAGTTAAGTTTCCTCAAGGTTTGGGCGGTTTTGAAGCTAATATTCCCTTACCACCCAATGTCCACTGACCTCCATTTTTAATAAAATTGTTAATAAAATTAAAATAAAATTGGTAGGGTTAATTCACATTAACACATTTCTAATAAAGCTTTCTTGCTACACCATTACCACAGTACCCAGAGAATAACTCAACAGGAATGGTAAGGACTTTGATTAGGCACAGCTGTTAGAGCTATTCACAGCTGCATTCCTGCCATGCTCCACAGCTGGTTCCACTCACTAGATAACCAATAAACATACACTTATTTTCTAAAAGCTTCTCAAGCTTAGAATTTTTCACTAGCGCAGTGATATCTCTAGTGACAGGGGAATTTATAATTTGTCCAGAGAAACTCATTTGGAAAAGGAAAATGGCCTCAAATCTCTTACATCTTCTGGTGTCTTAATATTTACCTTTTCATCCTTTTCAGAGGTAGATAATTTGAGTTCCCTTCCACTTTTCACCTTTCAAGTCCTCATTCATTTCTATTTCTCCCTTTGACATCTGAAACAAGCTGGTCTTGTAAGAGACAGTATTAGGAGTGATCCAAATACACCATGCATGTGAGTAACCAGATGGTAATTTTCTCCTGCTGAGCCAGTACTGCTTCTATGGTCTTTGCCATCAGGCAAGTTCTGAATCAGCAGCGTTAACCTTTGGCAGCATCCTTGACTTACAAGTTATCTCTGCTCCCTTTCCAATCCTTACATACACTAACTTTGACTTCACTTTCACTTACACCTAATAGGTTATGGCTGCTCATGGCCTTTTGTGTCAGTTGTCATTTAGCTGCAGCTCTGAGAAGCTGCCATTGGTCAGTGCTAGACCATAACATTTAATTTTCACTTTAACAATAAAATCATCTTTGCTACAGATGCTTCTCCTTGTACTGCTTCATTTTATATTTTGTTGTCACTTAATGGAAACTTAACTTCAAATAATTCTCATTTTGTTATAGGTCAACATGTAAACTTCAAGAAAAATAAATCCGTGTCTCTCTCTTCTTCCCTCATCCTCACAAAAAAAAAAAAAAAAAAAAGTAAGAACATTGACACTTTACAATTACAACAAAGTTACTGGCCACCATATACAAGCACTGCAATATATTTCTTGGTCCCATAAACTTCCTTCCAGTTATTCCTTTAGATTCGCATTACACTAACAGCTTTACACTCTGCCTCAGTGTAACAAAAAGGACTATTTTGCAGCACCAGCAAATGCACCACTTCACAGATATAATGTTATGACTTACCACAGGATTTTTGAAAAATTCATATTTGGCATAATTTTTTCTAAAATACAACTTGTTTTCCTCTTGCATTCCCCAGTTTGACTGAACTTCCATCACTAATTCATGGTCTTCTATAGCTCTTCCTGTAAAAACAAAAAAAAACAGCATATAATCTGCACCTAAGAACACAAACAGTAAAACATGAAGATGTAAAGGCCAGATAATTAAAATTACGTATGTTACAAAACATTAAACAAGCAATCTGAGCACAGCCCATTAATCAGGTGCATGTTACATCAAGTTACTGTTCCACCCCAGATGAAACGGGCTCAACTTTAATGTCTGAGGTAGTTCGTGTAGGTTTCTTTACTTTGTTTTGGTTGGTTACTTTTTTAAACAGGGGCAGCTCTGTTACATGACCAAATCCACCTGCTCCATGCAACAGAAGCCACAGGCAGCTCCTGCCTTGTGACGCATGGGGCAGCAGGAAGCAGAGCACCTCAACAACTCATTTCTACTCACCTTGCCTGGGGTGTCTGGAATGTCTTCCTGACACCCCCCTTCTCTAATGAAGCATTCATAAATTGTAAGCTGTCCACAACATGGGAAAGCTGCCTTCTTCCCTGGACCCTGCTGTCTTTTGAAGCATTTCTAAAACTGCAGATGAACATAGGGCATTTCAGCATTTTAACGCTTTTACACAAGCCAGAGATACTGAGAACGTTAGCAGCTGTAGCACTAACATAAGCAAAAGGAACAGTAAAAGCCATGAAAAACTAAAAACAAAACAAACCCAAAGCTTACAAAGTGAGTCCTAATGTGCAGATTGGTTTTGCAATAGGTAAAGGGGAAGGGAAGAAAAGAAAAAAGAACTCGGTTACAGGGAACATAGCAGTAGAGGTCAGAATCAGTATTCTCACTACTTTAGATTGCGTCTGCAGAATAGATTATTGAAAGAACTTTTCAATTGCCAAGCAATATTAAATGCATTTATGGGAAAGAATTTAAGAATTTTCCTGTAGATGTGTTGTGCATGTTTAAGAGATGCATACGCTGAGTAACGCAGTAGGACTACGCATAGGGCTGGTTTAAGAACTAAATATATGTCTCCCTGCCAATTATGGGGTTTTAACATCCAATCTTTATCATGCTGTCAAAGGGAAAATGCAATTAAAATATAATATAAAAAGCGTGTAACTTGCACAGTTTTCTGATCACGTTTCCCAGACTTCACTGCATTATCATAAGGAATTTAAGAAAAGAATATAAAGAATATAAGAATCTCTCAAACTTGAGATAATAAAAGCCTCTTTAGAACAACAACATCCTGTTACCAATCTTCTTTTGCCACCTCTTTCACCAGCCACTGCTTCATACTTTCACAGGGAGAAGTCTGGTGGGTAACAGCCTTACTGTAGCCTGCAAATCTACAAGCTTCTTCAGGAAGTTTCCAGCTAGCAAGTTTAGAAACAATACACTCATACAGCTAAATTTCATCCCAGTATGAAAATATCAAGCTCATGACTAGCAGAAGACAAAGTACTCATATGATCTACAGATCAAGTATTGGAACGTTAAACTTCTATTGGATTTAACTGAGTATTAAGCACAAAAAGACAATGTAAAGATGCTTCTTGAAATTTACATTTTGTAAACGTATCAAATAATGCAAATAAAAACAGAGTAATTCAGAAAACAGAAAATACCCCCAACATACTGAAATAAAACCAGGTATTTTAAAGGCCTGGAGAGACTGCTCTATTCCAAAATATACATTTGTCAGTTGCGGGGGAGAGACACTAAAGAACTGAAGCTCTTACTCAAAAACAGCATTTTTTTCTTCCTTTCAGAAAAAAGCTTTCCTCTGGGATGACATTTAAACCTCTTGCAAGCTTGGCATTGTGACATTTAGGAAAATACCATTTCCTCAAGAGTTACTTCTTGGTACAAAAATAAGACATTCTGCATTACCCCAATGGATAGGTAAGGATGTTAATACTTCTTTATTTTTAAGGTGTCATATTAGAGAATCTTTTACAATTGATTCTACTTATTTTCTTGAAGGAACTGAAACACTCAGTTAGTATACCCCAGAACACAGTCCTGGAATCAAATTACTCTATGTTGCCATGAGAAAGCTGTGCTTTAGTTTAGTTAGATCATTTTTTACCTCTTCTTGAGAGTTCCCTCCTGCCTCTCTACCATCTCTTTATTACCACTTTGTCTAACATGCTGACCACCTGCTGCAGCCCAAAACAAAATCTTCTTAACTATGAGAAGTACATAAAGCACACAAAAAAAAGATTTAATATTGGAGAGCATGACAAGACACATTTTAAATAGCCTCCTCTCTAGCCACCCAGTGGGGGAAAAAAAAGAAAAAAAAAAAAAAAAGGCAGAAAGGCCCTTTCCCAAATGTGCTGTGCAGACAGTGTTTTATGCGATTCCTCAGGCCGAAGCACCAGGCAGCCCCTTCCGACGGGCTGCCCAGAGGAATGCAGACAGCGAACACAGGATGGGAGACTGACACACAGCTGTGTGCCTGTCCCAGGGCCCCTCAAAGAGGAACCTCGGAAAATAAGCCTGTTGTGCTGAGGCGATACACGGCACCTGAGAACAGCGGCGGATTTCTGTGAATCCAGCACCTGGGGACTAAGGGACACCTGCGGGAGGCGCGCTGCCCCTCCCAGCGCCGCCGCTGCTCCAAGCCAGGCCCCGACTCGGGGCATGCCGGCGGTGCGCGGAGCGCGGGTGCCCCCCGGCGGCACAGCGGGGCCCGGCAGCGGCCAGGGGGCGGGGGACAGCGGCCAGTGGCCGGGGGACAGCGGGCAGCCCCTCACACGGCCGCTCAAGTTCGGGCAGCGTCGGCCCAGGCCCGGGAGCGGGACGCGAACAGGCCTAGCGCCCGCCGGGCAGGGCGATGAAGGCGGGTACAGGTCTGCGGAAAGGCCGGCCATGGATACACGGACAGCGGCTCGGGGATGCCTTTTGTTTCTTCTGTCTTTTTTAACCTTGGCAGGCAGACACACCTCGCGCGGCAAGGAGGGCACGCTCCAGTGATGTAATTAATGCCTGTCTTGATTAAAAGCAGAACGCTGTGTTCAGCTCACTGAGATTCATGCAATCATATCTAATTCAGTAGTATTCAGACAGCTGTTAGATATTAAAGAAAATGTTCGCTAATTGATGAATGAATTATTAATCACTGGCATACTGGAATTTACACAGACACACACATGCTCACAGTATTTCTCCTCTTGATACCCATTCATTTAGCTTGGAAGCAGAAAAAGACTATCCACATTTCCACAGATATAACATATGACAGTAACAGCAAACAGTCTAAAACTAAGTCAGCATTTGAAAAATATTTGTTCACACTATTCATCCAGTGCTTAAGAATATACTAAGTGGAAGTCAAGATCAACCTTTCAATATCAAACCTTTAAAACAAAAAACAATCAAACAAAAAACAATCAAAGAGCATCATAAAAAAATAAACTATTCAGTACTATAAAAAAAAAAAAAGAAGAAGAAAAAAAAAGAAAAAAAGATATCTCAAGTTGCTCCTTTCTTTGGCTAGTAATGTTGAATTCCCATCCTCATGATCTAGGAAATAATTTTTCAAAATGAGCAATTCATTTTTTTTCTAAAATTATGCCCAAAGCAGCTGGACCACTCAGAAGACTGCACAGTGAACACAGGTCTTCCAGCCGGCACACCAGCCATTTCAAGAATTTCACAATCATAGAAAAAGCAACTTCACTGACGATTTGATATGGAAATCTTCCACTAAACCCTTTAGACAGAAGCAAACACACTATTTAACAAATAAACCAGGAGAAACAACAACAATTCTGACACAGTTTGTCAAAAGTGAATTTTTCGGTACTTATTACACTACTTAAACACCAGCCACACTATAAATTACAGAAAACACTTCTACTATTTATACAGTAGTCTTGTCTAAAGCCTTTTTTATACCTTCTCTTCTGTAGCAGTCAGTCATTTACAGTCTCAACCCAGATTTAACTCTGACCTTACCCTGAGCTGGAAGCATCTTACAACTGATACATTCAGTGCAAAAGGTTATAAATATCTTTGAAATGTTACAAAGCAAGAAAAAAAAATGAAAAACGTTTGTGGTTGTCTTCATAGGATAAAGAAGAAGAAAAGGGCAAAAAACAGTTCTAGCTTTTGTAGTTCATCTTTAAAATATGGCTGTTAACCATAATACAGCTTGAGATTCACAGTCAAGTTTGTTTTACATAAATGTACAAGTTTAGATCCCCTAGATACATACTCAGAGAGGGAGTTTTTTAATAGCTTTTAAACATATTTTTAACATTTATATATGCATCTTTATTTTTAATAGTAAATACTGCAGTTACCAGGTAGCAGTACTATCTCTTCTGAAAATTAGGGCATCCAAATAATTTTCTATGTATTTTAACATGTAGGAAGCCCCTCCTAAACTTCTGTCTCGAACAACACCTTGCACTAGCTTAAACTACCCGTGAGGTTGCAGAAGAACTACTAGCTTTCGTAACTCCAGCACAGTGGCAAAGTTTAAGAGTAATATGGAAATTTTGAGTGATACGAAATTCAAAACATGCATTTTTATGTCGTTAGTCTTGTTAGATTTTTTTGATGTAATTCCCAATCAAAAATAAGCAAAATACTGAAAAGTAGTGCTGTAAAAGCAAGCATGATTGTCTGATTAGAGTACCAATTTAATACTACACCATCACCCAGGCTTCTAAACTCATCTTTTGCTGAGTGCAGGTTTTCCTGAGTTCCTTTGCAAATATCCCCTTTCTCCATGTATTTAACTTGTCTTAATGTGCTGCAAAATCATGTCTATACATTGCAAAAAGGTATAGAGACCATAAATTAAAATTATAGTCATAATCTGAAACCACAGATTAGTTCTTTAAACTGCATAACTATATAATACGCATAGAGGTCTTATTTCCTTGCTTTTTGTTCATTTGTTTTTATTTTCTTATGGAAATGCTGATGGCGTGGAAGGAGTTTAAAGAGTTTAATTTCTAGCAACTTAAAATACTAAGCATAAAACCACTTCAATGGAAGTTCTTTAATTCATAACTGAAAGTTCAAAAGAGTGGGTTTGTTTCACTTTTTAAGTAGCCCTATCCCACGTCACAATAAATCTAGCCAAACTGATTGCATTGAAGGAAAATACCGATAGCCTACTCTGATACTGTTTCTGAAGACTGAGTTCTGTTGTCCAGAAAGGACAGTAATATGTAACCACTTTCTCTCGCTGATGTCAGAGATTTCACTCAGACGTGTTGGGGATAACAATGATTTTATTTGCAATGAAAATATCCCAATTCTTGCTAGAGATAAGCAGGAAATACCAGTAAAAGAGGAAGAACTGCCAAAGAAAAAGCAAGGAAGAGAAAGGAATAATTTGCAGAGAGAACCTTAATGGTCAGTCTCTTCCAAATCACTCTTCCAGGTACAGATGAAGCAGCACAAGACAAATGTATTGTGACAAAATTTACTTTACTGGCATGCTATCAAAGAAATAATAAAAAAGTAAAGTAAAGAGAAACAGAAACGATCCCCTCCAAACAAATTCACACACACTCCCATTACTTTATTTCTAAGCATATTAGAATTATACCTTTAAATGAAAATACACCTTATTTACTGCCATACTGTTGTATAGAATGTCTTACCTAAACCTGTGTGAGTAAGGTGCTCAAACAGAGTCCAGTTGTGGTCATCAATATAGTGGTTCTTCAATATCAACAGCTGACATACATCTCTGGCTGTTATATCAGTTGGGACTTCCAAAGCTTTGCTAGTATCATCTTCACTATAAACTTTAATGACCTGTAATAAACAGAAGCGCTGAAATATCCATAAACTTAATATTCAGTTAATCCAAGTATGTTCTTTTCTCAGTGTCACGACTGAGACCAGAACCTGTAAACATAAGATGCAGTACTAAAGACAGCTGATTCTCTCTAGTGCAATTGAGTGTGTAATTGTTATTGAGAACGGTTGAACAAAGTATATTCACTACTAAATTTGGTGACTGGACATCCCTTATCACAAGACACGATATAGATTGTTCTATCCACTTTTAAAAAAATGCTGTAATGGATCGGTAAATAAACTGCACATCCTTACATAAACCAAAGAAGAAATCACAGAGGATAAATGGTGAAACAGATCCTGTGAATGCAGAGCTGTAGAAAGAATAGTCAGAGTTAGTTCAAAGAACAGAATTTGGATTCAAGATGCTCACAATTACTTAGATAATAGAAATAAGGGATGCTACAGAGCTACTTCAAGTTTTCAGTGGCAAGAACCAGAGCTATGAGTTGTATTTATTTTTAAAAATACATATATACACACATACAGAAACAAAACCATCAATACAGCAAAGAGTTACCATCATATAAAGACCAGGAAAACAACCAAAATATTCCGAAAGACATACAGGCAAAAAACAGCACAAAGTAGACAATTTTTATCGTTTTATCTCAGTAGTTTTTCCAAATTACTTTATTCTCTTAAGGCTGTTTGGTGGGGTCAAGGGAAGGAGGCAATACAAACTTTCATGACATGTCTTCGTCATTTTTACTTTTAAATTTCATTTAAAATTCTTATTTTTAATATTGGTACACATATTAGAGTCCTGAAGAATTGGGTGCCCACTAAGTTCTTGAAGAGGTGCATCATGGGCTACACCTGCTTCTGCTTAGTTTCAAACCAAAAGAACAAGGAAGTCTTATTGCATATGGACTGCTGGAAAGAAGACATGCCAATTTAGACATTTGTTTTGTTTCTCTGCAGAAGAGTGAATCAGATTAATAAGCGAGTTAGATGGAATGGACACGATTCACTAGCGTCCTATTGTCACAAGCTTTGCACAAGAACTAATTCCATTTAAGTCACCAAAAAGGGTGGTGTGTTTTTGTTGTTGTTGTTTTTGTTGTTGTTGTTTGTTTGTTTTTAAACAAAATTTTAAATTCTTCACAACAGTCCAGAAACTCAGTATTATGTTACATTTTTTCCTTTTCTCTTTAAAGAGATTTTTTTTTTTAATTATTTTTTAGAGTAGACAAAACTCAAAAAATGGAAAATATTGACAACAAATAAGAGTTGATCCTGATGTCAGGAGCCTCGTGTATATTGGAATAGTGACACAGTCCCTAAAACAATACAGATGTTTGAGATTTTATTATAAACACAAACATTCAGGTAAATATGTGAATTAAGAATAGAAGATTTGATACAACATTAAACATACCATTACCATTAATTACCATTGTAAACTCTTGATTAAACATCACAAGTTCTTTAAAGTTGAATATGTGCGTGTATTCTGCTCTAGTGAGGCCGCACCTTGGGTACTGTGTTCAGTTTTAGGCCCCTCACTACAAGAAGGTCACCGAGGCCCTGGAACGTGTCCAGAGAAGGGCTACAAAGCTGGTGAAGGGATGGGAACACAAGTCCTGTGAGGAGCAGCTGAGGGAACTGGGGTTGTTTAGTCTGGAGAAGAGACTCAGGGGAGACCTTATTGCTCTCTACAACTACCTGAAAGGAAGGTGTGTGGAGCTGGGGCTTCTTCTCACAGATAACTAGTGAGAGGACTAGAGGGAATGGCCTCAAGTTGCACCAGGGAGGTTTAGGTCGGAAATCAGGAGACATTTCTTCTCAGAAAGAGTAGTCAGGCACTGGAACAGCTTGTCTAGGGAGGTGGTGGAGTCACCATCCCTGGGGATGTTTAAGGAAAGGTTGGACCTGGTGCTGAGGGACATGGTTTAGTGGGTGACATTGGTAATAGGGTGATGGTTGGACCAGATGATCTTGGAAGTCTTTTCTAACCTTAATGATTCTATGATTATTTTAAGTCAGGCCTCTATTACTACCTTAACTGAACTAATGCTCGTTTCAAGCATCTAAGGAACAATCAGCCACAGATTGTTGTCTCAACTTGTTACAGCAGCTCCTTCTTTGTTTTGTGCCAAAGTTGGTAGGCAAGTCAGCTGTGAGTTCCAGCTGTAGCTCCTGACACCTGCTTCCCTCCAAGTAATGGCAAAAATCCAAAAATCCATAAATTTAAAAATATTTTAAAAATCAGGCCATCTCACCCATGCTATCCGAATATCTGAACAAGAAAAACAGACTCCATTTGAAAACCACTTACATATTAGAACACACCGATGGCCATACTCCTCTCAAAAAAAAAAATATATATAAAATAAAAATAAAAATTTGCTTTTCTTTATGTAACCACAACAGTTCTGTTTCAAACTTTGGCCCAGCATATCAAATCAGCATGAAGTCCATGATGATTTGCTTTAATATTTCAGCTCAGGAGATCCACATGAGGTTCAGCCACCCTTGCAACAACACTCATCTACAGGATAAAGGAAACATTAAAATCCTTCTGAAGTGGTGAAAATCTCTCTGCTCATGAATCAACATCCTCAAAGCAGAGTCTTCTAGAGAAAACAGGCAGGCCTCAGAGAAAGTTAATCCATAGTCTCCACAGGCCTAGCTACAGCCAAGTACTTACATTTAATAGAAAAGGCAAAAAGACTACATCAATAATAAATTAAGGATCAATATTGGCAAAACAACTATGGCAGATAGCTCTTGTTGGTTTTACACGATTTATATGTTTTAGCAGCATTCCCAGTGTTAAACAAGTTAGCCTGGTAACAACACAGTCTGCTGGCAGCATGGTCTTGTTCCATACACAACTTAAACCCTTACTCCAGTCACACAAAAAAATGATGGTTTGCAGTTCAGGATAAAATGGCATGACGTATTTAAATCCATGAAGTGTTTACAAGGATTCAAAGACAGAAATAAGAGCTGTCTGGCAGGGTGCACTGTGAATGGGGTGGCAGGCTGTACAGTTTACTAGACAAAACAGCATCCCATGACCTTAAAACATGTCCTGCTCTGAGCAGTACTAAAGGGCAGACAGCTTCATTAGCCTCTTTGAATTGTCTGTGTCAGGCTGATCTAAAAAATTTTGCAGTCTTAAGTGCCAGAAAGGAGAGCGACATTATGGAAGGGGGAAAGATACAGAGAAAATTAAAGTGACTTTCCTAGAATTTCTCCACATGCTTGCAATAAAGCCAGGATGAGGATTCGTATCAGCTAGGGACAGTGTGAGCACAAACTAGCACTAGCAACTACAGTTTTCTTCAGGTGCTCATCAGGTGAGGTGTTGTGCTTGTTTTACAGCAAGATCACGTTCAGCCCAGGTTGAGGCCCTTGATGGATGATTTTTAGAGAAACTCTTTTAAAAAGGGTTAAGAGTCGCGTTGCAGATGACTAGACTCTTATTGCTGAAGAAATAGGAAAAGACATTTTAAACTGCTGAAGACAGCAACACAAGTCATGATAATGAGCTGGCTGCGGCCATTCAACTTGGGGAGACAGAAGCCTTGGAGGTGGCCTTGGACTATAGCAGCACAACTAAAACAAAACAACACAACAACAACAGGAGAAGAAAAAACAAACAAACAAAAAAAAAGTGTACTCTGACAATTCTCTCACCTGGCTTTCTTAGTAGAGGGAGATAAATCCTGTCAAAGTCTAGGACAACTGATCTCCCCAGCTCATAGCTATGACATGCTACTTCATAAAATAAAAATGCTGTGCCCTTTTTCCCTTCCTTGCAAGAGATTCAAATACAGCAGTAGACAGCAGACAGGCAATCACCTAACAGACCCTTCTGAACTTTTGTTACAGTTTTAGTTTAATGAATTGAATTGATGGTGTAAATCTCATCAGTTACAGTGACCTTTGAGGGGATTATAATTAGAAAAAGTTGCTCTGTCTGCACTTTCTGCTGTATGTTTGAAGCGACGTCTAGGGTAGGATTTTCTGGGAACGTATTTTTTTCCATAGGGAGTGAAACATTAAAAAAAAAAATCAAGTCAGCTTTCCATTGTTTCATTGCAAATACGATGCAATAGATACTTCTCTTGCCAGAAGTACAGGATGCTCTAAGAGTTAAAGGGTGGCACGATTATGCTAAAGATGCAATTTTGTTGACCTCTTACAGGGATGAGAATGTTTGAGTCACCACTTATTTACTTTGATTAGCAGTTATCACTGTGCATTAGTCTGAACAGTCATCCTGTCTCTCAGATTTTAGCTATTCCCAAGAAACATCTCAATAGCTTCCATTTAAGCCATGAGAAGTAAGAAATTAGCAACTCCAAGATCATCTTAAAAGAGGAAAGCACAAGATTGAGCAGGACAAGCATCAATCATTTTCATTGCCTATGGGACCCGGCAAGGAGATACAGCTTTCCTACCCATCCTCTTTCCATTTTTCAATATATTAAAAAATCAACCAAGATCCCAGAAGCACATGCAATTCACCTTTATTCCTCCAAAAATTGTATTGCTAAGAAATGTTGTTTAAAAATAAAATACATTATTGTTTCTATTTCACTCATCATCTTAACTCAGAATGTAAAAGCAATGTTGAAAAATATAACAGTATTTAACAAAGAAGAAAGAAAAGAGACACTATCAGAGTAGGAAATAATTAGAAGGAGAAAAAAAATCAGAAACTGCTTAAAGAAAAGTGGTATAGGTAAAAGAGCATATAAGGTAATCAGTGCAGGAGGAGCAGAAGAAAGCTGGACTCGACTCTCTCAAGTCTCCTTCCACACTCAACCATCATCTCCACTACAATAATTAAATAATGTGTTTCATAGATTTTTAAGAGAGGGTGTCCAAGTCTCTGATTCTTCAGAATCTTCAAGCCATCTGTTCTGGAAGTTCCAATCTGCAGAAATGACACAAACATATGGAAAGACCATACCCTGCACTGAGCAGTTTTAAATTTCAAACTAAGTCCTGACTTGTGAAAAAAAAAAAAAAAAAAAAAACAGGTAGATCCAACAGAAAAAGAAGCGTGGAGAACATGGAGTCCATATTTAGGTGCCTACATCAAATAACCTGAGTTACGAGATTTTGATTGCTCCTGTGTGGCCATGAAATCAATGCAACCAGCACCTTTAAATACGTATCAGGCCGCTTCTATTTATAAAGATTCAGGTATGTAATTTTAGCTCATCCATTCCTCTTTTTTTTGTCCATGAACAGAACATTACATTTAACATAAATGTGACTGAAATTGTAATGTAAGTACAAAACATGCAGAGTTATTGTATGCAAAATCAGCCCTTAAAGAGTCTTATACTCCAGGGTGCCTGACTTCCCTAGAGATCTGCTTGATAAAATGCAAACCTCTGTCATTAGTATGAACTAACAGGTGATTTGTCTGTTCTCAAACTTCCAGTCTTGCTCCCTGGTAGACAAAGCTTTTTTGTTGTTGTTTTCTTTTTATTCTTTTAACTTACTGGTATTAGCAGAGGATAGGGGAATTTGAAGTGTATTTGAAATTGGAAATTTCTAGCATTCTGAACTATTTTACAACTTCTAGTCTGACTTCTTTTTAGAGAGCCTTTTTATAACAATGAGCAAAACTTTGGATTCATAAAAATATTCAAGGACAGGTTAAGTCAATTAATTAAAAAAAAAAGCATGCTGGTAAAGTTAATTGTGTTAATGCAAGACTTTCCCTTCAGATACCCTAGACTACAGGTAGAAGGCCAGCTTCCAATATTCTTCCAAAAAGGAAAATTCAAGGCTGAAAGAATTCTTATAGTTTGTAGAAGTCTGTATCTGTAATATATATTTTTTAAATGATACAATGATTAACTGTAGCTGCTTGTTGCAAAGCAACTGTTTACTCCATTGCCACATCAGGAACTTTCAAAAATTTGTCCTGTAGATGTCCCTGTGATATCCCCTCTCTTCTGAAGGATGGTTTGCAAGGCACTGCGTGATTTCTGCGCAGATTTGTCAATGTGTACAATTGGGCAGGCAAGAACTTTGATTAGGGGCAATTACCTGAAAGCACGTACATGGGGGAAGAAGACAAATCTGGAACAAACTTATGTGAAATCCTGTTTACAGTGAATCCTGACTTCAAGAGGCATAAGGAACACTTCCCATACAGACACATATATAGCCAGTAGCTTAAGTGACATGAACATTAGACTTTAAATCTCTATCATGTATGGACTCCCTTTATTCCTATCAACCTCTGGAAGGGAAATTTTAAGATCAGGCTGCCAGCAACATTTTCTATTCTGTAGCTCTGATGTTCTAAAATGCCCTGCTTTCTTTTCAAGGTACACAACAGGAAATTGATTAAAAAAACAGCCAAGATAGGTAGATTGGATGCTCTAGAAGTGACAAGAAATGAAACCATCATCTTTTACAGTAGGACCATCAACCCCTTTAAAGGGCAAGTTGAGCACCTTGTACTTAAAGAAACTGAGCATAAGTTAAGACTCCACTCACAGACAACAATAACAGAAAATACCAAAGAAGGAAGTAGTTTCCTGAAGAAGGAATAACTGCTCTCCCAAGTGACCAAAAGTAAACTTTGTACACATTTATCTGTTATTGACAGATTCAATTAAGGCCCCACAAAAAGCACCAAAGATTTAAATGTACTAATAATTAATTCTCTATCTTGCAATGAAACCATGGTGCCAAGAAAGGAAGTACAAAGTCTAGGAAAATTGCCTATTTTTTCTACCATGCCCTAAAACACATTGAATTTTTCCAAGATCTACCAAACAAACATTCTGTTAGGATATTATGTTAGAAGGTACTCAAAAATGTTTACATTCATGGTAATAGGCACATTATCAACTAAAACAATTTTTGTTCATTTTCTGTGAAAGCCCTCTGACAAATTACTATGGCAATCTGGCAACCGTCTATAGCATTGAGCCTATACAGTCACCCCCCTTTGCCTGACTCAGCATTGTCCTGCCCAATCCAGCATGAGACTGACCATTCTATGAATGGAAAAATCACACATACACACAAAAATCTGAACAGCAATATGGAGAAGCAACAAAAACATTTGAGATTTCCTGTACACAAAAAAGGTCCTATCCTGAGTTTCAAAACAGGCATTTTTCATCTGAATTTGGGCAAGTCCCTCAGTTTCCTTTTTGTAAAATGGGGCAAGGGAAATGAAATCTGTTTCTGTACAGCAGGGTAACAGATTGAACTCATTAAGATTTGTAAAGCACTTAGACTTCCTCATATGACTACTGCTTTAGATGTGTAAATATGTTGTATTATAAAAAGGGAGGTTAAATTATGCAGATCTCCAAATTATAATAAGCTATGTGCAAAAATACACCAGCAAAGTTCTTTCAAACAAGGTTATGACAATCACATTATGATGTTAAAAAAAATGGCAGAATGAGGACAATGCTGACATGCAATCATCTCAAAGACAATGTCAGTAAAACTGAAGAGAAACAAGGTTTGAAAGACAGCAAAAGAGTTAAAATATAAATATCATTATTTAATCCTGAAGTTTATACATACACTTTTACAATATTGGTCAATAGAATAAAAAAAAAAAGTAATAAAAGTTATACAATATTTCAGAATTTCATATAAAACTGAACAAAAGGCAAGGTCTAGAGAAAGCAACTTCCACGCTTCGGACAATTAACTCATAGTGCAACTATTTTTAGAGAAAAAAAGTGAGATTATTCTTAAGTATTAGCTATAGTTATACGACGCTTTGCTCAAAAAGTTACTATAATTAGACCACAAAATGCCAACAATTACACTGTGAAGTTCAGTATACTTTAAGTAGAAATTGCAATGATAAATAACATACAGATTAAACATTGCAAGTGAAAGATTCATCACCATCACCAGCCTTCACCACAAAGAAGCAAATCAAGAGTAAAAAATGCAAAGTGAAGTAAAAACCACAATAAAACCCTTAAAAATGCACAAATTTATAAATAAAGTGGAGGGCAATTTATTTAAATTCAGTCTCAAAATATTCTGCCTCTCTTGGTTGTGTTTTTTTTTTGTTGTTTTTTTTGTTTGTTTTCAGATGATGGAAATTCCAGCCAAGAGCAGATAAAGAAGCATTTCAAGTACAACTGGTAATATGTGTATGAATAACTAGGAAACTGAGGGAATTTAAACATCATCGACAAAAAAATTAAAAAATAAAATAAATCAAATAATAGAATTCCATGGAATAGCAGATATCAAAGAAAATTAGCAGGTTTGCTAGATGATTCAGCAGCCAAAGGATCACTTATACAAGATAAACACACTGCAGAGTAGCTCAATGATTTATTTACATTAATTATTCACAATGACTTTGGAGGATTATATTCCCAGATCTACTCTTTACATGTGAAATCAAACTGCTACTTTAAAAAGAAGGGAAACTGGAAATGAAAAAGCAAACAACAAAGAGTTAAAATAAGGTTATACACTCTAAAATGCAAAGAAACTTAAATGGCAAACCTCAGTCTATCCTAACATAAATGGAGGCTGAGACTCCATCTCTTCCTTCATCTGATGAAGATTGCCTATAAACTCCTGATGAGTCCGGGGAAAGAGGAAAAGACCATCTGGTACACAAGGAACATTGCAGCAGATTAATTTTGGGGTGTTGCATTGTGAATTTGTGACACACTGTTGTCAGGCAGATAGGTAAGGATCTACTAACCATACCTACTTTGTCTCTTCCTAGAAAAAATCCACTCTTAAAATTTTCTTAATCTTGTTCACAGAAGTTATTAGAATGATTTACAGAAATCACCATACTTCTGAAAAATCTCAGTGATTTAATGCAATTCACATTGATTGGCATCAATAACTTTTCCAAAGTCCTTGAAAAGACTACCTATCATGAAGATTGAACACTCATGGAGTTAACGACTGCAGGATAAAGGTAAATTTAAAATGAATCATTCATTTTTAGAATGGCTGGTTACAGTCAAGTAAATTCAGACTCTCACTCACGCTAACCTCTGAATCAGAGTGGAGAACCCATGTCTTACAAGCCAGGATAAAAATGAGTCTTGGTTATTTTTCATTACACTACTGAGCAATGCTAAATGCATGTATTAACATCTGAGAAAGAGGTATCTAAAAATCGCCTTGGCCCTGAGAAAGGTAGAAGTTTCCCAATTTCTGACTTCTATGTACCTCTTGCTTACAGCCAACTAGTCAAACACGGATCACTTCTCAATCTCAGTGCATGATACATATGGACCCCTGGTTAATTTAAACCCAGTACACAGACATGCAGATCTCAATTACAGTTTTACATCTTCCTATACACTACAAATAAGTAAAAAATAATAATAATAATAATAATAATAATGATAATAATAATCCAGTGAAGCTTTAGTGGAATTCTCTAACCAAGGAAAAGTAATTTTAAAATTAATTAGAGAACATAACATAATCCAGCTTTAGAACAAGTACATTTATATGCAGGCAATTCTCTCCTCTACCTATGCACCACTATGTCTTAGTGTCAAAATCCCCATGTTCTTGGTCAGTATGTCCAGCCAATACTATTCACAGAATAGAGCTTAAGTTACTTAGGCTAAATGTACATGCTCTATGACCCATTACGTTCACTGAGAGCTCTCTTAATATTTCACACAAAATGCATAGATAATTGCTGAAATAACTAGCAAGGTACAAAAGTCATCTTGCTAGTGGCTAAGGGTTCCGTATTTTTCCCCTGTATCCAAGTCCTTCATGACAAACGTTTAAAATCTCTATGGGTTGATTCAAAGACAACAATATTCAGACTGGACTTGATAATTGCATTAGGGCTAATAACAGAATACTTTCAAGCAAACTTTTTTTTTTTAATTAAAAGTCAATTTAGTGCTAATGTAACAGGTTAGTTGGGTGGAACTGAACAGCTTATTGTCCTATTAGTAAACTTATGCTACTTATCTTCAGTCCTTTACTTCCACATCAACTGCTAAGTCTCAACTTTACATAACTTTTATTATTATTATTATTTAATTAATAATATTATTATTATATTTTAATAATACATAACTTTATATTTTACTGCACACCATAACACCACTCAAAATACACTTACCATATGGACAAATATACGGTTAGATGAACAAGACTTAAAAAGAGGGAGGGGATTGAAATATTATACTAGAAGATTCAAAGAATCTGACTTGAAGGAGAAACTTCCATATTTCATTTTTTAAAAAAATGTTTGTGAAATAAAAAATTAACTGAAAATAAAAATGGTTCTCAAAGCATCAGTGTTCTTTATCCCCCCAAACAAGAAATATGGTAGAAATTATCAACATACTACCACACCTTCCAAAGAAGTCAGGGGATAAATTATTTTTTTATATAAAGCCACTAAAATACACCTGTATTTTTTGTTTTCTGTGTACAATAAAGTTAAGGGCAGAATGTTATCAGTCTTATGTTTGACTAGCTTGTCCCTATTTGTGTCAAAGCGTTAACATTATTTAAATGAGGCTTTCTGTATTTAATAGTTCAGTTTGTCCAACATATCCTTCGCTTGTCAGAGATAAATAGAATGCTGTGTTCCAGCAGAAGAGAAAGCAAATCTGTTACTGCCACATTCTGGCTGCACTCTATGTTTCTGAAGAGATACCAGCTATAAAAAGAAGTACCTATTGTTTCTACCAGGGTTTTCACACTATGTTGCTGGTTTCTCAGCAGAGCATATCTCTTGCTGAAGCAGAGAAAGACTAAGACTCTAAATAATTTGTTTTATATAAAATTTCTGGCTTGAACTACAACACAGCTTCAAATCTAAGAATACCTTTGTCATTGTCTTTATTACTTAAGTATTCTCTTGGAGGTCACTAGAGGAAAAAAGGCTGTGGACTCAGGAAGACTGAGTTTTAGGTTTTCAGTTTAAGAAAATTCAGTTTGGAAATGTTCACAGAATTTCTAGAGTGGTACAAGGAATGTTGAGAGCAAATATGACAAAGGCTATGTAGGTTAACCCATCATACTAAACAGTTGGTTTAAAATCATAGAATTACAGTATCATTAAGGTTGGAAAAGACGTCCAAGATCATCTGGTCCAACCATCCACCCTACCACCAATCACTCAATAAACCATGTCCCTAAGTACCACATCCAACCTTTCCTTAAACACCCCCTGCGACAGTAACTCCACGGCCTCCTTGGGCAAACTGTTCCAAGTTCTTTGGCATTTGGTAAAAAATGATGAAAACCGCTGGGTCAGACTGATGACCCAATGATGAAATCTGCTGGGTCAGACTACAGCAGTCTCAGAGCCCAGTACTGTCTCTGGTATCTGTTTCTACTCACCGGTGGTATACAATGGCAAGGTGCGACTACTGTACAATAGTTATTCTGACAGAATGTTTTATCCTTCAGCACTTTCCAACATCTTTCATTTCATTCACATAGTATTGCTCCCTGAAGCCAAGGCATAAAATCCAAATAAAGTGTAAATCCTGTAATAAAGCTAGCAAGCCTACTCAAACCATGTAAAACCTTCAACTAGACACTGTCACATTAATATAGATTTGTCAGCAAATTTTGCTGAGAAATCCAAGCCACTACAGGGAACACCTGGGCATGGAATTTATTTCCTGTATTAAAGGCCAAAACTTGATTGTCATCTAATGTAAAACAGTCACGAAAACAAGTGGAACAAAAAGAATATTTTAAAAGGATGATGTTGTAATAGAAACTAATTGTTTCAGTAATTCAATATATTTTGACAATATTTACCTGTAACCACGTGTTCTGAAAGGAAAATGAGGTGTGTAGACTGAACAGTCTTCAATCACACAAGAAAACTGAAAAGTCACTAGTAAATTTTTAGTCTCTTCATGTGCTGTGATAACCTATATCCAGAGGTCTTCCGGTCTGTCTGGCTGTTTCTTCTTTTTACCATACACAGTCCACATTCAGATCATCACAGAACGCTCATAACACAAAATACATATAGCAGTCTTATCAAACAGGATACTCAGAAGTGTGGTGACAGACACCAATCCAACAATAGTTAAAATCAATACAAGTGAAGGAAAATCAATCAACCAATCAATCAACCAATCAATCAATCAACAACACAGAGCTTGCATACGCAGTTGGTAGATAATCTGATGAGCTACTTATGTCTGGCTGTTATGCTAATATAAGACAAGCAGAGGGCTCCAACTGCTATTCAGTCTAGATACCATTTAATTGCTAAAATCTTGGAGAAGTGAATTAACTGGTTTAGAAAATAAGCCCAAGCAGTCCAAGAAGAAAGCATAATGTTATTTTAGGGCAGAGGTTGGAGGTAGAAATGATACAACATTCAACAAGAGTAATGAAAAAGACTGCAAAGAAAGCACAGTATGCTAAGCAAAAGAGAAAGAGGGTTCCAGTATGAAATAACAGAAAAGCACTACAGATGTCAGCTGTATGCTTCCTCCAGTCCCTCCTAAGATTTTCAGTGGTGCCAAATGGAAAAGGTATCTGCAAAGAAACAAGCAGTACGAAGTTTTAACCACAGGGAAGTGCAATGCATATTAAACAAAGGATGACTCCCCAGGTTAACATTTTTTGAAGTCCCAGCATGTGTACTGGTAGAGCTATAAGTAAGCAGTCCAAGACCTCCCAGAGCTTATGATCTGCCAGAAAGAGGAGATGAAATATGTTACTGGATAGAATACAAATGAGGAGTAAAAGACTCCTCATCTCTTTGAGTCTCTATGGGTTCAGAGCCTCACGTCCAGTAAAACTTCCACTTCTTAAGCAAACACATAAACAGACTTTGCAACTGTGGCTCAAAAAGCTGGGTATGTATTCTTAAAAAGTTTGACTTATCTGGTTTTCTACTGTTCCCTAGGCACCCATTATACACTGTACCAGAATAAATCTCTTCTCATGTAACCACTTTAAGCTACAGAAAACAAGTTGCTCTGAAATATGTAATCATAAATAAAGGATTGAAAGCAACTGAATATGTGCAACTTTGAAAAAGAAGGTTCAGGAAGTCAATGCCAATTCTGAGAGACTAAGATGGACTGGAAGCAAAGTAAAATCTTCAGTGTTAGAATAGATTTATGTTGATTCAAAAGTTTTGATCATACAGTCATAACTTCTTTTTTAAGTCCTTAAGGCAGCTGGCATTTTGTTGGGATGGGTCCTGCCTCTGTTCCTGACTCAAAGGCAGAAAAACAAGGAGTTGGGCTGTGCAGAGCATGGCAGTACCCATATCAATAGCATGGAAATAGGGAAGAAAGAGAGCTTGGATCTGGTGCAAGGTGATGCATTTTCTTTGTACATATTAGTATCTCTCTATTTTATCAAAAACAAATATCTTCTATTTTTTTCAGGTATTTTCTTATGTATCATAGCACTCTGAAAGTCACACACAAAAGACATGTAACATCAGTATGAAAAATCTGATTTTTAGCACAGGACTGTCACTAGCACCTAGTGTGCTGTTTGTTAAGTTTCTCCCTTCACATACAACAATGCAGCATAATAAATAAGGGATTTGCTACCACTAGAAATAACTATTTGGCAATGGCTCTTGATATACTTCAGGGCTGAGTAATACAGTCTGAAGGTCAAGTTCTGACTTCTTGAAGACTAATTTATTCAAGAGGAGACTAAAGTTCTAGAGCTAGAAAACGGCCAAGTACTTTCTTCAATTGATAAAAAAGCTGTTTGTTTTGTTTTGTTTTTCTTCCTCCAAAGGATTTCTGCCAACAGAAAAGGATTATGAGCAGAGGAGGGCACTAAACACAGCCAATTTCCTTGGTTACTGTATGAAGGATGTTAGATGTTCAAAGAAGGCAAGAAGAAACTGAAAAACATATCAAAGGTCTGTTCAAGAACTTAAGACAGAGAGGAGACAGAGTGCAACGTTAATTTTGCCTCTAAACCTTGTCATACTATACAAGGGACAAGTAATGACCAAGAGTATTAAACCACTAAGGTTTTAGAAGACTTTCTAAAAGCTCTACAGAGTCACTGTTCACTCTCTTATACACACACATACACACACAGACGTACATCCCCACCTACCTTTCATGGCAATATGCAACAGTGTGGTATGCATTTTAAATTCCAAGATCATTGATGGTTTTGTATAAAAAAATATATATAAAATTTGATTGCTCATAGGGACTGGAATATGACAGGGTAGGGTCCCCCTACACCCCCATCCCCCCCCACTCCACCCCCCTCAGTAAAGTTAGTCCCATTTTGGTTTAATTTATATGTTGTGGGATCATTTTTATACAGAACAAAAACTTTACTGCTTCTAAAAACATGAAACCAGTAAGTACGACTGGTCAAGTGGTGCATGACTGAGAATAAAGAATGCATTCTCAAAGCAAAAATTGGTCCCAGAACCTTCCAAAAGTATAGTATCAGAGCTAAATTTGCTTAGCCAAAACCTTCCTCAGAGAAAGTGCTGCGATACTTCCCCTAAGGATGCCCTGTCCGTAGCTCTCTCCTTAACAGTTCCTGGGCTTAACGAGGCTTAACCAACCTCTTCCACAAAGAGAAAATGCTACTGTGCCTCCCTCCTCCTTCCTTATCATCCACAAACTGAACTTCCAAAATCACGTCAGTCTCTGTCATGAACAGGTAACTTAACATCTGCAACTACAATATGACAGATGACTGAACCTGAGGCAGATCATCCTTTCATAGCTTACATGAAATTTATGTGTTCCCTCAGACAAACAACTAAGGTAAGCACCTATAGAAATAGTTCCATGCAGTTTTTATGTATTATCAAGAGGAAATGAGCGCAGCTATCTTAGTATGTTACTTGCCACAAGAGTGGCAAGATCTTCCCTTGAGACTACATACTAGCTTCCCCTTCCAGCAATTTTAAACAAACTTCTTTCAAAAAAACTATCCCTCTCCTGCACTGAGCTTGTGTCTCTGCCCATTCCTGTATATATACATACATGTATTTATGCTCCTCAACCCTTCTTCAGGCTTAAAATTTTTACTATTTGTATCAGAAGTATCAGTACATCCAGATGCTATATCCCAGTAATTTAAATAAGATCATTAACTCTATACTGAATTTCCAGTCAGGCCCATTGTATTACTTCACCTAGTGGTTATTCGAAATATTTTCTCTCACACCCCCCCAGCAATTCATGAAGAAAAACATTCCATTAAAAATAAGATATACCTAGCGATTCAAAATACTTCACCTCAACCATCAGTTTTTCTGACCACTGTTCCCAAAGTCTTTAAAGCACAGTCAACCCATCTCTTACTTTTCTCATGTGTTTTCAAATTTTTGTAGGATATTGCTCTTTCTTTTACTAAAGAAAAAGAGAAAGAGGGTATGGGTGATGTTTATACATCTTTGAATTACTATTTTTTCAAACTGTCCTTATAAGGAGATGTTGCTTACATGAATGCTTTATCTGTCTCCAGATATTTCCATTTAATGGCACCATTACCATATCACTTAAAGTGCATTTATGTAAAATTCCTGGCTTAGCACATTGGCCTTTCATCTCAGGGAACCCAAATGCGAAACTGAGAAATTACTTTCACACTCTTAGCCTTGCAGACAGACATTGATAATTCTCAACACAATTTGGCTTAAGTGACCATTTCTGCTTGGCGGGAGGGGTGGGTGTTCATTAAAGCAATGTGTGATTTCAGGCCAGAAAAAATAGGTGGAAGAAAGATCCAAGAGAATCTTGAAAACTGCTCAAACCCAGGATTGTCATAAGCATGCAATCTAAACCACATGCTCATTTTCTAATCATTCTTCTCATATTCAATTTATTCTTCTAACTATTCAATCTAATACTTCATCCATTACAAAGAAAGTATGCAATCTCTTCAAGAATCACCAGAAATTGTTCAGCAGCAATGCATGCTACCTGTGTACACAAGGCCTTTCAACATTGTGTGACCTAGTGTTCTAGGAAGTTCCCAACTGCTGTGAAAAAAACAATTCTGTTTACGCACCTTGCATCCAACATCAGCCGTTTAAGCACTCTTCTACTTACAAGTCTAGCAGACCTGCAGATTTTTATCTTGAATAAATGACTGGTTTGTAACTGACTGTAAAACATTGTTTTGAATGCATTATGACCTTTTAAATATAATTTCTTAAAAAAAAAAAATTATAAGAGTACAGAGTTATTCACACAAAAGATTTAAAAAGACATTTACTCTAACTGTGTTGGATTAATTATATGTCTAGTCTATATACACACTATAAATCTGGTTTTAATAATATTCGATATGCGTAATTCCCCATGCTTATTAAGCAACTCATTTTTTTTGCCTGTGAGAAAAGACCCCTTGGAATCTAAATGAGGCCCTGTAGCTTTAGTTAAAAATATATTACTTAAGAATAAAACAGATCAACTATGATACATACTTCTTTTCTGATTTTAAAAGCATGAAAAAAAAAAAAACTGACAAAATGTAATAGTTACTTGGAATGAAAATGAAAAAAAAACATTCAAGTAACTGGCATAACAGCCAGATTATCACATCAATAATAAAAAATATCACTTTTTGTGAGGGAGGAAAAAAAAAGATTCTTTCAGTACCATAATTAAACTAAACTTCTTACATAAACACTGATGCTTATATTAAAGAAATAATTATTGGGGATGATCAATAGCCTAAAATAATACCTTATGAACTAATGCTGAATTGTCTCTTGACAATGTAGTGCTAACATAACATTTTTACGCTGCCAATGTCCAGGTTCGTCTTACATTATAGAAAATAGAAATTGAAGATCACCTTTTACTTAAAGCGCTGCAATTTCAATGTCTAACAGAAATACTATTTAAAAGCAGTATCTGGAGCAATTGATTTGAAGGCACTACATACCAGAATAATAGATTATGACTGAATTGTATTTCTATGTTTCTAATGTCCACAAGAAAAATTCACACATGTGCATACATGCACACATATTATCCCTTACAAGCTAGCCTCTTTCTTGCCTGCTTCCTGCCTGCCTTCCTTCCCTGTAGTATTCCAGTTCCAGGAATTAGGGTAGTGCCATAGAAATAACAAAAATAACCTTGTGAATGGAGAGAGGAGATACATTTGCAGGGAATTCTCTTGGCACAAGTATAACCATCATGAGCAAAAACAGGACACAAATTTGGCATACAGTGAGTCCTCAGGGAGGATAAACACCTCTGAGAGCTTTTCCAACCGTGTGCAATCCAATACCTACCTACCTAATGCAACATCCTGTGCAGCTTCCTCCTCCCACGTCCGATATTTTTATTTTGGGCTTGCAAAGCACACAGATAAAAAGAAGTGAAGCCAATAGGTTATTTGATAGTAGCGTGAAAATATATGTGTTTTAAAATAGGAGAGAATGCACAGAAAACTATCTTACTCACCGTGCCTTAGTTGAGAACAGCAAAACTCTAAGTCTGCTCAGAGAATGATGCCCATCTCTCAACAGCAAAAAATGAAACGCAATCCATTAAAATATACAGTATAGTTAAAACTGAGTTTCCTAGCCTTCAGAATGTTAGATTGAGTGAAGTTACACACCTCTCTCCTCCCACATAGCACCGTGCACTGCTCTGTGCATAACAGAGGAGTCCAATACAACTACACACTCTAAGAACAAAGACCTTCATCTTCCTAACACACAGATAACAAAATAACAGCTGAAAATAAAACAACTATGACAACTGAAGATTTGAGGCAGGGGGACTGGGAGGCAGGGATGGGGAGGGAACCACAGGGTTGGAAGAATGAGAGCTGAGAAGCTAAACTTTAAATTTATTTATTTTTTTAAGATAATTTCTGTAGAGTGCTCTTACACAGTATATTTCTTACACATATCTGAATCTGAAAGGAAAGTTTCTATACCAGGAAAATTATATATGATCATGTAATTAAGATAGCACTAAAACTGCATGTTCACAGGCTTCCTCTGCAACTCAAGTGATAAAGTAATCTGAAAGAACAACAAATCCTAAAAATCAATAACAGCTATGCATTCATATACTATTTTAAGCTCACTGGACCTATGCCATAGGTATATGCTGTGTTCTATGTAAACTGCTTACGACAGCCATTTAATAGCATAATGGAGATTTATATTGCCATACATCATGTGTATTTTAACTTTACAGATATCCCCAATGCTCAGAGTTACACTACACAACCCTAATGCACATAGGTGTAATGATTTTGTAGTATTTCCACATTTTAGTGAAATTAAAGGAAAAAAAGCCAGCTACACTGGCACTGTAGCCCACTACAGTGGCTAGAGCAAAGCACTGTTCAGCGTTACCCTGCTTCCCAAAGTACATGATGAACCATCCACCATTAAGATGCTAGACAGAGAGGGTGAGGAAGAAGTATGCTGTGTTTAAAGCTGATCAAAAATCTGTATAAGTGGACTCCAGTTATCTTTCATTAAGATCAGTACCATACCCTTTTACAGAGGTATATTTCAATATTCTGAAATGCAATCATGATACTTTATATTTAAGAACTACATTACTCTATAATCAAATTTCTTCCATAAATTACAGAATTACAGTGACAGAGAAAAAAGCACATTAAAAATTATATATAATATATACATATAAATGAATATTATGTTCACATATATATCAGAAAAAAATTACACAAGAAAAATAGAAGATAAATATAGCTATGTTTACTTAAAATACTGTTTATTTACACTAAGCAAATGCATTATCAACTCAAAATAAAGGTAGTAACAAGATTGATTTAAATGCCATACCCGTTTCTGCAGAGTTATTGGCATAACTGCAGGCAATGTCACTCTTCTTGAAGACAAACTCATGTCTTCTTTTCTTAGAATTTGACAACCTTCACTCAGGTGGTAACATCAAACAGAACTAAATACTTTGCAATATTCCTTGAAACCTAACTTCTCATAACCCAAATCCTGTAGAATCAGCACAAAGAGCAAGAACGCAGTTAATGTCACTGTTTATCTGAATCCAGTCCTACTCAAAGGCAATTACATAAGGCCCTGGGGTAGGACTAACCAGGAATCAACCAACCAAAGAGCTTAAGAACTTGTCTTCTGTCCTTGGGAAGGCCCACACTGATATCTCTGTCTATAAAAACAAGCACAACAGCATGCATTTCTATCACTCAGAATCCTGTCTTCATTACCACAAAAAACAAAAAACAAAAAACAAAACAAAACAAACAAAAAAACAACAACAACAACAACAACAAAAAAAAAAAAAAACATATTGTTGAAGATTGCATTCTAGCATTTTATAACCACCACTAATGGTTACAGCAGTGATGTTTTTTTCCTGGTCTCTTTCACCAAGTAAATAAGCTTCTTTATCAGTGCTCCCAATAGGAGCTCCTGGTAGTTTCAGGAGGGTAACTGAGCATAAGAATAGGTGCACTGAATCCATTCCACGTTTCTTTATCAAAGAACCACCTTTATTTTATTCAAAGCAGAGGCAAAAATCCCCTTTTACTTAAAGTAATGCAATTTCTACCTTTGGAACACAACAAAGGTTTGGAAAAGTGAAAGGTAAAATGTTACATGACTGAGTATTTTATCAGTTCAAGTTATTGATCACCCCCACTCACATATTTACTTTATGTATTAAATATCTCAATAAAAAGTCCGGTTTCATTAATCTGCTTAATCTCAACCAAGAAAGTCTGAGTTTTTTCTTTCCCTTTATGTCAAAAAAATTCTCCATTGCTTACATGAAGTAATCTATAATTTTTTCTAAGGGTCATCCTTAATAGCAGAAATAAGTTTTCTATTCTGCTTTTATGCAGCATGAGTAAGCAAAATTCTGTTGTAAACCAAATAAATGTTAGAACTGTGATATCGTACATTTGTCTTACAATTCTTGATCAAGCAGTGCATATCAAAAACTTTGCTCACCATAGGTGAAGGATGCAGTCATTCTGCAAAATGATTCATATCAAGTATTTGTAACATTTCAAAAAATAAGATACTAGATATGCAGACTACTATAGTTTCATAGAAAGTTACTCCAAGAAACTATTACACATCACATTAATTATACATCCTAGAGGCGCTGAGAACTGATCTGGAAAATATTAAAAACAACCCATGCCACAATTCACCTTAACACACTCATAGTATTTTTCCCTAATTGGAGACAAACACACCCTCTAGTAATCTCAAAATGTGTCTTGGCTCCTGGACATAAGAAATTACATACCAGCAATTTAAAATGTGATTTAATGTAATTTGTTGTTGTGAGAGTTTTCTAAGTGGCAAAACTACGTAACAAATTACTGGTACCAGTCAGATACTTTAGATTTCATAGATTCAAAACATTTATTCTTGTGCTAGATTACCTTCCTGAATCCTAAAATCAGTAGATTTCAGGTATATTCTGTTGATGAACAAGACAAACAAACTCTGTAAACACAAGAAAAAACAAGAGCAACAACAACAAAACGCTCCCTCCCCAAAAACACAACTTGCAATTCATTGGCATTTTACCTACAGCTCGAATGGTAATAAATCACTAGCAAAGAATAGGAAGTAAAGACAAATATTTTCCTAAATTTTCAAGACCTGTTGTCCTTGACTGTGACGTACAAGGTGAAAAAAAATGACAAGAAACTCATGCCAAATAATAAAGAGAATTTGTTTGGAGACAGACATTTAATCCTTGTTCAGTTAGCTTTAAGTAAAGAGCTTTTAATAAAGCCATCAAATCAGTGAAAAATACAGGAGATATTAGCCATTTTCATGTCTCAATGATAAGCATTCAGTTTTAAATTTGACTCATTTTACATTGAGTCGATAGCAGCAGCAAATTCATAGTAATTAATCTTCTAGATATTACATACTATACACTTACTTCCTTCTGTTTTTCTCTCTGAAGCTCCAGTCCAAAACTCTTAAGATTGTTTTGAGAAATTAGAATAAACATGACCTCCAGAATAATTGTGTGTTAATTCTGTAACATTCTTTTCCACTAGGGATAGCTATGCTAAATGCTTGCAATTAGGTTTTTACCTTTCAGGCACACAGCTTTTATTTCCTACAAGCACATATTCTCAAGATTTTATAACATGACTTCAAAATTTTGCTGTAAGATTCAGAAAACAACTTGCAGCACCAGAGCCTGATCCTGTAGGAATTCTACTCCCAGGAATATTATACATATACGTATTTGCAGCACCAGACTATAAGACTCCCCTTACAATCTTTTTTACTTAGATCTTATGGAAAACAAACCAAAAAAAAAGCTTGGGAAACAGTAACTGTAAATCTTGGTGCACTGCATTAGTGGCTTTATTGGGAAAGAAACAAAAATAGCCCAAGCCTTTTTTTCTTACCCCTGGGTATTGAAGGTCCTTGTCTCTTCAAAAGCACATGCAGCTTTATGTTCTATGAATAATACTGACCTATTTGTCTGCAAGGTGAAGCAGGAAATTATTTTCCTCAGTGAGACTATCTATATTTTCTCTTTTCCAGCCAGATATACAGGTCAGACCTATTTGGAAAGTAAGCAAACACCTAAGTGTTGTGTCTGACTTTTGTTTCAAAAAGCCAATATCGAGATTTGATTTGATTTTAAACAACAAAAAAGAAAATTCTACATTTACTCATTTACTAATGACAGTACACATCAGATGCATCAAAGATACTAAAAGGAACATAAAGAAATACTTTCAACTCTTACATTTCCAAACACAAATACTGAGTTAATAGATTTTTATTTATTTTTTTAAAATGACATTTCAACTTCTGAGGGCAAGCCTTGCACAGTCAGTTCACCATCTGAAAGCCAAGATGAATTCTGTTGATAAATGTGAGACACAAGATGGCCCTGAAAGCCAATTATGCCTTGAGGCAAACATATATAATCACTTTTTTTACAGGTGAAAGATTTGGCTTGTCCATGGCAGGTATGAAAACAATTCCAGTGGACAAAAAGGAAATCAGATCCAGCCCACTTGCTTAAGAGCTCTGTAAAAATGAATTTGTTTATGCAGCTTTTCACTCCTATTTTTGTCACTCAGTTACCAGATACAGTTCTAAAAACACTCTTCAGATACTTTTTAGATACTTCAAAATATAAACAATTTCTACTTCTTGCCAAGCATGACTAAATTGAGTGGATAAGAACTGAACAGCTCTTAGTAAGAGTTAGCAGATCCAAATGCATGCTTTATAACAACATATGTAACACATATCCTGCTAGCAGAGGAAGGTCAGTGTTGTACTTAAGGCACTGGATACGGAGTCACAACAGCTGATTTTATTCCTGGCTCTGGCAGACATAACAGGAATGTGGGCATTTATAAGCAACAAGCAAAGCACAGACAGCTTTTGCCTCTGTAGATGAAAAAATAAAATCCAGAGAACATAAATTAATTAAGGTTTAAAAAAACTTTGACACTACTTTTTTATACTCATTTTTCCTTTAAGCTAAATCAGAAGATTATTACACAAGACCAATGTGAAGCCAGGTAGGTTATTTTTTGTACAGTCTGCATTTGTGTTCATGTCTGCTTGGCACAAATGGTGACTTGTGTCTCTCTACTAGAGCAAGAATCAGTTATACCATCAATATGACTGTGGAAACATATATAGGGTATTTCTTGTATAGGCTTGTCAAATAACTTTTTTTTTTTTTTTTACAGCAAAAAAAGAACCACCCCACAGAGGAAAAAAAAAAAAAAAAAAAAAAGACTTCAAAGTGATGTGAGCCTTTCTATTCCTGTAGTCCCTTATACAAAGAAACTTAAAGTCTCTTAAAGGGTTGATAATAACTAATGCAGAAATGACTGCATTAAAACAGAATATATTACCTGTAAAGCAACATACGTGTAACTTACCTAGGGATTTCACAGTGAAGTTTACACCATCATCTCTCTTTTTCTATCTCTTCGTACAATTATCCACCTATTTTATTTATACTTCTATTTTGAAAATAATGCACTTAAAAATAAATAATAATAATAATAATAATAATAAAAATAAAAATAAAATAAAAAAATAAAAAATAAAAAAACAGAACTAGCACAATTCATAGATTCAGTTTTTCCTCCTTCAGGCTTTCCATGTATGAAGTAGGCATTACAAAAAACACATCACAATGGAGCAGTTTAACAGCAAAGCAAGATAACTGCAGATCCTAAACCCTGCTCTGAAAAGCCATCTCCAAATTTGTCATTTCATAGTTCTCAGTGGATTGCTGTTCTTCTGCTAGCAAAGCACCATGTACTGCACAAACTCTGAACTCCTTTTTAATGCTGTCCCTGAATTACTAACTCATTTGTCAGCTTCCTTCTTCCTCCTGGTTATAGTTATGGGTCAAACTGACCCTTACACATACTGATCCTTACACATAAACAAAACCAGATTCTCAGATAAAAATTCTGAGACTATTGACACCCAAGATTACAAGCCGGTTGTATTAGAAAACACTTTCCTTATCAAGTCTTAATTTTCCAAATGAAAAAGAACATGTTACAGGAAGAAAGTGAGCGGACAAAGATACGTAAGGCAGCTTCTTGTGCTACAACTGAATCACCTGCTTCAGTTTTACTCTCCATATGTTCCTGTTCTGAAGGAGCTAGTTTCATTTGAAAAGCAGACGCCCTGTTAGTATCTGCTACACAGAAATCAACCAATGACAGCAGCCAGTCATACATCGTTTGAGGAGCTTCTTCACTTGCATTTTCTTCACTGTATGTTCAGACTGCATAGACTGAGTTGGAAATGTGTTTTATCTCAGAGTCACAACTGTAAATATTCTCTTAAATCTTATTTAGAGGAGTCTATATGAGTAGCTTCCCACACGACGATTTTTATACTTGGGTAAATACAATTCCTAATTCAATCCCGTAATGCTCCTGAAGAGTTCTAAAAATGGATAACAATCATATAAGGTTTGTACCAATGCATAAGCCCCAAGTACAAAGACTGGGAGTAATTTTTCCATCACTTCTCAACAGTATCTCTCTAGAAAAAGCCTAGACCTATACATTCCTTTCCTCTCCAGCAACTTACGTATTGTTTATTTGCAATTATCCTACAAATCCCCTTTCTTTGGGCCTGAAAAGCTGAGTAATTGCTGTTTATAAATTCATTCCGGATTTGGGAAAAGGAACACCCAACTATTATTAGTTCATCCTTCAGCAGTTCCGCTGACCCATTGCTTTAGAGTATCTTACATCTTCTATACAGCTTGATTGACACAGTAAGTAGTTATAAGTTCCAGTTTTCCATAAATTCTATTCCTGCCATCCGCTTTTGCCAGCTGCTGCCCAATGTTACAAGATTGGCATTATCTTTCATACCTATAAATCTTCTATCTGTTTGCCAAATGCCTGGTAGAAAACAACAAAGTTATGATACTTGACTTGTATTAATGTTTAATCTTCAATGCTATTTAATAAGGTCATTGTCTCATGGGCAGAAGTACAAAGTACAAAATTTTATAAGAAGTAACCGAAAAGGAGCACTTTTCCAAAATCCTTTCAACTCCTTTGTGATCTTATTTCAAAAAAAGGGAAGAAAAAAAAAAAAAAGAAAGAAAAAAAAAAAAAAAAAAAAGAAAAAAATACACACATAGCATACCTTTTTCTTGGTTGCTCCTGATTTCCATGAATGAGTAATACCCTACCTGAAGATCATACCAATGAGTAGTTTTGTGGACACTTGGGTAAAAGTGAATCTCATCACCCAGTAAGTTCCCCAGAGGGGACAACACACAAACTACCTTTGAAAGTTGCATGTTCTCTAAGCTCAAATAGATTTATCATTACAAAAGCAACTAATCATATACTAGCACCTTTCAGAATACTTCAAATTCATTTTTTAAACTGTGAAATCTTTTTTTTTTTTTTTTTTTCAAAATTATTAGTTATCAAAACAGCAGAGAAAGTCAGATTTGCTCTAGTTAGAGCAAGGCCTTCCTATCCAGATCACTTCAAACTGATGAAAGGATTTAAACCTTCATCTTCAGCATCACAAGCAAGACCCTTTATCTTCAGCTCTATAAAGCATTGCTTTTTCCCTGTTTTAGAAGTCCAAATTACCTTGCTCTCTCCCAGGTTGACCCTAACTGATGGATTCAGTTTCTACTTAGAAAATGAACATCTCACTAACCTTAACATAAGCCTACAGAAGAAACAAAACAGCATAACCTGAAACTAGACAACTGTTACTTCCCATCACGCACATACAAACACAAAAAACCCATACTTTGAAAATTTGAAAAAAGTTCAGTTTAAAAAAAAATATTCCTCTTACCACATTATTTGCTCCACAATTTGTGATTATGGAAATGTTCACATTTTAAGAACAATGGCAAAAAGCTGAACACTCTTTATTAATGCAGCTCTAAATTTCACAGTATCAAAGTGCATAATGCAGTTTTCCGTCATCATAAATCTTACAAACTTGTGAAATCCTTGTTAAACAGTTCTTGCAAAGCTTTTCAGCTACCTATTTCTGCAATCAATAGGTTCAAAACAAATTGAAACACATACTGATAACAAAGTTCCGTCAACTAAGTCGTAAGAAAACGCACACACTGTACAAGCTTCCCCTCACTATATAGCAGTGAATTCCAGTGAACAAACTTCCAGCCTATTTTTTCAACATTTGATACCATTTCTGTGTCATTATCAAGTGCCTGCAGCTGCTCACAAACTCGAGGCCTTAATGTAATCAGTAACAGGAGTTATTGTAACAGAAGTAATAAAAAGGCTATTTATAGCCCAAGAATGCACTTGTTGAAAAATCCAGTTCTGATCATAAGGCAATCTACTATATCTTGGTTTTCTGTGGATATATTAAGTTAAGAAGCAAACAGAGAGACATACCAATGTGCAGCATATGCATACCTACCAGAACAGGCAGAAACAATCCATCAGTACACTAATTAGAAGCACAGGCACACCTCTAAGATAACTGATACACATTTCTCTCTTGAGATTTAAGTATTACATATCATGAATGCTACTGGGCTAAAATATGAGCTGATTAGCTACAAATGAATGTTCTGCAACTGAAGCAGGAGAAAAGAAAGTTCATGCTGTTATTGGAGCAGAGGTCTAATTTCTTCTCCCTTTTAATTCCTCCTCCCATAACTGCCCTTCTTGAAAATTTTTCTTTGGCCTGATTAGCATTTTTTTTTAATCTTCCCATTTGAGGTGACTCCCATCAGGACTCTAACATGACAAGCATACTTAAGTATGCTGTCTTGAAGATTTCCCTTTATCTTCATTCCCAAATTGAAGGCAGTCATAAAGGAATTAATTCCCTCAGAAGAAACAGCTTTAAACAAATTCAAGACAAACAAGGAGAATATGGCCAGTGGTCAACTGTCATCTCCCACTTATCATTACAGGATTTTATCTATTTTTTTTAAGGTATAGCACACATAAAAATTACCACTGCAAAGAGTAAGAAGATTATAAAGCAAAAATATGGAAAAACAAAACAAAATAATTACTGTATTAGTGGTTCTAGAGTTATCACGTCACAGAACAAGCAAGGCTTCAGCAATCTGTTGAAAATAACTGACAGGAAGTTACACACGTACAATGAATAGAAAATCATTTCACCGATCACAAATATTTAAGACTATTTAATATGCATTACTAAGTTAATTCCACCTGGTAAAAACTAACCAGGTTTAATATTGATGTTTACGTGAAGGTACATCTTATGTACTCAAAATCTTAATTATTCATATTGTAGCAGTGTTTACACAGAGAATTGTGTAATGGTGATATTCCTCGCATTGTTCTCCATAGTTCTCAAGTTGTAATTTAAACAAATAACTCTCAGAACATCTTAACTACAACAATCCAAAGATATGTTAAGAACCACACTAAAACTCCTAACTGAAATCCACCTGAGTTTGAGCTCCACTCTTCAGTTAATATCCCAATACTAGGGATGACAAGGTTTTAGTATGTTTAAATACAGATATTTTTTATCATGTTAGTTTCTGTAGAGTAAAATTTATGGTAAACTACTTAGTGCTTTCTCCACCCGCTGCAAAGCTTTTAATTCAAAGGAGGTGAAAAGCATAAACCTAACAGTCATCACATGAGTACTCAATAAGAAACATTTGAGTTGCCAGCTTCACCAAACCTGTAGAATTTCAGGTGATTTAACCGTTCATCACTGACTACTCTTATCTCATTCAATACTATGTAACTGTTAAATTGTTTGCATTATAAAATTAGCAGAATATGAAATCACAGAATCATTTAGGTTGGAGATGATCTCCAAGATCATCAAGTCCAACCATTAATCCAGCACTGCTAAATCTACCACTACACCATGTCCCTAAGCACCACATCTACACCTTCTGAATACCTCCATGGGTGGTGACTCAAAACACTTCCCTGGGCAGCCTGTTCCAATGCTGCACAACCATTTCAATGAAGATTTTTTTCCTAATATCCAACCTAAGCATACTCAGCATGAGGCCATTTCCTCTTGTTCTATTTCTTGTTGCCTGGGAGAAGAGACAGATACCCACCTAGCTACAACCTCCTTTGAGGTAGTTTTACAATAGGATCTCCCCAAGCCTCCTCTTCTCTAGGCTAAACAATCCCTGTTCCTCAGCTGCTCCTTGTAAGATTTGTTTTCTAGACCCTTCACCAGCTTTAATTTGGACATCAAATCCAGCGGGTGTTTACAATACTAGTTAATGAGATGACGAATGCAGAACAGGACCACAGAGGTTTTAGAAGGCAAGATGACAAAACCAAAGGGAAAAAATGAAGGAAAAATAAAAGAAACACAAAAGCACATGAGACAGTCTTATTTTCATCTGATTGAACATGGAAACTGTTGTGGCAATAAAAAGAGAAAATGATCTATGGAGCTCTCACACAAATGCAGACATAAGCTTGCACGTTTAGAATTTCAGTTTAAAAACACTGGTGTTTGAGTCTTTTAAGATTTTAAAAACAATCTTTTGGGGAATAGAAAAATTCTCAATACTTTGGGAATAGTATTGCTTCAAAAAGCAACAGAAGTCGGTCCTTTAAACAGCAAACCACACATTTTTTCAGTATGCATCTTAATCATAATCTAGAATAGATGATATAAAATTACAAATGTTATTTAACACTGTTCTAATTAACCCAAACTGTGTGTTTTGAAGTCGGACGGGAATGTTTATCTGTTTGGATTGAAAGACAGCTCAGACAGTGCTCCATAAGGGGAAGATGTCATTAGCTTTCTGTTGTTATAACTAAAGTCTTGCATCCCCCACCCAATGGTATCACTCACTGACAATGCCACCAATGAGAAGCCACCTGGAAAAATATCTGCCTAGAAAATACGTATTTAATCATATATCTGTCCATGAAAGGTACAGAGCTGATACAGAATGACCTAACCATCTCAGTTCTCCAGTCCAACTTCACATAAATGTACCCATTCCTGGGAATGCTTATGAGAAAGAACAGTCTTAGCATCTACCACATCTCCTTCCCTCCTGAAAATTATGAGGGTTCAGGCTGCTGAACAGTCAGAGCTTAATCTTTTAAAGCCAAAGTCAATAAAACTGAGTTATCAGAAGTAATTCAGCAACGTTAAAGCAGAAGTTCCCTGCAGTTTCAGAGGGCCTTAACTGCCAAGTCTCCTATATTCAAAGAAATAGAGACTGCTTTTATCATTGCCTGCTTCAGTGGCCTTGTGATTACATGGTTATTTAGAGAGATCATGGGACCACAACACCAGGTAGTGAACTCAGAATTCAGGAGATGAATACCAAAGCATAGATTTTTGGAGAACCAGAGTTTACAAATTTGCAGAGGTTTTCTACACAACAAAATAGATCTATTGCAATCTACTATAAGTTTCTTATTCCAAATACAACTTCCTGAATTGGACAGAAGAGGCAGCTTCTTGTACTGAGAAACAGTCCTAGCAGAAAAGATAAGAAATTTCAGTTTTGACTTTCAGGCAGAAGAAGCCCAAAATAATCAAAATCAAAAGAATGATCAAAATAATTCCAATCTGACAAACACTCAAAAAAAGACCAAAACCTCTGACAGTGCTGATGATTTTTTTTGTTTTATCAAGCTACAAATAGGGGAAAATTTAAGACTGACTTTTGCCTGATATAAGTGAATTAAAGGGGTAGGAGCAATATCCTAGTAACCAACAAAGTTAGAGTGACCTTGTTTGCTTGTTCATTAGAAGGGGGGGGGGGGGGAGGGGGGCGAGGAGGCGAAAAGACATGCTATTTTTGTAAAGTTCGAATGTTTGGAGTCTTTGCTTGGGTTGTTTGTGGACAGTAACAAAGTACAAGGTTAATTTGTAATAACATTGAGGGTTGATATGAAGTCTGACAGAAAGCAATTTCTGTTCTCCATAAGAAAGATACAATAATGAATGAACCAACAGAAATAAGATAAAATACAAAAAGAAGAAGACAAGACTTAAACTTGCTATTATTCTGAAGTTTTGCCAAGGTGATGTTTCAGACAGCTTATGCTATGCCACCTGAATATAAACCAGGCAACATTCTTTATTGCTAAAATAAGAAATTTTTCAACTCTGCCTCCTGATTCTTGCTTATATAAACCTGTGACTTTTTGCCACTGTTTTGAGATGACTGGTCAAAGCATATAGGTGCGTGCATTAAAACAGCAAGTTGTAATAAGGCTCTAAGAAATTTTAACCTAATGTAATAGCAATAAATCCTTCCTTGGTGAGAGGGCACAGCCATTTAAACAAAGAACAGAGTATGGAAACTAGAGCAAAAATCTCCAGCTGAGTCATTGAAAAAAAAATAAAATAAAATCCAACTGAATCAAGTCTCCTATTAGAGACTTCAAATAAAAACCTTGAGCTCTTTAAGTTGGTTCTGTGTAGGATGTTTTTTCTGTTAATCTGTAAATTGGTTGGAAGGACTTCTCCTCTTCCCTTGTGCCTCTCAAACTGAAAGTCTTCTTTGTAATTTAAGGGGAAGACATAGCAGGAACAGATATATGTTTAGGAGTCGGAAAGAAAAAAGATTAAGAACTGGTAACAGTGGATATGTGCAATACTCTCCAGCCTGAAAAGAAGTCCAACAAGAAACAGACAGACTGGAATTATAGTGTAAATTTAACTAATTAATCTTTGGTTGGAAAAGATATTTCAACCCTAAGGCAGTAAAAAAAGTGCAAATCCTGGAGTAATGCTATTTAAACCAAGGTTTCCAGATCCTCCTTACATCTAATACTAGCATTTGAAACCAAATATATAAAAGTAATGATGGGTACCTAAGGCATGATCTTCCAGAACTAATAAATTTAGGGTGTTCAGACATAGTACTATGCACAGACAAGGTAAGTGGAATTGACTAAGAAGAGATGCGAATGGTTCACCACTCTGTCTCTCCATCCTAACAGGATTTTTTTTTCCTTCAACTGCCCAAAGCACACATTAGATGCTAAGGCATACTTTGCATTGGAAGAACAAACAAAAGATTTATTCACTCGACAGCTCTAAGAGTATGGAAAACAAACTTGAGAAAGCTCCTGTCCTTCAAAATTTGAAAATGTGAAGTTGAAAATGGCTACAGTGAGGAAACACAAGCACAAATTAGACCTTGCCCACAGAGTTCGTACATACCAACGTAATTATACTAGTAAGCACTCATTTATTTACCCAGAATAAATCTTACCATAGTATAAAAAAAAAAAAAAAAAAAAAAAAAAAAATTTATTGACTTCCAAAATAAATTCTAAAAGCATTAAATGAACACCAAAGTTAGCCAATATTATAAATTATATACTCCAGATTGACTTACCAGCAAGTATTTGCTCGGACATTCACGAATTAATACATATCAATGAAATTGTTTGTTTCTGTATTGTTCAAAAGTCAAAAGGAAACATGTATTTTAGCCAAAAAAAATCTGTCATTAAAAAGTGTAAGTACCAGATATTTAGCATTTTATGTCTGTTAATAGAATTATCTGTAAAATTTTCAAGGATAAGGTTTCAAGAGGGTACATTAAAAGACCCCAAATTACAACTATAAGAAAAATGGTACTCTGATTACAACAGTCAAAGCTCAATATAAGTCATAAAATTAGAATAGCACACATTTAAAGAAACTTATTTTCCTTGCCATGAAGTTCCCCTCAGTTCTTCTTTTCCAAAGAGCTCCACATGAAAATCTTTGTAATGCAAAAAGGGAAGTGACAGAATCACAGAATCACAGAATAGTCTAGGTTGGAAGAGACCTACAAGATCACCGAGTCCAACCTCTGACCTAACGCTAACAAGTCTTCCACTAAACCATATCCCTAAGCTCTACATCTAAACGTCTTTTAAAGACCTCCAGGGATGGTGACATTTCACTACAATCAAATACGTATTTGAGGTTTTTTTTATACAATTGATTTCCAAGAAGGAACATTGTGGGAGTATATTTGGATTCTAAACAATAAAAATATGTACTTGTTTAGAACATCAAGAAAGACAAAAGAGGCAAGATATTAAACCAAAGAATTGAGTGTTCTTCACCTTGAGATTCACTTGAGTTTTATTTTTGCACTTCTAATTGAATTTAAAGAAACAAGGCACTAATTACCTTGAACTACTTTTGTGATGAAACACTTTTTGGCTTATCCTTGAGCAGGGCAAGAACTGTCACTCCAGTGCAAATGATTCAGGCTTTGTTTTCAGAAAGACTTTCATAACTATAAGCTTTCATAACTATAGTAACATGATTTTAGGTCATTTGACCGAAGAAAGCTGAAAGTATACTAATGAACAGAAAATTATATTTTTTTTAACAAGTAACATTTTTCCCTAGTAATATCCATTTTGATCTTAATTAGAGACAAAAGTATGAGTTATTCATTTTGAAAATTAAAAGACAGCTAATGCACGTGTTTTACATGTTCAGTTCCTTGCCAGTTCTTAGAGAAAACAGGCTCCAAGACACAATTAGATTTCCATATGTAAGCTCATATACTCCACTTAATAACAGCAAACACCTAAACCAGTGTCATGAAAGGTAATGTTTCCCACCATGTACTGAGCTGACCGTGTTGCACTGGGCATGAGGGGAAAGCCAGTTTTTTTTTGCCTTTTCAAATAAGTCTTCCACCCTGAACATAAAATTTAGTTTATGTGAGCATCTATGACGCTATTGATATCAAAAGCAGCCAAACCCCTCCTACATTTCTTGCAGGGACATCAAACTTGATGGTTTCATACAGAGCATTTTTCACAATCCACAAAGTGGTCTTGCCAACCATACATTCAGCTGTTGATTTCATCTCCAGGTTACTCCCTTAAGGATGAAGATATTAATCACACAATCCCACTCCCATTCACACTACATCTCAAAGTTCCCTTTCCCAAAGGCGGGTGTGATCAGCTCCATGGGACTACCTTCATGAAATGCACCATTGAGAACAGATCAGCTGAGAAACAAGTCTGCCTGTCTCAGCATGGTCAATGCAGACGTTCTTTCCATTCTCCTGGCTCCCATTTTTCTCTCTAGGAGAATAAATTTTGTCACTATACTGACTCTATACTATTACTGCTTATTTTTGAACCCTGTCATTCCCCTCTCCCTTCTTTTTTAAATTAAAAAGTAAATAAAAATTCAAGGTTGCCTCTTGAAGTAAGCTTGTTCTAACCACTGTTAACGTGTCAGGATTATGAGTCTGTGAGGATACAACACAGAATTCTTCCAAACAGCAGAAGGAAGAATGAGACCAACAGCTGTGTTTTTGAGGAAGACCAAGTAATGTTCCGACACAAAGACTTCCTACTTCCCAAGCATGGAGGCAATTCACCATTCTATGTGCTTTTTTACCAATTTGCTGTTTGCTCTACAAACAGGTACACTGTTCAAGCAGCACGTTCAATACTTTAAGAGGACTTATGACAAAAGACCATGAAAAGACAGTAGGAACATCAGTTTAGAAAAACAAGAGTTCTAAATAATGTTAATAGTCTACTCAGAAAAAGAAAGATATTTAAGAACTTCAACCTTTCAGATGTCACAGGTGTTACGAATACAAGAGTGGTAATGTCACAGATAGATATTTCTGACAACTTCTTTTTTCCTTGGAAATAGAAAATCTTTTCTGGAGATAAAAATAAGACAAAAAAGGCATGAATCCTTTTTTTTTTTTTTTTTTTTTTGAAACACATATTTTGATAATAGTTACCTATTAGACGTAAGTAGAAACTCACTCTGTAATTTTTCTTTATTATACCTGAAATTAAAAACACAGCAGACGAAGAAACTAAACCAGAAAGAAAGCAATCTAAAAGAATCATTGAAAACATATTTAGATCATCACAGAGTGAGCAGAAATTATTCTGGCAGCTGTCAACGCTGTATACGAAAAGAAAAGAAAAGAAAAGAAAAGAAAAGAAAAGAAAAGAAAAGA
>CM021771.1:20873709-20975749 GCA_011076525.1 Nettapus auritus | reverse complement strand
GGGGGGGGGGAAGCGCCGCCCGGGCGGCGAGCGGCACCGAGCGCCTTCCCCGGCACACGCCTGCGGGTGGCTGAGGCGGGGGCGGGCGGCGGGGAGCGGGGGCGGGGGGGGGAACCGACCCGAGCCGTCCCGCCTGCCTCTCCTCGACCCTGCCGCGGCCGGGAGCGCACCTGCCCCGGCTCGGGGCGGCGGGACGGGCCTGGCCGGCGGTCGGGGAGGTTGCGGGGATGGGGAGCTCCCGCTCCTGGGAGGCCGCCCCGCCGGGCAGCCCCCAACGGTCGTAACGGCTTCCAGCGGTTGTAACGGCTCCCAGAGCTCGGCCCGAGGCTTCCCTGCCCCACTGCCCACGCGGTGACTGCCGCCCGACGGCCCGAGCTGCCTTCTCAGCCCCACAGAAATCATCAACTGAGCCGCCCGGTGCCTCCACGAGGTCAGGAGTTGGTGACTGTGCCTTGCAGGAATAAGGGATAAACAAAGCTGGGAAGTAAAGGCGTTGCCGTTGTGCCAAGCAAGCAGTTTGTGGGAAGGCTGGGTGCCCAGCTGGGCCAACGACGCGCATTGAGCCGCAGCTCCTGCGAGCGCAGCGTGGGCAGGTTGGGCCTCGGCCTGCTGCGCTGCGGCCTGTGCTGCTGAGGAACACGGCTCCTGTCCTGGTGTGTGTACACGCAGCCTTGTGTGCCAGTTCCCCACCTGTTAGTACCAGTGTCATCCCGTTACCAAATAAAAATACCCCCCTCGTTGTCTGAAGAGCAGTTACCCGTCACCGAGCAGAAGGGGTAAAAGTGCGGAAGTCATTGGATCTGGTAGAGAGGTGAATAACCCGAGCCTAGCCCAATGCCTGGCAGAAACAGCTGTATGTAGAAATCTGATTTTATTCGGCTTCCTCAGAGGTAGTAACTGAGAATACAGAATGTCTGGGGACAAACGTGCTTTTCTGTTTTCCTGAGCCCACTGAAGAAATCCTCACACACGCCAAAATTTTCAGTTGGAGAAAGATTTTTTTTTTTTTTTCCAAAATAGAAGCAATACTCACAGTTTTCATTTTAGCTGAGTTGCAGATGATTTTGCAGGACATTTGTTTTCAATGAAACTAAGGATTCCTTGTCTCCTAAACAGTTCATTCTCTGTTATGCTGACAGCCGAAGTGTGAGTGCAAGTTGATTAAGAATTCTTATATACAGGGACTGGCAAACATATCTGGAATTTTACACTGTCAGATGATTGATTTGATTGCTTGTTGCTTGCGAACAGCTATCTTTTTATACATTTGCATAGGCCAGACTAATTTTGTCTGATTCACTGATACATGGCATGTTAAACTTCACTTTCTTCAAAAGAATAGAAGAAAGGTCAACTGGCGTTTGTGTTCTATGTGGAAAACTGGGCTCAGGAAGAGATAAAAACCTTCAGGTGGCAATTACATGCTGATACTAATCATCATTTTAAAAGTTTAACCACAAAAAGAAAATATGTTTTGACCTTTCATCCAGTCTGTGCAACTTGTTTCATAGCTGCAACCTGACATACATGGTAGTTTTTTGCGTCTTTGGCTTAGTCATGTAATTGGTTTAAAATGGCAGGCAAAAAAAAAATAACAATTAGAATATTAACAAATAAATTAAATACTTCTGCATTTCTAAATAACTTTGCTATAATTCCAATGAGTCATGACAGCAGAAAAGGTAAGATCAACAAAGATGTAATGCTATTATCATTTCACTTGAATGTAGTAATTTAAGAAAAAAAAAATACTTCAAAAATTTTAATTTTTCTACTTCTCATAGTCTGTCCTGATGCTTGCTGCTTCCAGTGCTTTCTGTGAGAATAGTGCTGCACAAGAAAATAGTCATCAAAACACTGAGGTACAGAAAGATCTGAGTGACTGCTCCAGCATAGAACAGGAAACATTGCATGTGAAAGTTTCTTCTAACTTTCTGTTTCTCTCCTTTCAAACAATTGTAAGAATAAGAAACAGTGCTTGAACTTTACGAGTTTTCTGAGAGCATTTGACCTAGACTCTGTTCAAGAGTAACCTTTTTTAACTTTCTTTGAACAAGTTCAAACCCAGTCACCTTTGATGACAATTAATAATGCTGGTATTAAAAGGCTCACATATGTTTGCTATTCCCTAACACCAAAATACTTGTTTACCATACAGTTGAACTGTGTGACTTGGCTTCATTTTTATCATAAATACGCCTAAGCTGCCTACTCTTTCATACTCTGCTTCTGCAGCACAATAGCCCTCATTCTAAGACAACTTTCCCTAAAACTAAATTTATGGGCATTCTTCAATCTTCAACTCAATAGATTTGTTTTCTCTTTAAAAAATTTTAATTTTTTGTTAGCCCTAGTCATATCCAGGTGTTTATCAAGTAAAATTAAAAATATGTATAAAAAAATAAAAATAAAAAAAAGCACAACAGATTAAAGCTATTCAGTATGCACCCCGCTTTCAGAAAATCAGGCTCTCCAGTTCTCAAAAGCCTGTGTGCTATTTAGAACTACAGCACTTGATTAAGGTGATAAAATTATGCCTTTAATTAAAATAAACTTTCACAGTTATTACTGACAAAGTGAAAGTTTAAAAAATCCAAATTATCTGTGATTATCTCTAAAAAACATGGATTTTTAATTTCACCCTTTCACAATTTCCCCCTTGTTTTAATCAAGGTATTTTTTCGATTTGTTTTTGTGGCCTGATCCTAAAAAGTTTCACTATCATTTCTTAAAGATGGTTACACTAAGAGAAGTAATACCATACTTTTAGACAGTCTTCTGTCATAATAACAGTAGCAGAGAAAAGGATTCTCTCTACTGAACTGCTAGGATGAAGCCACAGAAGTAGCTAGTTCTTCCAGTGCAAGGCTATAACCAGGCCCAAGTCTTGTTTCCCTATATAAAGTTTCCTCTGGAAGTACCCTAATGTGAATTGCATCAAATACAATATAGAGGGTCATCTTAAAAATAATAATACTTTGTCCAGTAAAAAATGGCATTCCCCAAAATGTAAATCTGAATTTGTAATTTATGTCTGTTATATCGATGCATATAGAATATGCTGAACACAAACTAACTTTTCTTCTTTGCAGTCCTGACACTATGAACTGTGCATCATTCCTCATTCCTGAACATTTTGAAAGCTCATTTTTAACTTTGAAAACTGGCCCATCTGTTTGGGCAGTACTTCAAGAGAGCCAAATTTATCCTATGAACACTCAGAGATATCAGTATCTAACTTCTTGGCAGTAGTGCATAACTCTTTGAAAGTTATCTGTGGTTGAATGTTTTGTAGGAGTTTTGCCCATTATTACAGTGTGCATTGAATGTTAAGTTTAGCATTATTGTTGAAATGTGTATCTTCAACTGCAGATAGGGAAAAGGTTCCAAGGGAAAGGTTCCAAGAGAAAAGGTTCCAATCAGTACCACTGGTCTCAGTAGTTTCCAGAAGCTGCTCTTCACCCTAATCTGAAACTTCCTCTGCGTGTACTTGCACAAACCACAGCACAGTAATGCTGTGGTGCTTCCCCCAACTTAATTTTCTTCTTCTGCACTTACTGTTGAGAAGCAGATTTGTGCTCTGTTTTGTTGTTTGCTTTGGGCTTGGGATTTCTTCCCCACTGAAAAGCAGGAACACTTAAGTGTACTTTCATAAGGAACTTGCATAGAGGGATGGATTTTGTTGCTATCTTTGACAGGAGTGTTTGCTATTTCAATAGCAAGTTCTGTGATTCCATGACAGCTTTGTCCTCAGACCAGAACATCTCCCTGCTGGAATTTTCCCTTGAACTGTAACACAAGAACAGAATTAAATTCAGTGCAGGGTTTTGAGAGTGATACCCTTCAAGTCAATCAAATCAAAACAAGAGCTTATGATTCTGAAAGAGGTCTTTGTAGTTAAACCAAATAATTAGGTTCAGTATAGGGTTGACTGGGTGTCATGTAGGGCCTGTGAGATGCAGGTCAGACAACATGACATACTGGCTTCTGCTCCCTCAGCCTGAGGTTGTATGATATCGACCATTCAGCAGCATCTACAATAAAATGTGTATTAAGTGATGTGATCTGCGCTGGCCAACCTTGAAATTCTTTGGGGCATAAAGTTCCTTTATAAATAGAGAGAACTGTAATAGTACAGGGTGAACATTACATATGTGTAGATTACATTGGTTAGGTTTTCATCTGAAGGGTCTAACTCTGCTAGACTAGATGTAGTCTGGGTAGTTGTGGATGGATGAACCACATAATACACTGCTACGGTTATTTCTGGAAGTGAATATTCAAGTCTCAGGAAACCAATGTAGCCATGCCAAATGTTTGCGTTGATAGCTTTGTAATGGAAGAAACACTTTCGTTTGAATACATTTCTCTGTTCTTACTTATCTCTTGTAAACATTTGATAATTAATGTTGTGTTAGCACCTCTGGAATAACTACTGTGAAGAGTGGACCACTTTAAACATCACGTAACAGAATATTTAGTAAAATTTAAAGTAATATTTCACAACAGCATAGTATTGCTGATACTTTTTACAGCCCTTTTTCTAGAACTTCGCATTATACGGAAAACATAATTTCTGACATTATATACCTTCAGAATATTTTACACAAACATATAGTTACTATGAAGTGAAGAGTGCAGGCAGCTCTGCTATCTTGTACTCATTGTGTTATTCCAGAATATAGAAATTCAGTGTCTGTATGTCTGTAATGTCAGTTGTTGGAAATCAGATTCAAGGTCCTTTAACAGTAGTCATTTTGTAGAAGGGGGAATAAAATGCAGGCAAAAAAAAAAAAAAAAAAAAAAAAAAAAAAAAAAAAGGAACGTAGAGCTAAAACGAGACTTTTTACAAACAGCTACACTACTCCTCAATCACAGCCATTTCTGAGCTGCTGCCAAGGACACTGAAGCATTAGTACCAGACAAAGCACATCTCCTGATATACAGAAAGAGGAGGGGAGATGTGGAGTTATTTGGGGCAAAAAGGAACGACCTATCTGGTCAGACTCAAGTAAGATAGCATTTCACTTTTGTTATCAGAATAACAAGGTTGATATAAGAAATTTAAAGACAAAATTAATTCTGTATTTTGAAAAAAAAAAAAAAAAAAAGTATGTACAGTGATTCATGTACCTAAATGCAGGGATCTAGTACCAATTTAGATACCTATTCTACCTTGCCCTTGGAAGACATGGGTTTCCTATTCATCATCTGCCATATATGACAGTCCAGTGTGTACGTTTTAGAAATTCTTGGAAGTTAAATATTGCACCAGATATTTGTAGTTAAGTGCCTGAATTTTACTCACATTGTTTCCTCTCTGCTTCTGTAACGTGTAGCTCACAATAGACCATGCTTGACTTTATGAAACTAAGTGAAATTCTAGTAACTTCAGACATGCAGCATTGTAAAAGTGGATTTTGGTAGCTCTCATTAGATCTAAGGAGGATTTTCTCTCATTCAGGGAATCGTAAGAAAATTAAATGTGATTGTGTACATATCTTGTGATGTGGGGAGGAATTTATCTCTTCCAAAATCACTGGAATAACTTAGCCTAGATTTGCACCCTCAAATTTGCACCAGCCCTGGTGCAGCAAAGCAATTTCTAAATCAACCTATCTGTGCTCGTGCAATTTAAAATGCCTTGAAAATGGGCTCTGAAATGGAAAGCTTTGCTGAATCGTAATGACAGAGTAATTACATTGCTCCCAAATGACAGAAAGTAAAACAAACAAATGCTTATCTGGCCAGCTGGAATTCCTATGGTACTGCATCTGTAGGATAACGTATCTGCCACTATTTTAATACCTCACCTGGTAGGGCATTTAGTACTCTTTGGAATAAATTAATCCCACGGGATTTACACAGAGTATTTGCCCTATCTCAAGAGTTTTTTCCAAGAAATGTATATTCAAGGAATGCAGTATTCAATAAACCTTTGAAACAAAATCAACCTACTGTTCATGTTTTAAAAGCATTGTGCTGACTACTTGGAAGTTATTATATTAATAGGTTATTAATGCAAATGTCTGTAATTCAGGAACCCTATCTAACAATGACAATCTCAGCACTTACTATGAACCTAATTATCACAACATCAGTACACCTAACATTTTAATGTATTTATTCCCTTCATACGGATGAGTAAATGTTTCAATCTTTATGTGCCTGAATGTCTTTAAAAATTAACCCTAAGTGGGTGTTTAGAGCATCTGACTTTAGACACTATAGCAGGGCAGCTTGACCATTTAACACAGAGGCATAGAACTTCCATGGAGAGAGACAGAGGACTCCAGAGATCAGCTGAAAGCACCTAAGGCTTTTAGTGCTGACAGCCATCCCAGAAGACCTTTTGGTTTCCTGTGACTACACTGGAAACTTAGGATGAACTGTCTTCTGACTTAAGCATCTCAGGTAGCCGTTAAAAATTAGACAATGCAATTAATTTGCTCCATGACTTTCTCATGATCTAATGAAATTTGTGACTGAGCAAGGAATGCAAACTCTGGGTCCAAAATTAGTTCTCTAGCAATCAGGCCATCCTTCTGTGTAACTATAATGAAGCTTTCTTGTTTCTAAAAATAAAAAGGTAAAATATATTAATACTTCAGTACTCCTGACAATAAGCTTTAAATCTGGTCTAAAAGGTGATCCTGTACTGAGCTGTGGAAAAAAAAGTACATTTTCCTTTGCTTTCAAGTTTATTGAAGCTGTGCTCTGTAGCTGTTTAGTAGACACTCTTCTTTCATTTTAAAAGCAATTTTTTCCTAATAGTCCTAATTTTACCATTACAAAAAGCACAATTTCAAAACACCGAGTATAGGCATCCTACTAGTCCACTTTTGTGTATTTATGAAGGAGACATTACACAAGACATGAATAATAATGTAAAAATAATCCCAGAGAATAGTGTTTCACTCAGTGGTCCTCTAAATTCTAGTAAGTCAAAGAATCTTACAGAATTTTCCCTTGGAGGGGGAAGGGAAATGAGAAAACTGGCTACTGACCATGTTCATAAATAATTTGCACCCAACTTCAAGGAAAATTAACATCTGATGTATCTGAAGCACTTGCATAACAGCATACAAACTGAGATTCCATCTGAAATTAGGAAAATTATTAGAGCCACTCAACGTTTTTAAATTCAAACTTCAGTGTCCTCAATCAGTTTCATGAACTTAGCTCAGTCCATTGTTTGAGAATTCAAAGATCATAAACCAAGTCATGTTTTTTTGTTTGTTTATGATGTTCTTTGGACTTACTTGTAAAACAATAGAAATGTAGTTTTCAGACTTCTAAGCCTCTTGAACTTTCATTGTATCATCCAAGAAGAACTATTGAACTGATGTCCCTTTTTCATAAGTCAGGGTTTTTATAAAGCCATATTAGACGCAGAAGTTGGTATTCTGTTTTACTGCTGGATTTCTGTGCTACTGGATCACTCAAGATTACCTACCCTTTCCTCATAAGGAACAAGCACACAGTCACATTTCTATCAAATTAGCCACAGTGGATAATAAAGAATCTGTAGTGGCTTCATGTTTCTATGTTGACTTTATGCAAGCTGTGGGCGGACAGACAGTATCTGATCTGGCATAAAGCCTACTGGTAAAAATTCAACCCACCAAAACTCTTAACGAATTTGAGCCAACAAAGTGCATTTGTGGATGTTTGAGTCCCATGGCTGTGGCAGCTCTGATCAAGGCCTTAAGTCAATTTTAGCCTGTTGTCAAGCCATGTCAGAGCCAATACTAAGCCTCTGACCAAGAAATCAGACTAAAGCCAGACTGTGTCACTGAACGTGACACATGAAATTCCCTAACTGTTAAAGCATACCTTGTGCACGTTAGATGGTGCCTTAACTGAATTCCAATTTACATTCTGCAAACCTGCGTGGTTTTAGTGGGAGAAATTTTGCACTGTATCTGGAAGTAGTCCATTGCATACTGTATTCAGCGCAAATGTAATTGCAGTTCAGCAGTTGGTGATTTTTTTTTTTAATTTTATTTTTTTATTTTTTGCATGGGTTGATTTGCTTCATTGCAGCTTAGATCAAGGCAAAAATGGATGTACAGTTTTCACAATATTTTGATTTTCCATGTGGAGTAAGAAGTCATCATCTAAATACGAGGCTCCCAAACATTCTACTTTCAAAGCAGCCTTAAAAGGTGTATTCCCATCTCTTTTATTAGCATAGTCTCTTCAGAACATTTCTCTTTTTGTTTATTTGAAAGGAAAATCTACCATTAAGTGTTTTGTTAAGACGTTTAAAACCCATTTTCTACAGATAGTTTGTCTGGCTCTCAAGCAAGAACGTAGGCTTCTATTATAACATATTGGGAGCTTTTAAAACCAAAGCAATTCATAATAAATTTATTCAAATTGACACATTTCTGGTTACAATCTCTTCATTATTTCTTCAGAGTTATGAAACATGAATTATATCACTGTAACCACACCACCAGTCAAGGAAATCTAATTTGCCATGAAGTATGTCTGTGTAATCATCATGTAGCTGAAGGCATACATCAGATTATTTTCTTGTACTGTTTCATATATTAGTGTTATTCCAAAGGCTAGAGTGGTATTATAATCTCATCACATCTAGTTTTAAAAAATATTCATACACAGCAGGCTCTAAAAATACATAGTTACATAACAAATTAGAAAAAATTACATCACTAAAATTTATTAGACATACACTGAAGTGTATTTCAGATTATTTTATATATTTCAAACACTTTCTGTTTAAGCAGTACACATATTTTACCATTGTAGCTAACCAACTAGCCAGTATTATATTCAATTCAAATTAAAGCTGAATTAAATTAACACAGCATAGAAATCCTGAATCATGAGAATAGAATCATGAAAATAATCAACATAAATGAAAAAACACTTTTTAAAGCAAAATGAAAAGGTTCTCCATAAGTATTTTTCCTATCTTATACTTGATTTATTAGATTCTAACAAGAATGAAGTGAATAATATATATATTAAAGAAGTCAATAGCCTTTTTTACAGCTTCTTAGGATGGAAAGTTTTTTTCTCTCTCTCACTTTGCTGTCAGAAATGAAAGCCTGAACTGCAATTATTAAGGGTCTGAATTTGCATTTTTCAGCAATCCAGAGAAATGAGAGCAGTTATTGTTATGATCATTATCATTATAAAGTTATTTGCCTGTACATCTTCTAACAAAGTTGTTGGTCAGCTGTTTGTTAGATGCCCTTCCAGTTATCAGATAATCTCGTAGACCAAAAAGAACAGCAGATTAAAATGATAGCTTTGTATACTCACAGATGGTAAATCCTCTATAAATTAAAGCAACTGGATGCAGTGCGTTGGGCTAGCAGCTAGCGCAGGAAATTTGCAGAAGCTAAAAATACAGTGATGGATTTATTTGTTAATAGCTGATAGGACTATGTCTCCAAACCTTGTTCTATTTCTCCTAATCCTTCTTGTTGAGACAGCAAGGCTAGACAATCTTTTAGTACTAAAAACTCCCCTAAGCCAAGACCTCTGAAGCTTATTGTACCTTGAAGAGCTAGTTGAGGGAGAATGTTAAAGACACAAAGGCTCTTGATAAGAACTTACTGCCCTGACCTGCCAGTGAGAGGGAGTAACTTGAGGGAATAGAACTCAGATTCCTTCTGGAGTAGTGGGAGAGGCTATCTTCTCTGCCAAAAATCAGTCACCTTCAGATCACTGTTTAACTGAGCTGACTGAGTAAAACAGGCTACCTTTCTCCGTGAATGAGTCCATACAGACCTGCCTTGGACCATCTCCAAAGCCACCTCACGCGTAGACCTTCTGAAATGGTGTCTCAGAAGCATATTTGCTATAAGCACCTGACAGGAGAAAGTGGAAGCCAAACAGAGGTTTACTGTACCTAGGGAGACTTGAAGTATGAGTATATTATTTACAGTTTCACCTGACAAAGTGGATTTACTTGTTTTGTTTTTCTGTTGTCCGATACCTGCTTATCCCTAGTCTTAATGTGGAACCAGTCTGGAAAGATGGAGTCTCACATAGTATCCTCTGCTAAGGAAGTCTCTGCCCTGTCTCACTGCAAAATCTGTTGTGGCAACAGTTACTGTGAAAGACACTTCACAAGCTCTTGGTCCACCTTGTTGTGCTCTACATTTGCTACAAGTGAGTCATGGATGTGCTAGAAGGGCCTCCCCTATATACAAGAGGTGGTATGGCACCATGGTGAGGCAGGCATACACAACTCTTCTGAGTCTGCTGCACGGATGCGGACAAGGCATTCTGACCTGGAAGGCCTTCAGAACTGCTTGGCAGCAGTCATATAGAGCAGTTGAGGTATTGCCACGGTTTCCAGAGTTTAGGGAATTAATGCTTTTCCAGTGTCTGTCTGCTGCATAACTCAGGGAACAAATAATTTAACAGGTACTGTAACTTGTTTTCATATTAGGATTCAATTTTTCAGAGAGTAATAGTGAGAATATATCAAATTGTTGACCCTTTGCAGGCAGGCTTCAACATAAATTAATTGTTGTGTAAAAAACTGAATTTAATGTTTATGATGCAATTTGTCACTGGAATGGAGGCTCAGTTAGAGCCTCAATGATTTACTAAAGACATTTTAAACATAATGTCCAAACAATGCTACATAAATTAAACATGATGTAATTGAGTGCAACACTAAGTGGCTCATCACTGTTGATTCATGTGGAAATCACAGAAATTTTACTGATCATTATGCATTCATTCAGTATTAATGTAGATACCATATGTGCTTCCATAGGGATTCTACTGTTACTCAGCATTCATTAAGTTTTAATGTACCATTAAGAAGGCATCAAAAGACTCATTTAAAATACCACCACAAAGGTAGTTCATTTAAAAAGAGTTAAAGAAACATATTTCACTTTAACATTGAAATACAAAGTAAGTTAATAATGAATCAGCAAAAATGTTTCAGGGGAAAAAACAACAACAACAACAAAAAACTGTTTAATTGCAAACCAAACTAGAAAGAATATTTGAACAAAAGTCATTCTCCCTGTTCCAGATTTCTGGACAGCTGGCTGTATTTCTAGGCAAAAGTGCTTGTACAACTACATGGTCTTCACTCACCTGATGCTTTACTGAAACCTTCAGTAGAGTGATTCGCTACAGCGAGAATATTGTTTTAGAAAAGGGAAGAGGGAGTACAAATTATGACCAGATTGCCTTCTACATTCATTTTGCGGATGGGAGTGAAGGGGGATGAGAAAACCACAGCAATGTTAGTAACACAGCTCCCTCTTTTTTACTTTTTTTTTTTTTTTTTTTCTTCTTCCCAGGAATGAACTCTAACATATCTCAAGTACCACACTGATTTGGCTAGTTCTCCTTCCACTCAGTCGTATTTTCATCAGAGCCAGGTATAGAGACCCTGAGCACATCCTCCCTGTCCCTGTCCTCCTATTGCAGCTGGTGACCTTGGAATGAACTCTTCAGAGAGCTTGGTGGGGAGGCTTTGGTAAGGGCTGCTCCTTCCTGGGGAGCTGCTTTTAAGCTGAGGCTCTAGTACTTTGTCTCCACTTGAGCACTGCACAGTTCTTGCTGCATCACAGCTGTGCCTTTGCCTGGTGATCCAGACCTAGAACCACAGACTTTTCTCCTGGTAAACTGGACTCTTAGCTGAACCTGGCTGCAGTCTCCAGGCCTGTCCTGCTCCCTCCCTTAGAGATAGTGGGACAGGATCCTAATCAAAAATAGGATGGTGGTAGTGGATTTCAAAAGGTGAATAATTGCTGTTAGTGCATGAAATAAAGACAACAGAAATTCCTATCAGAAAAATGGATTTAAATTTTATATATAAAGGTGGTACACTTTAGGTGCTAATGAAATATCATTATTGTAAATTGAAACTAATGAACAACTGTTACCACAAGCTGAGCTATGAATACATTATATGCTCAAGTTTTTAAACTTCTTGTTCACTGTCTAGTTGAAAAGATCATCTGTGAATCAGGTGACTGCATCTGTGATTAAAGACAACTTAGCAAGGTCCTGTTCAGCTGGATATGCAGAACCATGGCACACAATCACCTCATAAACCGCTGATCTTGTATAGAAGATAGGTGTATACCGCAGGTGATTCACTACAGAAAATAGCCTTCTTTTATTATTTGCCATGGAAAACTACAGCTGTTAGTCCACATCAAAGAAAGAAAAGCCTAATGTAAAAGCTATGCTGCATGCCCGGTCCAAAGCAGAAACCATGAAAGGACATGCCAAAACTCTCAAGAAATCACACTGCTGATTTCCTTAGGGGAAGGTATGGGAAAGGCTGCAAGCAAAAGGAGGCAAATTTGAAAAAGAAATGCAATGAGAAAATACCATCTACCCACGACTTTGAGAGAAACAAACATAGGGCATGCTCAGACCTGTGTTTTGACCAAACAGCAATTGCATCTTAGATAAAGTGACAAAAGTGTGTAAGTCACAAAAGCCTACGGTACAACCATCTATAGTAAATAAGGACATGAATGGAGAGACAGTGTGAACTGTGATTGGTGAGTTAGTGTCTCCATCAATAAATGAATCAGAGAATAAAATTAAGCTAGCAAGTAGAAGTTTACAACAACAACAAAAGAAGGTTCTTCAAGTAGCATGTGATTAAACCAAGAAAATCCCTGTCACGTAGTACTGTCACTGGTCAGAGTTCACAGGAATTGAAAGTACAAGTAGCCAATTCTTGAACAAGAAAACCATTTAGGACTAGGAAGTAAATAGAAATCTCTTAGGCATTCTCAGAGTTAAGAACTGTTGAAGGTCGATCATACCTTGGATAAGTATTACTTTGCATGTGCTATAAGCTCGTATTTTTCCCCCTAAATTTCAGTTTTTGATCATTGTTAAAAAACAGGAAACAGACTAAATGAACCAAGAGTTTGACCCAGTACAGCCATTCTTCCATTATGCTTAGAAGTTGGAACAGATTATTGCTTGAAGATACCATGATTAATCACTTGCCTAGGTATAGCAACTGTTTTGTTTTGAAAGATGGTTGTGTCATCCTAATACTTTTTTTTTTTTTTTTTTTTTTTAATTAAACCAACTCCATTCCTTTAGCCTTCCTTGACGTGTTTTCTAAAGGTCTTATAACTCATCTTATTCTCTTACTCACCCAAACTGCCTTCCACCTTTAGGTTATTAACCTAAAATACCTGCTTCTTTAAAAAAAAAAATATATATATATATATATATTAAAAAAAAATCATCTTCTGAGACAATGCTGTTCCAGCTACATTCCAGCTTGATTTCTGCTGTTCGTTTCCCCACTGATCATTAGACAACTTATAATTCCCTTCATCACCAAATCCTGGTTTTGAATGAATCAGCTTAACTTATCTTTGACTGCCTCCTACCAAAACTTCCTACTATTCAAGAATTGAACCTTAGTAGTACTGTAGCTTTTAATAAGGGTTAACAGAACACTACCCCTTGAAAGAGGGGCACCTAACTATGCAGCTGTCCAGGTGCCCATTTTTCTCCTAGTCTTCTACAGTTTAAAAAGAATGTCATCTGCAATCCACTTCTTCAGCCTTCGCTTCACCTCTTTGTGTCCCTTACGCACTACAGTTTAGAAGTGCAGCAGCTTGGCTCACTGTAGGGACTTGCTTTGTACACACACTTGCTGCAAGTGTGCCCTTAAGTGATCCACCTTTGTGTGCCTAAATAAGCTTCAGTTTCCAGAAAAAGTATAATTGGCTTGCAGTTTTGAAGAAATGGAGTAGCTTCTGCTGATGGGATTGATCATGTTTAATCAAGATGACCGACTGAATCTCTCTCCATGTGCTTTCTCCTGATTCCCTGTTAAGTTCAAGTGTTTCACTTAGAAAATTGCAATCAGCATTAAAGATGATGATTTTTACTCTGTGTTAAAGCAGAGATACATAAATCCTTAGGCAACTGTGAAATAAATTTGATTATCGTTGTTTTACCCCTTCAGACTAACTATAAGCTATCATGGCTTAGTTCTTGTTCCGGATAATACCTTAAAAAGGAGAGTAAACATGCAGACACATGTAGCTGGAGAGAGATGATTAAATTGCATTCAACAGTAGTTTATTCATTATTTTTGCAAGTAGAAATATATTAACCATTGGTAAATATGCTAATGGTTAACGTACACTGGCATTAGTACACAGTACACTAGCACTTGGCAAATAGCCGCTGTTGGACAGATTTATTCCTCAACTATTTCTACAACTGCAGCTTCTGTGGGCATAGTTCTCCCCCTGCCCTGAGATGATCATACATATAAACTCTTTACCCCTGTGGATGTTCAGGATCACATATGCAGGCACATTATTTAACATTGCCATTCTTTTGGTTATTTTGTCACTTGGGAAAATGTATTTCTACATGCTGTACTTTATTGTGTTCTTGCTCTGGCTATGATGATACCAAATATTACAGGCTAAGCAAGGTCAGTCCTGCTTAGTATTAACTTGGAGAAAAAAACTTTAAACAAGCATCTTGTACCACTTTGTGGTACAAGAGAGGCCACTGTATTATTTGTAGCTGGCATTTTGCTTTTTGACTTAATGCATTAGAGACTAGTAAACAGTACGAGAAAATCTTACTTCATTCAAATTTGCTTTAAAAGAAAAGAAACCAGACAAAAAAGGAGGACTAACAGCTCTGTTCAGTCACTAGATGTGAGAACTTAGTTCTAAGGAGGTGAAAGCCTCAGCTCTCTAGCTATATTTTAATTATATTCTTTATAGCCAACTTTCCTTTGATATTTGCAAAAGACTAATTCTACACCTCTTTAGCAATACAGTCAACACCTGCGTGATATCTACAAAACAACTGTCCATAAGCACATTTCAGTTTCAGTATTTCAAGCCAGTAGAATCCTTAGAATCCAGTAGAATCCTTATCCAAAAAAAAAGTTTATCAACCAGGGGACTTCTTCAGTCTTTTTAGTTAAATCTCACCATTTATAATGCATCCCTCTGTTCTGCATTTTCTCGTTGGGGCTTCTGTTTCAACTTACTTCACAAATAACATTTTCTGATGTGTACATTGATGTAGAGAGTACACACTTTTCATCCACTATTATCTGTAAGAATTTACGGACCTGAATACTACATGAAAGTAAGATACCACTGTGAACATCCAACCCTATGCAGTGATAATAATATAACTTCATACTGTAATCTCTGCATCAAGCCTATGATTTATGATCAAGTTGAATTTCATTTTAGGTATCAGATGTAAATAATGACTAATCTGAAGTTTCTGTGGGAAGTCACTTTAAATGGTTAAATTTCTCTTTCATATTAGTAACGCTGACTTCCTTACAGAAGTTACAGAGTGCCACTGAGTCACAGTAGTGTCAGCAGCACACTATGTTCATAAATCAGAACAGGCTTAAATTTACATCTTAGAAATAACTGTAGACAGCTGTAAAGGAGCGACGACACTAGTAAAAGAGAAACAGCTTAATATTTCAAGAATCACTGGCACAGTATAGACACCCTTACATGCTGACCTAGTCCATTTAGCAAGGGAATGCATCTAATCAAAGCCAGAGTATACCTTAAGTGAAGGGATTTCATTAATGAATAAACTGATTTGGTCCACCTAAATACACACCGTTAAACGTCTGGGGATCCTTCACACTTAATGTTCGAACAACAGTTGAACATTTGTTCAACATTTAAGTTCAAAATGGAATTCAGAATTAAAAATAAAAATCCAGAGACTTAAGAACTGTAAAAAAGCAGCGCACCAGTGCTTTGACATTATCTGAACATGGCAACAGTAGAAGCAGAACCCCTACACTGACAATTGCTCTATTTTTAAAGTTTACCTTGAAACTTCTTGTCTTTGAAGACTAAGAGAATATTTAATGAGCATCTCTTGACAAACTACAAATTTTCATCTTCACAGTAACCTGAGTTTTAGGAGACTTCTAGATTTACAGTTCACATACCCTTATGCAACTACATAGAACAGCTGCATAAAAATGCAGATAAATCATAAGGTTAAATCAGTGAGCATTTGATAGCTATATAAAGGCTTTTGAATATTCCAGCTGGTGATCTCTTTTTTTTTTTTTTTGATTAAATAACTAAGGGCATATAACATTTATTCCATACGCACACATGGTTAGGTATGTTATGAAGTAACATGCCAATCCAAGAAATTAAAATAAAGATTAGAGCTTTGAATTTTAAATATTTCAGTTTATTCTCTTCAAAGGAAGGAACAAGGGAATGGTTCCCTCAGCAAACTGTGTTCTTCTGGATGAGTTCAAACTGATCTTAAAGCTTCCCCTCTCTCACCAAAGTCTGTCCCTCTCCTTGATGCACACCTTTTACTGAGATACAGTTGAGTCACTATTACTAGCAAATGTAAGAAGAGACAGTTTCATTAAGACAAATTTAGAGTGCATTCTTCAGAAATGCCTAGCTTTTCACTCTTACTCAAATAGGTGTATATCAGTCTTTTTATTTATCAGTTGCATTGACAAATATTCAAATGACTAAGGAGGAATCTAAGAATTAGCTTCCTACCATAGCCCCAAACCCCTGTTTAAGCATTGTTTGGGAATGTCCATACACTAATGGAAACCACCAGACATTTGTTTAAATAGAAGACAGTGGTTCTTCACATGCAGCAGCTAATATCAAAGACCTACTAAAAACACATTCATTATGCAATCAGGCTAGGAGTTAGTTACTGTCACTGGCATGTGTGTATAATCACACTGGCCATAGTCCTGTGCTATTACTACAGGACCACCCTCTGAATATAAGTTCACAAAAGGAATTAGCAACTTATGGCCAATTCTGATAACAAGAAAGGATGACTCTTTTCAGCACTGGAGTTGTATGTATTTATGGTAGAGATAGCACAGCTCTTATTTCCAGGCCTTACATTATAAATGCACAGTTGGTCTGAAATAATTACCAACAGATGCAGTTAATATTTCCTGATAGTTTTGGTCTCTTTTTCAGATCAAGTTTCTTCTCTCACCCTATAGTAAGACATTTTCTTTTATTGTTATAGTATTACCAAATGTGGAGCAACGGCTGTCCTGAACAGGATTATATTCATCACTGTGGTGGTTACACAAATAGGGATGACAACTTATCAGGCTTTCAATTAGTCTTGTTTCTGGCTTGTACCCAGACATTCAGAAGTGGTATAATATTTGTAGAACCATGAAGCCAAAACAGAAAACAAAATATGAAAGGGGAGAGGAACAAGCAGCACTTCCTGTCATAAAGAGCTGAAAAAGCATGCAAAACTCATTCAAAATCTTCCACTCACAAGAAAGTAAAAACACTCCTTAACTGGGATCCTTAACATCATTAACATGAGATGTTGTACTGTTATGTAAACTAGATTCAATACAACTAAAGAGAGAAAAGTACATGTCTCCCAAATCTGCTTGTTGAAGACATATACATGCCTACAAAAATGTTAATGTGGTATGTGCTTATGTAAATGAGCAGAAATGGCTGACAAAAATAATGCAGCAACTTAACGTACAGTACATTGTGGTAGATTCTTGACACAGTTTGTGTTAGTTACCATGTCACAAGAATGACAAAAAATGAAGTATTTTTTAAAAAAAATGTTATATTCCATTACTTGCAAGTTTCATGTAATTTTAGCAAGGATGCTTTCCCTATCACAAAACTATTTTAAACTGAGAAAATAAAAGGAAAAACAATCCACCTTACCTGCAATTTGCAATTGACCACAAAATAATCCACATAAAATGCATCCTTTTCAATTAAAAGCTGTGAAGCATTTCCATTGATATTGTTACAGCTTTGCTTTTTCATCAAAGCAGACTTCCTAAGAGGCCCATTTATAACAAGTGATTTTCCAGGGTCAGCTCTCCAGTCTGCAAAGTTGAACAGAATGTTGTGGCTTCAGAACCTCAGACCATTCACAGCATCCAGAAACAGTTACCATGTGCTGTGAAGGTAGCAGCTCCGATCCAAACAATTTTGACTTCAGCCTCGCATTCCATTAACACTGACATAGACAATTAACTTAAGACGCATTTTCCCTCCTGCAAAAGGCTGTATTTGCTTGGCTATCAACCCATCAATTGAGTCATTTAAAGCTACTCTTCAGCCTAGTTGTAGTTGTTTACCACCTGGCAGATGCACTCTGACCACGTAACGTTTTCAAGGATAATACACCCTACCACTCAAAAGCTTCCTTCATTTCTATTTAGCAGAATTCCTTCAACCTTCTTCATAGTTGTTTATTAAAATGATTCTAAGCAGCTCCAACTGGAAATATTGGTTTGGCTGATATGAGTGTCTGTACAAACTTAACATTAAAACCATTCAATGATCTCATGTTGTATTCCCATTCTTTGCTTAGTACAGGTGATCCCATTCCTCATGGTCTATATCCATGTCACTTCAATGACTAATGGTCCTCCTTCCTCTTATATATCTTCATGTTGTCTGCTACAATACGGTAGGGCATAAACCACAAGTTGCTGGCAAAAACTAGGACACTGATTACTAAATATAATTCCTAAAATAGTGACACCCAGTGGTTTATCATCTTTCAGCTGGAAGTATGAGAGTTCTTGCCTTGGTGGCAAAAACCTCTAGTCACAACTGATGATTTCCAAATATTATCTGGTGATGAATTAAGCTCTCCCAGCACAACTGCTTCCCTTTTCCAGGTATATCTGTATTCTCAATTTTATTATTCTGCAGAATAAATAAAAATACCTTATTTAAAAACTACAGAGTTCTGTAGTTATTCAATCAGGATACAATCTTTTATAGAGAATACAATCTTTTGTGTCTTTGAGAAAGATCCTTTACTTACAAAGCCTTGGAGTCGGAATCGGAGCAAGATCTGCTGCTTCATGATGATAAGCCATAGCACACTTTTAGTGGGGTCTGTTATTTTGTTTACACAATTACACTGACATTTCTGTTACTGCAGAGTCTTGAGTTTTCTTCTCCAAACATTTTGCTTGCCATTCAAAAGCAGCAGTAGGATTTTAAGTAGTATGACATAAATAGTTGCCTTCTGTTGGAAGGCATCTCTAGTACAGGTTCCCCAAAATAAATATGCTTGGATCAAAACAAAAAAAACACCAAGGTATTCTCCATACAAGTAAGGCATCCACAAAAACCTGCTGCTGCCTAACTTGGACTTGCAGCTGCTAGAAAAAAAAAAAAAAAAAATCCTTATTGCTTCAGCAGCTGTTTTCTTGTTTGAATATTTAATAAACACAAGTTTGTCATCAAGAGTTCTTATGGTAGAATTTAATACAAGAATATTACAGAAGAAATGAGTCTCTAGATATATATAACAGCAAGATTTTAAAACATTTTACATATATGTTGGAAAAAGGAGGAAAAAAGGTTTTGCTAAACAATACCGACAACTAGTAACAGAAAATCTCATTGAACAATTTCACAGTACTGTTGTGTGTAGTCATTTAAGTTAATTATCAAGCAAGTTCAGTTGCACAGACAAGAAACCTTAAAATTCAAGAAAGTTGTTTTTAGTTTTAATCTCTAGTACATGAGATTATATTTGCCTTCAGGAGTTCACATCAAAGGCCAATAAGCTTTTAACACAAGACTAAGGAATATATAGCAGTAAAGTGTTGTAGTCAAAACCAAAGAAAACAACAACAAAGCAAGGTTATTTGATCTTTTCCCAAACCAGAATAATTAGACTCCACAGAGTTCCAGATTGGAATAACTAAATTATATAGTCTGCAGATGGAGATTAAATTACAGTTGTATGAAATAACTTTTAGTCACCTCCAGTAGAGAACACAAAAGTTTGAAAGCCAATGTAACCCTCTAAAAGTATAAACAAGGAGACTCCTTTATGGTGCAACCTCTGTGCCAGTTACAGATCAGCATGTTTTTGCTTGAAAAACCGAATTCAAATAGCACAAAGAACATAGACACTTAGTAGATTCCTCAGAGTGGGTTGCAATTTTCCAGGCTAAAAAAAAAAAAAAAAAGAAAAAACCTACCTCTTCTATCTTACCGTTTTCTAGTGAAGAATGAAGCATTCTTTTGCAATCAGACCCTGAAACATCTTTTGAACTACCATGTGGGTTCCACCTTCCACCTTATAATCAGCCCTTGACTGGAGGCAAGAACTAGAAGGCAGTGGCAGCACACCTTGACAGAGGACTAAGTTATAAGAGAGAAAACATGAGAGAACAGCAGCGAACAAGTGCTCATCAGTTCTCTTTATGAATTTTATTTACTAAAATGTTATTCGAAGGGTTTCAGCATTAAGTTAACAGTTTTATTAGCAACCAATAATTGAGCCTGTACTAGAAAAGTAATGAGACCTCTGAGAATATTGCACAAAAAACTGGCAGCAAACCATTGATTACCCTTTGAAATGCACATATAGATCAGTTTCAGAAAATGAGTTACACAATGACTTTAAAGTACAAAATAAATATATTGTTAAGGAATAGAAACTAAATATAATTATTTTTATTTAAATCAAGTCCAGCAAGAAAATATTTTAATATGGCAAATACCCCAGCACTTGCTGCATACATCCATAATCTAACTATTTCATCATGAGTGTGATCACATTTCCGCCCTCTCCCCAAAATGTATCATCTTGACAAGAAATGCAAAATAGATAAAATATAACATGAAACATTTTCTTTATATATATATATATTCCCATTTTGGTATTTAATGCTTAGTCTATAAATAGAGGCTCTGAGACACAAGAATGGTCTGTAAGTGTATTATTGTGCTGTTCTAACATTAAAATATTTTACACAAGTCTAAAGCAGTTCATTCTTTAGTCATACTTCCAGTGATTTTTTTTAAACTTCATTAATTATCAAAACTGGAATTTGCATTTTATCCATAAGTGACTACATGCTGATGTCTATTTAGGAGTATATCTAGTTCACAAAAGGTTTTGTTCATCTGAGTGCTAGGTAAATACTATATACAGTTGCTCAAAAGAGTAATGAGAAACATCATGTAGTGTTACTGTTAAGAAAAGTTTAAGTAGTACAAAAATTTCCAGTAACTTATGTGTTTTTTTTGTTGTTTGTTTGTTTTTTTGGTATACTACCAGGAAAAAATTGAAGGAGATTTAAAATTAAAATACTTACCCCAACTACATCAGCTCAAGGAACAAAAACTTTTTTTTTTTTTTAAGAGAAACAAAAGTATCTCATATAATTTTCTACTAATTACAAAATTAATTTAATGAGCTAATATGGAGGCAGCATGTGGTAGATTTAAATTATTACAATCTGTTAAAGTAATACACTATTCAAAATTAATTATCTAAAATTCTTAGATTTCTTTAAATCTGTAATTTCAGCATACTGCTACATATTGTTCAGTCTTGAAGGCTGAAGTCAACAATTTTTGACACTCATTCCAACATAAGCAAAGCTCATCTGCACCTTCTCTTAAAAGTTTTTAGCAGCATAATCAGCTTTATAAAGAGAAAATTATTACCATAATTTACATATTCTAATAATCTTTTCCAAGGCATCAAAGGACCCAGTGTGAAATTCCAATACCAATTGACAAAAATATATTAACATATACTTGCATTTACACTTTCAAAAATTTATAGTTAGTATTAAGCTGGCCTATGAAGCAGTAGTAAAGTGCAAAATATTTGGTATAATAACTAGTGATTAGCTTTTGCTTCTGTGGAATACAAATAAGTAAGCTTGGCTCTTCCATTGACCGCTATAGTGTTTGATGGAGGACCAACCTGGAGGCAGGGGGGAAAAAAAGGGAAAAAGAATATTAGCCTAAGTTTTTAAATACATTTGACTGTAGTATGTTTCATAGCATTATTTATTAAAAAATATATATATGTTGTTACTTCAGTTTGTGTTTTTCTTATCCTAATGACAGATCTCCTACATAATTTCTGAACAAAGCACATATATGCTACAAAAGTAGGATTAAATGTTTTTAAGTAATTGCATACATTTCTATCAAGAAATTCAGTGAATATCTATTCAAAACATATGGAATGTTTAGTCCATCTCCGGACTTGGCTGAAAAGGAACACATGAAAAAGATAACATTCAAAATAAACATTTTAAAATTAAATATTGAATAGAACTGATTCCTAACAAAATCTGACATTCATTTATGCCATGTTCTTGTATCAGGAGCAAACTACAATTTTTAGGATAGATAGCAAAGACCTTATTTTCAGGGGAGCTACATAAACCAGTTAATCCAGTTGGAGTTAAAGGGAGCTATAGGAACTGCATACCACAGCACATAGCTTGCTAAACAAAATGAAAATATTCTTAAGAGAAAATGGTTAAAAAGAAACCTCATTTGACCCATTTTAGGTTAGTAATTACTGAGGGCTCTATTCAACAGAAGGCCAGTGACACAAAAGGCCACAGATCTTGGCATTGCATACTGACAACTTATTAAGTAAAACAGGGAAAAAATAAAGGATTTGGCTAGCGGTGCCAGCATTTTATTTTTTGAATGATTCCCTCAGAGACCTTAAGAAATTGAGAGTATGGTGAGAGGTAAATTGAGAAGCAGGCACCTGACAACTCTCTTTCACAATTCCAATGGATTGCTTTATTACCCTTTTTAGAGAGAGCAGCACGATAGTGGAAGCTGAGGTGAATGCATGCAAAAAGTTCTTTCAATACTGGAAATCACTTTTGGGTGCAAACTTACTAATGCAAAATGTTTCACATCTCTATTTGTCCTGCTGTAGCCAAGTTCTCTATGTTAAACACAAAATGGGAATGTTGTTACTAAATTTGCCACAGGCAAAAAAAATCTCTTGCTGCTGTCAGACACACCTGTACCACAGCACATGCACTCTGGTTAAGAGTGAAAAGAGCACTGTGTGTACAATTTTGGCAGAATTTCAGCATGTCCTTCATTTTAGGAGGAGTGTGGAGTGGATGTTTCAGGTTTCAATGTTGCAGAATGCTTTTCCTCACACTTACGGAATTTTCTAATCACTTTTCCTTAAAAAAGTGATCACTTTCAAATCACTTTTCCTTAAATTAAAAAAAAAAAAAAAAAAAAAAAAAAAAAAAAAAAAAAAAGCCCCTCCTCACCCCCAGCCTCTACAGATACTATACTAAGGAAGAACATCTCCTGCCCACAGCAGAGTGAGTGAGGGAAAGGGGAAAAAAAGGTTTTGAGTCATCATCTCTCTCTTCTTCACAGTACCATTCTTGTACCTTGACTGGTAAGACTATGTGTGTCATGATCTGTATTAGAAAATGATAAATAACCGTGTAATAAGTTTTGTCTGTGGTTTATCAAGTAGCTATAGACTTCTTGAACTCTGAGACGCACTTTATGAATTTTATTTTTTAAAAACACTTGCAAGTTACTGTGTCAGTAGCCAATGCCTATAGGTATTTTCCACAGAATCATAAAACAAATTACACACACTATGCAAAATAAATAAAATTCAGTATTATTCAAAATTGTGCATTGGAAAAAAAACCTTAGTAAAAATACATGCATATATATGCAAGCAAACAAGCAAGAAACAAACAAGACAAACTCAGGTAGAGCAGATCATCAAGTTAACATCAAAGTGGCTCTGAACAATATGATGTTTGCTTAATCTTAACCTGTTTTTAAAATGGCTTGTAGTTAGTGACAAATAGAAGCAATACTACAGTGCCTTATGTACTGCTCTTACTGTCTGAAGACAATAACTAGTTAAGCATGGTTATACCCTTTCTGGGAAAATGAATCTTCCTATCCAGAGTAGAAATAATAGGAGGCCTACAGACCTCAGACAGGCTGTTGCAGTGTTAAACTGAAATAAAACCTCACATAATTGAAGCAGACTATTTTAATATTTGACCAGCAACTGAGAAATTTTGATCCTAGAGAGTCAAAAAAATCCATTAAAAAACAAACAAAAAAGTGCTCACAGCCACCCACCACACATTGTTTGCTTTTATTCAAGTTTAAAGTGCAAAAAGGAAGAGGAAAAAAACTTCATGAGTTTCTTAACTTTCTGCAATGAGAAATTATTCTTCAGTACAGAATGCAAAATATTAATGCTACATCAAGAAAGCTTTCACATCAAGAAAGCTTTTTGTGAGACTATCATTAAATTGTCTGGTTACAAATTTAAAACAATAGATTTTTAAAGCCTGCAATATTTTACCCAGTGAAAGAAGTACAGGTGTATTTTAGGAGACAGAAAAGAAAAAATAAGTAGCACTTTTTACCTGAGGGAGTGGGGGAAGACAGACCTACTAGGACTGTTAACATAACATTGATAAATATCTTACTAACAATACCAAACAGCAGCAGGAGGCTTGAAGAATTAAGGACCTAATAGAGTGCAATACCTAGAAAAATCAAATCTTCACAACTTACATTTATCTGCTTGCAAAGGATTGCAGCTAATTCAGGTCTAGGATGAAGCTGCTTAGCATGCATCCAAAACCACACTACTTCAGAGCATATAAACACAAATAATGTAATACCTTCCTGAGGTTTTGAAAGAGACAGTAATTGACAACTTAAAGATGTCTAACTCATTTCAGGAAGATTTCCAATCGCATTTGCCCTTCTTGAAAGTATGGGCAAATAAAGCTTTGTGTGTGCATGCACCAATTTATTCTGCAAAGTTGAACTCTCCTCCCCACCTCCCTTCCCATTGTTAAGAGACCTCCTCACAGCACTTCATGCCAAAGCTAACTGCTTTTAGTGTCAGACATTAATATGGTAACTTTGAAGGGAACAACATGAGTTCGTTGTTACGGATACAGTGATGAAAACTCACCCTTTTCAGTTTGGCAGCAGCTTCTCCAGAGCGGATTGCAGCCAGCAAGCTCTGGTGGATCTGTTCTGGGTCAGAGCGCTGGACTGTCATCGCAGTTTGTCTCATAGTGACAGGGGGTGGGTGGTCAGTTGAAGCACCTGACTGTGCTTGACTCTTTTGCTCACTATTCACATTGCTGCTTCTCTGTAAAGAAAAGGAGAGGAAAAACAAAGACCTTTAATAATAAATCACAACTAAGTCAACTCACAATGGGCTGCATCTCAAACTGGGCCACCACTGCAGCATTTGCTTTGTTCAAGATTTCAGAAAGCAGCCACATTTCCACTATAGCTTTTGGAAACTAATCTTCAATTTATCAGCAACATAGAAGTTCTAAGCTTCATAAATTCATTTTGACTTATTAAAATGGTGAAGAAATTCCTCCAAGATCAGAGAGTTTGAGACTCCACAAAGTGATAAGATATGGAAATAACGTATTCCAAAAGGAAAAGAAGGAAAAACACTATGATTTTATCACCTGAATTTCTATCTCAACTAAACTAGATGATACTTGAGCATTACAACTCATTGAGATCTGTTTTTGTTTTGCTTTGTTTTATTTCCCTGATGACTTGACAGGCTATTACTCCAAAACGTTAGCACCTAAAATTTAGGCACATTAGACAACACACTGTTGCATATTTAAATATTCTTTAAGCATTGAAGTATCTAACAAAGATCAGTTCCAAAGTATTTCCATATAAAACCATTCATCACCATCACATATGCTAGAACGACCATTTCTTATACTAATGGTTTCCTCTGAGAATCTAAATTTAACGTATAATCCTTATCCAGAAGCTATCCTGAGAAGTTCAACAATGCATTTTGAACCAAAAGCATAGATGGTGGCAAGCACTGCTGTATTTTGAAGCTACTGAGCAGAGATTAGCATCTAACTTCCATACCAAAGAATGGTTATAAAAACAGGAAGGCTAGAACAGTACAGCCTCTTGCCTGCTAAGCCTAGAATCCTATAATACTGCAGATTTGTACAGAACATGCAAGGCAGCCAGCAGTCTTTAGGCTCATGTACACATCTCAGGATTTGTGGATACATCGAGCTGCCATTATGCAGATGGAACTTATAGAAGACAAAAGTATCTTTTCCAGAACAGCTTAAAACAGTTCTCTGAATGATGCCATATTTCCATCTATGCACTCGCAACATTAATACATTGCTGATTAATACATTAGCTGATTTTCTGTTAAAGTTTCTTACTTAAGGGAAGTAGTTATGTCAGCAAAATTTTATACCCTTGGTTCAAGTATGTTTCTGACACGATCCATTGAAGGAAAACTCATGCTACCCGAAATTAAATAAACCAACATATAGAACCATAAGAAACACATCCTAAGTGCTCTGAACATAAAAACAGATATACATAGTATAAGTGATTCTGTTTAATTTGCTGTTCTTCAAAGTACAATGGGTGCTAATTATGGCAAGAAATAATAATTTCTACTATTCTGAATGAGACTGCTTTCACTTCAGCATTCCTTTTTCCTTGTATCTCATTATGATGCTGTGCTACTCCTATGTACCACAAGATGTTTACGCTGTATCAATACAGAACTTTCTGATAAGCAAGTAGTTCAGTGATTAGGCAGAATAAGTCTCTGCTCTGCTGTAAATGACATTGCAGAAATTCAACAATCAAGAAATATTAGAAATAAAGTTTACCTTATCCATTAGATTATTTTGTGACCCTCCAGTTATGCTGTGTAAAGAAGGGTTTTTCACTTGAGGCAGGGAGGTAGCTGAGGAGAATTCAGCTGCAGAAGTGGCAGATGAGAGTTCAATAGGAAATTCCTCTCTAGGTGGCTGGCCAGTGATTGTACGTGTCTTGTTGAATGACTGTGACCTTTTGACTGCTGATGAGACAGCAAGAGCAAAAGGGGATGGCCTCGAACTGGAGTATGGCTTTGGAACTGCAAAAGTTCTTAGAGTTCTTAGGTTCAATGGTGCTGGCTGGCAGGGGGGAAAACTTGATGGTTTATTGCTTTTAACAGGAGAAGCGGAGGATTCATTTTTTTTCCCATCATCAACTTTTTCATCATTTGGTGGAGGAGAGGAACTACTTGTTTTATGTAAAGAAAAAGAAGTTTCTTCAGGTGATGAGATTCTTTTTTCAATCTCTGTATTTTTAACTTCATTTGGAATGGAATTCGGAGCGCTAACAGTACTTCTGGCAATTGCCGATGTCACATAATGACTTGAAACTCTTCGTTGCATCTGAAGAAAAAAAGAATTAGGCTTCGATGTAGGACTTAATGCAATTGATTTGTCCTGAGTCTCGGAAGAAGCATTTGTATTATCTATGTTCAGCATCAGTGGGATAGGCTGCTTGGAAGGCTCTGTTTCCGTTTGATTGCTCTCAGTAGCAATCTTGGCTCCAGATGTCACCCCATGTTCAGACATGCTGTTCACTCTGTGCAGCAGATCATTTGCTGCTGCAGGTTTATTTTGTGAACAAGCCTGTAAATGACCCATGCTTTTTGAGAAATGAGGAATTTCAGCTTGCATTGTGAATTCTTTGGGGTCTTCATGCTTTGGAGAGTTGTCAGAAGTAGATACCTCTTGATCTTTACAATCTGATGCAACTTCTGACTCCCAGCTCTTCATTATTTCTACAGATTTTGGAGGCACTATTTTATAAGTAGTCATTCCAATTTTTGGTATGTAATCTCTTGTAATTTCATTAGCAGGCTTAGGTTTAGGTTTCACGTCCTGTCTATAAAGAGGGTAACCTTTTATAGGAGAGCCATCTGGAGTTTTTGCAACTGTTTCTCGTGAAGCAACATTACTACCATTTGTGCAAGTGTGAATTTCATCTTTTAAGGGAATTACTTTTTCACGTGTAACTTCTTGTCTTTGAAGATTTTGTTCCATTATAATTTCTTCATCTGTTTGTATTCCTTGCATCACTCGAAGAAGGGGGCTGTTTATACCTGTATTTTGTTGAGGGACTGGTCCTCTCATTGAGGATGATTCACAACCTTGAAGAACAATCATTTCTTTTTGTGTAGTCCTTCCCAAATCACTAACTGACAGACCTGTCTGAATTGCAACATCCTGAGTTTTTACTGTGTCCAGGGTGGTTTGATTTGTTTTCTGATCTTGCTTTTCTGGAATCAGTTGAGTATAATTACTCTGACTTACAGAGATGTCATTTTTAGATGCTTGGCAGTTTGATAGTCTGTCAACTTCAAGCTTTCTATTTTCTCTAAAATCTTTAATTTCTGCTGTCTGATGTTCTCTCCCATCTTCATTTGTTGGAAGGAGTTTTGTCTCACTGTAATCTTTAAGTTAGAGAGATTCCAGAAATTAATATTATGATGGCTCACATCCAACACATTTAACTACAAGGACTGGCTCATCACTAATATTGATATTTTCCTTAACACTTTTAAAAGCTGGTTGAAGATATATTTGACTGATATTGCCAAATAATTGTATTCTTACTCAGGTATTCTTCCTTACTTAACATGTAACTAAGTAAGGAAGTTAACAGGCTTCTGTTCATATTGTCATGCATGACCTTTAAAAATCTATTCTAGATTCATTTTAAAAGTGCTAACAACTTTGAGTTGATTATATAGGTATCAGTGACCTGAGCTCAAAGTCTATGCACTATTAAGTTAGATCTGATTTTTATTTAGTTCCACCTTTGCAGTGTCTGTTCTATAGTTTTAACATTAAAAATATTACTTGTTAACTCTACCTTGTGTACAAGGGGACAATTGGAAAACTCTAAAACCTCCTTCCCTCTCCTAACCAATGCTCTACCCATGCTGCCCTACAACAGTGTAGTTTTGACTACGGCTGGAGGAATAAAAAACGAAAAAAAAAACCTGCAGCCAATTTTCGTAACTTCATCTCAAAGAGGATAAACCAGAGCTAGAGGAAGTATAAAGAAAATAATCTGATGATAGCAATTCAAATGTGATGGTATTACGATAGCTTTCAAAGGAATAGAAGAGTTTTCTTCAAACTTGTTTTGAATTATTAAAAACTTGTTTTGAAGTATTAAAAATGAGTGGGAACTACTCACCATGATTTTTATTTTGATCCAAAATTTTAAGCTTCCTGTCTATCTCAAATGCAGCTTGCTCACTGCTTATATTAGTCTGTAGTTCTCTGCAAAGCACAATACATTAAATATGCTGGTATCATTCATTTCAGTAAACAGAAGAAAAGATGCAAGAGAACTGGCAATATTCTCCAAACACAGATGGACAAAATAGAATCACTCTGCCAAACATTGGAGTACTCAACAGAACCGTTTATTTATTTATTTTAAATGAGAGGAAATGCTGTTATGATATTTCACCAAAGTGACACGCAGCTTCACTCTGTTCTGTGTAACATGATCAGTTTTCCTTTCCCCTTCTTCCTCTCCTTTTGTTTACTCATTCACTTCTAACAAGCCCCTTTCCAGTAACAACTCTTTAGTGAAGCCACTAAGGTAATGCTTTATCTTTCATTTAATGATGTTCTTAGCATGAAGTCTTATGACACCCCCAATATTTAGAATCTGTCTTTAATTTTGTTTCTGACATAATATGCAGGAAGTCACATGAGACTTGAGCATGAGCATGCTCGCATGAGTCATATGAAGTCAGCAACTGCATGTTGAAAAACTTTCTGTTCCTTGCAAGAAACGTCTTGAAAACAACAAATAAATATGCATAAAACATGTTACTTGCATACTAAACATTTTGCCAATGCATACAATGTCTGTCTCTGATCAGAGGGGACAAATGAACTGCACAAATGCTGACAAAAACTCATCTCTTTTCAGGATATATTAAGTATCTGACCTCAAACAGCAAATGAAAAAGTCCAACATAGTTTAAATTTCTCTTTTAAAATACGTTGTTTTCTCTTTTAAAAATATTAGAACTTCAAATTTATATATGTTTGAGATACTTTTATTTTCTGTAGTACTAATATTGACATTATGAAGATTCCATTTCATTTGCCACATCAAATGCATTAGTTATCAGGAACCACTGCTGTGAGCTGAAACATCTGTTTTGAGTAATTTAAAATAATAAATGCCTCAATAAGCATCCATCCTCATGTTGCCTGTACAGTCTGAAATATGCTGTAAGTGTCCAATAACCACTAAACAGAAGCATACACTCTTAAAATTTTTGTTGGAAGAACATTAAAGTTCATTCCTGCCCTCTGTACTCTTGCTTATCTCCATTCCCTTGAACACAGCTGAGGGACTGAATGACAAGTACTTGCAACAGGCTGAACTGTTTGAAAACAAACAAAAAGAAAAAGAAAGCTGCCAAATGTCATAGAGTATTACAGGAATCAGACCTTTTGACTGGAATACTATACAGGTTTGATTAAAAAACATCTTCAAATTCACTAGATCTTATGTTAAATATGAATTATCAGATTTCCAGAAACATAATGTCAGAGAAACCCTACTCCTCATTTTCAACACTAGTATTTCATAAAGAAAAGGATTTCCAAACTGAAATTACAGCACAGTGCATACTAGGTGATGCTCAACAATATTATAGGCCACAAAAGGCCTATACAAGTTCGTTGTGGTATGGGAGTGAGGAAATATCCCCTGGACAACTGGCCAAATTGGCCCAATAATTCAGGTCTTGATAATCTGCAAGAACTTAAAAAACATTTGGCAGATCCACCAGCTCAGTTCCTCACAGAGCAGACACACCCAAGGAATTTGTGCAGTATTTCTCAGGATAGAACATCAAAGATTTTTGCAAAGCCCCACTTGGCACTGAACTGACAAAAAGACCCTAGAAATACAAGTCAAAGCTCTCTACATTACCTTCAAAGTTCTTGGCTACTATAGCATTCACACATTTTGGCCTCTGTACAGTAATTGAAACAGTTCTTTCAATTTAAATTGGAAACAGTAGCCAGTTCAGTTGCCCCAGGGAACAACAGAAATAGTGAATTACATTACCGCAGTGGGACTTCTCTGGACAATCAACATTCATTTCAAGCAGGCACTAACTCATGTTGGGAACCTGCTGAGTCAGGTAGTTTAATAAACATGCTGAAGGGCAAAGTTACATCACCAGAAGGGAAAATGAGTGGTTAAGGAAAGTAATGTGTTAATTCTTGTTTGTCCTGAGAGCAGACAGATCAAGACAGGTCAAGACAACTGGCTAACATATTAAGAAAGCAAAACAAATTGTAGAGCAATAGGTAACAGATAAGCAATAGAAGCATGCCTAGAAGAACTTAAAAGGCCAATATAATTGTTTTCCCTCCAACTGTAAGAATGATCTTGCAAATTCTCTTTAAATTAATCAAATCGCATTTCCTGCTCCTCTTCTCCCCCACTTCCACCCCAGCACATTGCATGGCTCTAGTAATTATGTTGGAAACTTTAGAGATAAGTTCAGCTTTTCTGGGATCTGGATGTTTTAGTAGTAAGGAAAGGAAGGCTTAAAACAGAATACCCAGCAGAACACTGTCATTTTTGTTGAAAGGCTTCATGAATTACTCTGTCCAGAAGAGTGCTACAATGAAAGCTAAGCATATTAAGCTCATTCTTCTCTCACAATTCTCTATTCTGTGCTCCACAATGAAACAGCACTCTACATTTTATTTGCCTCCCCCATTCCCTCCCCAATGCTCCTTTCTTTGTCACAAAGCGTACTTACTTGCCATCTGTGCTCATATTTTCTTGTTTTTCTTCCTTGAAGCTTTGTGAGTTGTCTACAGAAACAGTGCCAGGAACAAGAGCTGATGAAGCAGGATCATTTTTTTCAGTTTCCAGTTGTACCTCAGCAAAGCTGAAGGCTGCAGTAACCTCTCCTGTTCTGCGAGAGGTATCCGTACTTTCACTTTCCTCTCCCTGTTGCACACTCATCTCTTCCTTTTCATCAATTTCTTCCAGGCTGTATTCTGTGGTCCTTACACCTACACTCACAGAAAGAAAGGAAAGAAACAAAAGAAAAAAAAAAAAAAAAAAAAAAAAAAACCACCAATCCACAAATATCAGTTCAGGGTGTAGATACAAAGGGACTGTGAAGTCAGCCTAAGTAGTTTGAAGAAGGAAAATTGAGACTTTTCGTAATTCAGGGGGTGGGGTGGTAAGGACTCATTCAGTTTTAATTTCACAGTGTTTTCTAGTTCTTTCCAATTCTCTTTTTACATGAAAATATGCTTATCACCATGCTACTGTCCATCTGTTTCTGCATCTGTAACTACTGCATAATGTTGTCTTTTGTTTAATCCAAGCAATGATTTAGTATAGATCAAAATGTATTTAACAATGTCATAAGCCCAAATTTCATGGAGGTAGAGTTTATTTTGCCCAGAGTTCTTACAATTTCCATTACCTCTCTAATGAGGCTTAGAGTAAATGATTCCATTAGATCAGAGTAAGTATGTTAGAGACCAAATCGCAGCTTAGTCCATAGTTTGAACAAGATTGCTCTCAACTATCAAAATTTTCCCACAGTCATCCCAAGGGTATTAAAACATAGTTAGATTTGTCTTGTGCACTGCCCTGTGTTACAGCAGAAGTACACAAAAAACTAATATTAAAAAAATACATGTTAATCTATTAAAATAAAATTTTCAGCCAAAGCATAGTTAAAAAGGTTTAGTTACTGGTTTAAGACACATATAAGCCAGTGTACCTACAGTTAGACTAATAAAGCCACTTATTTTTCCAGAGGGACCACCTTTGGCTTTACTTTCATGCCAGGAATCTTCCTACAACAAGATGCTGATTCACATATTTCAAATATTAGTAAGTGCACCCTACAATTTACCTCTTGGCTTTGCAACTTGCTTTCTACAGCACCAAGAAAATAATAATTCCATCTATGTAGTAAAATATGGTGCCATGGAAAGTTACTGGAAACAGAACCATATAAGCAGTAGACTCTGTCTGACCTGAAGAGGGTGTTCCTGTTAGCTTTGCATGCACCAATACCTATTAGGTACAGGCCTTGCAATTGGCCTTTTAGACTCTTCAGCGAAAGTTGTATCAGTAAATTTCAAAGTGTAAAACAACCCTACACAAAGGCAAAGAATGAAAACAAAATACCACCTTGAAGAAGTCTACTGAAGTAATGTTATAGATACATAGCAGAGAACTCGATGAGACTTGGAGACAGTCTCAATTCAGAATAGAAATTTTGCTTTTTCCAAGAGGGTCATTGGTATAGAGTTCAGTAACACAGTTGCAGGACAAATCCAAATCTAAACATTTTACTATTTAATTCTAGTTAGTTTTTTATATTGCTCTCTAGTACTAATGCTTGGCAGTTGCAGATTCAGCAACATGATCAACACGTCACAGTGCTTGTATGCAGAGGTTAACTATATGCCCCCAGAAAAAGGAGCAAGACTGCAAAATGGTGCAGATGAACTCTTTCCATGTCACTTAAACATGTGCATACGAATAAGTCATGCTGATATCGAAAAGATTCCTCAAGTAAGATCCTTCTCTTCCTCCCCCCCCCCAAAAAAATCTCCGTTTGGGGTAAAATCATAGAAGCTGCCTAACACTTTGGAAAGGATTTTAGTGATCAAATGCTGGCAAACATCAAATCTGCCGAGACTATTGCACGATCTGTAACCAACTCTCAAGATCAGATCATTTACACAGATGAGAATTACTATTCTTGAAACTGAGTGAACACTGTTACAGTTGATGAGTGGCCTTGCAGTATCTCCATCCCACAGATGCCATGAGCCTGAGCCACCAACAGCCAGAGGTACAAAGACTAAGATCTTCAGTCTAATACTCTGTAGAAACCTGAATTATACAACAAAGCACAGCCAGGCCTTCTGACAAGACAAACAGAAATATTGCTATGTAGCTATGGCTTTGTGCCCAGTCACTTCAGTCATCTCTGTCACTTTTCCTCTGGAGAAATATAACGGCTAAGTTGTACGCCAAGTTTCCATTCTTATACTGATGGGATGGAAAGTTAGCTTGGGTTGGTAGGAGATATTGCTGACTTTCCTCCTACACAAAAGTCCATCCTTTCTGTGCTAGAAACAATTCCAACTTGGACTGGATTAACCTGAATTACAAATGTATGATTCCAAACAAACAAATCTCACACTTTGTAAACAGTGCTCTACTATATTTATTATCAGAACACCAAACTTGCTTAGGGTTAGTTTCAACTTATGTTTTTTAATCTGTGACTGTTACTACCAGACCTGGGCCACCAGTGCTACTGCAGAAAAAAAGCATGAATTACTTTGATACATAAACAACACATAGCAGCCATTCTTCATATACATCACCCAGAGGAACAGTTCAGATCTTCTGACTTGTTTCCAAACCCTCCATGTAGAATTTTTATATGCAGCATGTCTCTAGGAATTAATTAGGGCAACACCGGCTACATATTGCACCCTAATTGTCTATATACTCTATATGTAAATACATATAGAATATAAACTACATTTTTGTCTGTGTGCAATTTATCCTTCATGAACATCAGCCACTGAGTTTCAAATAGTCCTAAAAGAACATTGTTAAAACCTACAGGGCAACACTGTGAACAAATGACTTATGACTGATAAACCAACTGCAAGTGTCCTTTGAGTCAGTAAGAATACTCTGCACAATGGACAACAGGCTGACACTGCTTTCTGACCCTTTATGCTTGTAAATACCAAAGCCAAAAAGCCTGACTACATCATGTAAATCTGTCAGTATTTTCACTCTGCCCTATACTCCTTAAAAAGGTTTTAAGAGATTCTGTAACCAAGAGGATGATATCAAGGGATTTATTTAATGAGAAGTTATTGAAAAGAAAAAAGCTACAGATTTTTAATCCATTTCACCCTTTTGCCTAGGGAAAAAAAAAAAAAAAAAAAAAAAGACTGAGCATTAATTAAGCTTTGGGAAGGGGAACAAAAATCATAATTGAGGATAAATTGTTGTTTATGATCCCAAATGTTCAAATTAATTCTCTTTCAATGTTTATTCTAGTGGATGTATGCCTTCAAATCACTTTTGTCAAGGTACAGCCTGTTTCCACAATAGAAATGTTGCCTATTCAAAAGTATATAGCATAGTTCCAATTAACGTACATGGTTCTACTAGCTATGAACTTCTAGAACACCAAATATTTATTAAATACTGGTAATGGTTCATTATAGGGCAGAAAGTATCACTATATTCGCAGCTTAAAAATTTATTTACTTATTTGCTAAAGGAGCAATGCATAACAGAACTGCTTTGGGACCGCCAATCACAGCTGATCAAAAACTCCATGCTTCTAGAAGCCTGACACTCAAAGCAGTATTAATCCAAATGGAAGGAACTACATTAACATGTAATGTTAAAATTATGTCCAATTAAACAATTACATCCATACTGAAATATTTTATCTTATCTATATAGAACAGTGACCAAGTTTGATGCATAATTTTCAGACTAGGAATAAGACAAGTATAGTGAAACTGATTTTGCTGCCGGTGAATACCAGCTCTTAAAGCGTGATAGACTTTGCTAAGTGGACTCTTTATAAACAGGCCTCTGGATGGTTTCAGAGATGCCACCAGAGAGCAGCAGCATCCCAGGGGTGGGGGAGGCGGAATGGGACAGGACAATGAGTCTGTGTTATGTGACATCTCTCTACATTTAAAAAAAAAAAAAAAAAAAAACACATTGCATGAGATGGTCAACAAAGGACATTGCAAGAATGCAAGACAACATCACAAGCAGAACTACAGAATGAAAACTGTCACTAGCTATGGAAGTAAATCCCAGGGCTCAACACAGACTGTTCTAAACCCAATGAGGATGATTTTTTTTTTTTCTATTTCTTTCCATTACAGATTAAAATATTTAATCACAAAAATTAAATACCTCAAGCAGAGGTTACTAGATCTATGGAAAAGTGAATGAGGTATTTCTATGAAACTCAGAGCTGTTTATCTATGCAATACTCAAGACATTACAGTGATGGGAAATGCAGAAATTCTATCAATCTATAATCTTAAGATAGAAACAAGCTCAAGAAGGCAAAAAAAAGGCCCCTTGATATTAAATTATAGCACGGTAACTTTGCTTTTCATCTTAGACCCATCACGTGGAAAAGAATACAGTTTTCAACACAGAAAATTAAGCAGTAATAAATATCATTAAGAATGATTCACTTAAAATTAGAAGTGACTACCCTTCTTCATCTGCAACAACAACTTGGAAAAGTTAACACCTTCATCATACCTTGAACATCAGACTGCACAATGTAGGTTAATACTTCCTATTTATTAAGAATATATTATTCTTCCTAAGAGACTTTTCTCACTAGTGTTTGTATTAAATGTCTTTTCTGGCAATTTACTTAAGTTGTCCTACACACCAATTGAGACCAAATCTACTTATTACAGATCTTTGTTGCTTTTACCATTCCAACCAATTTGACTGGCATCTCCAATTAACTACCCAGAAAACTAATGCTTTAGAGTTCCTGTCAACTAGCAGAGTAACTGTGTTTAGCCTCAGACACTGCTCATGACATCCCACGTGCTTAGTGTTTATGTTTTTCATCCTTAGTGAAATACGGAGTGATTTTTCCAGACTACACTGGTATTGATTACTCTAAAAGCTTTTGCAAATTTTAAGACTCCTAGATGTATCTTGTATCTGAACCCTACAGTCAGACACTTACCAATAGCGGTACTTAACAGTACAAACAGGAGAACTTTAAGACTTTAAAATAAGAAGTAGTGTTCAGCAGCTATAGAACTGTATTTTATTTTAAACAGCTATACATTTATATACCACATTTTTCCATAGCACCCAATACGTCACTTAAATTATAATCAACATTCATGCACACAATTTATGTTTGTATTTACAACGTATGTTTCAAAGGCTGTTCAGATGCAACCAGGCACAGATTTTCTGCTACCCCTAGGTTATGCAAGTCAAGGGCAGCACAAAAGTGGGTTCTGAAAACAAGACTGGTCTTTGGCTTTTGAAAGGTCTGTTATAAGACATACACAAATCACTGAAGTTCTAGCTTGTTCTTGCCTCATCTCATTGGGGGGAAAGAGGGAAAACAGGGATATTGTTTAGTTTCTTAAAATGTGAAACACAGAAACCAATAGAAAATATATTTTATGTGTTTCTGTAGACAGTGAAGATAAAGCTTTCTAAAATACAGATGTTTTATTTGTACATCAATGGAAAAGGTAATTGATTTGAGTCACTACAATCACTCCTATATTTAAGACATATCTACAGTATATTTATTTATTACTATGAATTTATGGCAGTTTACTATGAAGCAGATTTTACCAATTTATTTGGAAAAAAAAACAACCTGTTTCAGACAGCATTTCAGTGGCTCTTTCTTCCACTTTAGTAGGGGTTGATTCTGTTGACTCTGTTACTGCAAAAAGTCAAGTAATAAGTTTTGTTTGTTCATTTTTGTTTTGTTTTGTTTTGTTTGTTTGTTTGTTTGTTTGTCAGAAGTATTACCTATCAATTTCTGCACCAGGGAAAGATCCAGATAAAACATTGTGATCTGACTGACTGGTGAGTTCCTCAAGAAATATACCTTCTCTTAAGAAACCACTGCTTGTTACATTTCTCAGATATTTTTAATATCAACTGTTAGATATTTTTCAACCTGAGAGAACTGAGTTTTTGATCAAACAGAGGAATTATAAAATAATTACATAAATTCTTCTAAATTCTTCTTCTCATTCTGTATCCTACTAATCCCCCTCTAACTATAAGTACCTTTATATTATTATTTCCTGATCTTCATACCCTAAAACTTGCCTTTTTCACACAACATGAGCCAACCTCAAAGTAGCATTACCAATCCCTATAATCTGAAGATGTTTGGCATACACAATTTTTACTTAAAGTCCTTATCTCATAGGGTGGTATTTCTTTCATGTTTAGCCAAATTGCCATATTTTCTGTTGCCTCCCAGTTAAAGAGTATAAAAAGATTACCAGTCTCATTACTGCTTTCACTTTGATCTTCTGGTGTTCTAGAGGGTGGTGAGGGTGCTTTGCGCTTCATCCTCCGTAAAGAGTTCACGGAAGCTGTGTCACTGAGTGGCAGAGAACCTTTTCTTACTAATCCTGGAGGAGCCTAAGGAGGGAGACAGGGCAGGAAAAAGATTATTAGCAATTAAAGCCAACAAAATAGCTCTAGTAATTATTCTCTGAAAGTATGCATACTATATATTTGGACAGGAGAGAGTGTCTACCTATTACCAAATGTATTATGTTTCTCATCTTAATTCTTACAATTAAAACATACATAGACTTCATAGAGTAATTTAATATATTCACAGAGGTCCAAGACACAGAAGTAAATTGATTGTTATACGTAGTAACAGAGAATTTGTATTCTTTATGCCCTAAGGCCATTCTACAAAACCCAAATAAATCTTCCCTAAAATTATCTAAAATCATTGTGGAAAAAAGCTTCAGCTACAGGCAACGGAAATGACATGACACGTTTCCTTCAACAACATTCCTAATTGGATTGCATACGTAATGATTAGGATTTTGCTTTTCTACTCAAAATACTTGGATTTTAATAGAAATTCTTCTAATGCCATCTTTCAGAATTTATATTGGAAAGGACAACTGTCTGACAATAGCTATTCATATTTAATTGTAATAAATTGTAACAACAATAATTCTAATACCCACTGATGCTAAATTGCAATATTGCTCGCATATTATTGTAGTAGAATTGTTTTCTTAATTCACAAATAATCAAAAGCATTAAAAAAATGGACACAGGTTACCTTATAGAACACCAGATTAACACAGTTCATATGATACAGCAGCCCAATTTTAAATTGTTTAAAATATATATATATATTCCAACTCCAAAAGACGGCAGCTGTAAAATTGCCTGCCGCTCTTAACTGCAGTTTGCCTTCTGCTGAAGAAAACTTGAATTTCAAAATCTATTTGAATGATGACATTCAGGACCCTAGCAGTAAAGAGTATTTTGGCACTGGACACAGCTACCTTTTCTGTAGTAATTATGATCTAGTCTACTCACCAATATTACAGAATCCAGCAACGATGTTCGTTGCTGGCTAGAAGGATCCACACAGGAAATGGATGTGGGGATGTAGGGAGAATTTTTGTGCTTTAATTAACTAACCCACTTCACAAAGCAGACCATCAAGTAACAGAGGTGATATAAATACACCTACAGTTCTGTTTCGCTGATGATCCTTTCAAAGGATCCACATCACTGACAACAGAACTGTTGACCATGCTAATATCCAGGGAATAAAATATTTCTCTATCAGGCTACCACTGAAAAAGAAATATACATCTTACAGCAAGGAGGATATTAAAGACAAAAAGCTAGAGTACTTGGTTCTACATAATCAAAACTATCAAGAAAATTACTCACAAGAGAAAAGATACTGGCACAAGTTGTCTGTGAAGCAGTGTTTGGCAGCACCTCTTAGATCTCAGCAGAGTATCTTAATGAGTGACTGGGGATAGAGAAAAGCATCCCCTGAGCTACCCTGGGGATACTCAGTCATCTGTTATCTTATGTCCCACCTCAGTGTCATGTGTGACAGATCCCTTAGATACTCTGCTTGCACTGCAAGGAGCAGCAACGTCCAAAATGTTCACACAATTCTTCTACCAGTGATTTTAATGCCAAAGCAAGTAACTCACACCTTTTACAGGAAAGGGGGGCTCTGTGTTTTAAGGAGAAAAAGCACAAGGTGAAATGTTCTTACAAATAGCAGAGGATATGGACATAGCACTCCATTCCTAATTAAAAATACTTGCATGCTTGAATACTTTTTAACAAGTCAGATCCTGGATTAAAACTTCACACAACAAAATCACTTTACACATTAATAGTTTCTTATTCACAGTTCCCAAACAGTTTTAAAGAAAGTGAATTAATAGTATTCAGCATCTGAATTTTTGCAAGATGGAACGTCAAATAAAATATTACTTCCACACATGAGGTGTTTTTTTGTTTTGTTTTTTTTAAAATTGTTAAATCATCTTCCTTCTTGCTGCTGGGCAGTTCCATTTTTCTCCTTTCCATTCTGCACAGAAACACTGCTTCTCTGTTCAAAGGCCTGCACACTCATCTGCTTTGCACAGACTCCCTCAGCTGACTTGGCTGGCATGGAGTTCTGCGCATACTCGCTCAGCTAAACAGATGTCAGCAGAGTTCCCTCCTGCACAGAAAGAGTGTGTGTGGGGGGGAGGAATAATGTTCTCAGTGTAAGCACACAAATGCTACTAGAAGATTTTTATAAGCTTTTCTACTGCCCTTTGCATCCAAAGAAACAAACGATTTGCAGAGAGATTTCGAGAAAGTACTAAATGTTCCAGTTAAGGTTCAAGTGTTGAACAGATTTTCTCAGGAATTATTCAACATATGAATATTAAGAGCTTTCAAATCCTAACAAAGGCTGTAACGTGGAAATAGTACTTTAAACAGATGGGAAAAAAAAATAAAATAATGTTATTAAGACATATCTGACAAAGTTTTGGAATATACATCTGGGTGTTCATGTGTCATACCAACTGCCAATGATAACCAGTGCTTTATCAGTTGCACTTAAATTAAAATTCATGTTAGAATCCCTGAAATAATTAACTGTGCTTGTTCAGAAACAAGAGTGAACTCATTTGTTGTAACTTCCACAACATGTGCTGAAGTTCCACTTTTCATCCTGGAACAAACAAGTGGGGACACAAAGATTTTTAGCCTCAGACAGATGTGTACAGCACCAAATCCCACACCAGCCCAAGCTGACAGTTACAGGGAATGGTGATTCCCGAGTTCCAGCCTCTGTAAACTATAGGTTGTGGACCCTTCTAAGCATTTCAAAAAAACAAAAGATAGTTAACTAAGCCACAGCAATTTTGAAGATAGAATGGAAGAAAAAACACCAGTATTTGGGAAAGAATGTAGTGGAGCATTTCAGTGTGCATACTTCAAAAAAAGGGTCATTATATACATATTTTCATATCACCTCTTTTGCTCCACAGATAACTAAGTTTAACAGAGGCTCTGCAGTGGAATGGGATAACAAAGCACATTGCTAACCATACTGTTAGTTTCTCTTTTCTCCCTTCATGCAAGCATACAATTTTAACAGGGGAAAAGAAACAAACAAACAAACCCACTCAGAAAAACATTATATTTGCTCTTAAAATGCTTACACCACTCAATTTGTTATGTGACTTAAGCTCCCCAAAATACTTCAACTTAGCCGAAATACTATGGAGAAACCAATGTACCTCTGGCCATTCAGAAAGAAAGGACATACAGAAAATATTGATAAAAATTCAGGTGATCGTGTTCTGTCCCAAAACCCAATACCACTATTCTCTCCTATGGTTTTTCTAAATCATGTACAACTTCTCTAAATTGTTTACTTGACAGTACAAGAAATAGGGAAAAAAAAGTGAAGGTTATACACCTGGTATATTGGAAAATGATGATACATGTAGTGTCCAGCATCAACTCTGAATTATATCAGGATGGCATCAAATGATCTTCTTGCAAACTTCAGTGAGAGCCAACAGTCAGTACTGAGCATTTCATCTCACAGGTAACACTGGCTCTATTCAAGACCCCCACCTTCCCTCCCTCCCCCCCAGCGTTCACCATGGTGCTCACTGTACCGTTGCCTGACTTCTCCTTCAAAGAGCTATCAAGCTTCAGGCAACTGAGCCTCTGGTGTAACTTCTGAAATATGGAACTCATCCTCCTCAGCAGTCTTCCAAGTTGATCCATGACAGTGACTAATATATCTTTTCAGAAACACTTTATGGTTTAGTTGCTTCCTAACCCTCCTGTTTTCCTCCATCTTCTCTTGCTTTTCTAAGGGGTAGACTAGAAATTTCAATTTATTTGGGAGTTACGGTTGAGTAAATAAAAGCAAGCTGTATTTCTACACTTGAGAAGTTTAATCCATCACTTTAAACTGTAGATGTTTTGACTAAAAATCTCTATTTAATTGTTCCCATCGAAGCACAGTTTACTTACACTTCTTTACAAAAACTGAAAACAGTGTATGGAGACAAACATTCATGAAGAAAAGATATGAGGTATCATAGTCTAGGTTTTATAAATAAAGCTTTCAGAAGACAAAGACAGTGGCATTTTGGATATAATCAAATGCATTTATTTTAAAGAAACATTATTACTGGAAAACTGCATCTACTTTTATGAAAACTGAGGATATACATACTGCATTATACATTACCACTTTCTGAAAACCCTTGAGAGTCTTCTCTACTTTCAAGTGTTTTTAAACTTGCTAGCTCTAAATGCACTTCTGGAAAGAGCCATCTTGCCCAAAATTGGAACTAACAAACAAGTGAGGAATTTTCCATCTGATTTAATACAGAAATTTACTGGACAAACATGGTATTTAAACTGTACTAGTCATCTTTTGCATCTTTCAAAGAATAAACAAATCATGCTAAAAAATAACTTGTAAAAGCCACACACCTTCACAGCCATCATACTAATTTCTCACCTAAAAATAGGCACTATCTTCAAAACCTAATTCCATAAGCATTCTGAAATTAAGACAAAAAAAATCCAACTCTCATACCAGAATGTAAGTCTTCATATAAAGATAAAGCAGTTTCTTTCTTAAGGGAAAGGATGAAGCTGTAGGAGGTAAACATTAAAACCCTTTTTCATATTGTGAGAAATCGGACTACAATACACTGAGTTTGAAGAAAGACAACAGTGAGAACACTGTTCCTTTAAAGTTGGCTCTTTTCACTGTTGTCTGACGTTACTACTTCAGCATGTTTCTGTCAAAACCATGCAAACAGTTTATCCAAGCAAAACTGACATTTCACTGTCCTCCTTCTGGATATTACAAAAGAGTTTTGTCCATAATAAGGCACACGCAGAAAGTCATCCTGGTCCAGAAAAGAACTGAAGTATATATCCAGTTTGCCAAATAAACTGAAGGCTTCAGAATTAAGGCATTCTTAAAAGCAATGCGATTTGTAATTAAATACTTTGAGTAATACAGAAGCAGATAAAAGTAACCCATTAAAAATTGTATTCTAAGTTCTGTAAATATAATGGGACACTGCAAAACTCCCGGACACATTAAAGAGCCTAGCAAACACACCGGTCAGCCTAAAGTGCAACCAGAACCACTTTCAATTACAGCAGCAAGATGCACATTTTCAACAGTGGGGAATACAAGAGAGCAAATTTCTGTATTATTTACAGTGAAATAATTATAATCTAGTGTAACCATTGTACTTGCTGCATTACTGAGAAATGTACTGGACTACAATGGTATTATTTGGTCACTTAGGCTTGAGAAACTATTGATGCACATGCTACAGCTGAAAAATGCTGTGCAACTATCAAAACTGACTTTATTCTCCAAAGCTTACATCTCTCATTTCAAATTCTGTATTCAGGATATCAGTTCATGGAAAGACTAATTCTTACCATGCAGTTAAATAGTGCCCAATCTCATTTATAAAGTTGCAAATCCTACAGATGACATTTTACTTAAATAAAACAATTTTACATTGTTCCTCACCTAACACTTTGTTTCTAAGGAGACTGTCCTTTATTTTACAGTTAAATGAAACCAGAAGCTAGAGGTTCCTTTTTGTTTTAGAAACTTCAGTGAAGTTTCTTTCAGTGGAGTGGAGAAACTTCAGCTAGGAAACAAGCCTCCAAACCTTCCCCTTGCCAACATTACTTAGGTAGCATTCAATCTCACAGCCAAACAAGTATCTTTTGGTGGGTTACGTTAGTCAGGTAGGCCTATCACCTTTTTTCTGTTCTTCCAATTATGCACACATGGTTTTGAAAAAAATCAAGACGCTCATTCACCCATATGAAACAGAAAAGTCTAGGTGGGATAGGACCTCTGGACATCATTCAGTCCAACCATCTGTCGAAAGCAGGGTCTTAGATTAGATTATTACAGGAGCCTGCCAAGGCATGTCTTCATTATTTCCAGTAAGGGACCTTCTATCACTTCTCTGAAAAACCTATTCCAACATTAAATTGTTTTCACAATGGAGAACTTTCTTCTTATACCTGAATGGAACTTCCTCTGAAGCAACCCCCTGATGAGGGCCTGTAGGCCCTCATCCTGTCACCAAGCAAGAGAATACCTCTACATTCCCTATAATACCTTCTGAGCATCTGAACAGCACAATTAGATCCTATCTGAGCCTTAATTCCAGACTGTTGCGATCTCCCTGAATGGCATACCTACCTCTCTCCTCCCAGTTTGGTGTCAACTGCAAGTTTGTTGAGGGTGCATTTAACTGCGCTGTCTGGGTTGTTTATAATGATATTTAACAGTATTAGACATACTATGAGCTCCTCAGGAGCCACACCACACTACCAGTGTGGCTGAACCATTAAACATTTGAGGTGTTTAGTAGGTTTTCATCTTATCTTGAGTTTCTTCTGTCTAATCCATACCTTACCAATTTGTTAAAAAAAAAAAAAAAAAAAAAAAAAAAAAGTGTTGCTGACAACCATGTCAAAGTGGAGATAAGTGATCCTGTCCCTCAGCCTTGTACTTGTGCTGGTTACTAACATACAAGCCTTCATGTTATTCTTGCCACTCCAAGCTCCAGGCTTCCCTTTATGTTCCTGTCTACATCTAGGTATGTCCAATAAGCCTTTTTGCATTGCTCTTTAGGAATCGGTCTGTCTCCTTTCCATCCCTCACATTTTTGCACTTGAGCTCTATCAGCAGCTGTTTAACCAGGATGGTTTACATGTATGCCTACACCTTTTCCCACATAGGAGAACGGACCACTTTTGTGCTGCAGGGAGGCTCTCTCTGAAAATCTCTCAGCACTCCACCAGAGCAGTTTTGTCCTCCACGGAAGTCTCCAAGGAGTTTTGTCCTCCATGGAAATCTCCCATTGGATACTTCCTAAACGCTCCCTGATCAAGTTAAGCAATATGTACTATTGCAGTCCAAATTAATTCACTAAATGATATTTAATGGAAAACAGATATTAAAAGGACAAAATATTTTACACAAATTAATCCAATTCAAAGTGCACAGCAAATACTAACTCACATTTAAGTCTAAAGCTCTGCATTATCTGATAAACTACTGTGCAATAAAATCAGAATTAAGCAGAAATAATCTCAAAAGAAAAACAAACAAAAAAACACATGCCAAAAGCTTCAAAGTTCTAAAAAAAGTAGTATAAAATTGATTAATTTTTTGTGTATATTTTCTATGTGGACTTCTGTCCTTTTTTCAAGAGTTATTCAACTTCAGTCAAATCACTTTAGATGAATAAGAAATGTCAGTATAAAATAATAAAACTAAGCAATTTTGTTGAGTGACAGATCCTAGCCCAGCAGTCATACATTACTGTTAGACATAATAGGATATTAATCATTTAAAGTATGTTGACATTAATAAATTATTTTCAAAAAATTTGAATTCAATTAAAAGACAAACATGATGAGGTAAAAAAAAAAAAAAGAATCATGATTTTTTTTTCTCCAAAGTTCCTTTTATTAAAAATGCAGAAAGAAACCTTTGTCTCCTAATAATAAAGCTTTTCAGCAGGACACAATATACAAATTCAGAACTTTTGTTAAACAGTGCTCTCTTGTGGTTCTGTGTATCAATGAAAGAGTAAATCAACATATAAAGATACAGGCAGTCACAGTTTGAAATTTCTCATCTCTACATCTAACACAAAATAAATCCCTCAGCCTGGAATTTCATTAAGTTCTGCATTTTATCTTTTTAGCATGCCAATAACCTCATTTATTAAAGACCACCTTTAAATTCTGGATTCAAATCAAAATATGAAATTTTTAAAAAGTTTCAATTTGTAATGACAATTTTAACCTCAATCTTTATTTGGAATTCACAATTGAAAATATTGGAACTACCTTGCATAATGCATAGACTGTTTTCCCAAATTCTGATGGCAGAATTTCTGCAGTGCACTGTGCATATGCGTAACTTAAATATGTATCCAGCACCTCAAAGCTTCAATCAAGTACATCCCTGTTTCATTAAAATAAAAACTCACTTTAACTTGCTGGAAGCACAAGAATCTTAAGATTCTTTTCTAGGATTTCCTCTTTTTCTAGTAACATAATAAACAAACTATCATATATAACTGAAATGTTAAAAGTGACACATAAAACTAAAACATCAATTACAAGACACAGTAAAGTAAGGCAATGTTCCAACATTTAAATATGTAAAGGCTATTCATCCAAAAGACAGAAAAGATCCTCACAACTTACATAAGAAGTTGGTTTTCTATTTCCAAAATACGGCAGCTACATCGCATACGTGACAAAGACCAGAAGAAACGCATCTTCCAATTTCTCTAGTTATTTTCAAACTCAATTTCTTAAAAGCAAGCACTGCACTTTGATTTACCATTTATATATCTGCTGAGGCCTAAAGTAACAAGGCTATCAAGGTTACTCTCTCGAAACCTCTTGCTTTAAAAGAAGTGAAGCAAATGTAACTAACCTGTTCATTCCTATCAAGGCTGTTAGATTTCACAGTATCAGATGCTGGTCTGGCCTGGGCTTGTGCAAGTTCCTGGGGGGCACTCTGAGAATTTGGCATAGGTGGTAAAGGAGCTCTTCGTTTCTTTGGCATTTCAGATGGCAAAGTGCTTGAGTCATACTGCTTGCTAACAGTGTTGGATCTTGTGATAAATGTTGGCCTTGGCTTGCTCATTAATGGAGTTGCTGGGGCACTGGCAGCCTTGGGATTCAGGGGGAAGACAAAAATAAGTTACTTACACTTTCCAGAAAACACTAAACAGTAATGACAGCTCAATGTGAATAAGTTTATAGAAAATTTGCTTATATCAAGTTACATCTTACTTGTTCTCTTTTTTTCTTGCTTCGCTGAAAGAAGCTGAAAAACCCTTTGTTTTCTTTCTCTTTTAGAACATCTGAGTTTTCAGACATTTGGTAAGCATCTAAAACAGGAAACAATAGTTCTAGATGTTATTTAATGCACAGATTATTTCTCCCATATTCTTACTTTTTCCACTGTCTGTCATAAGCCTTCTGGAAGGATATACAAAGCACACCATAAATTGCTTACATTAATAGTTCTTCTAAAAGCTGTAAAATGAACAGGTTTCCTACCAACAGTGTTCATCCCCTCTTTCTCAGAGCTCAGAATAGCTGAGTTTCAGCTGCTATTAATACGCCCAGCACTTAACCCAACCCATCCCACTTGTCATATGTTATGGTTCATATGACAAAGGCCATAGCAGGGAAAAGAGCATCAGTCTGAAGAGACTTCTTCAGTTCACAATTCCCAACAGCTTAAATACATAGCAAAGTGTGAAGTGGGGCAGGTCAGGTACAATCGTGCACATGGCATGACTATGGAGAAACATCACTGAAAGACCTGATAGATGCTGCACGTACAACTGGCATGCAGTCACAGTAAAGATAACCACATCTTGGAGAATTTATCCTCTTTACATGGTCTTAACTCATGCAGACAATTAGTAAATATTGATGTTGTGCCTCTGATTTTCACTAGATTTAATTTTCTTAAAGAAATCTCATTGAATGCAAATGCAATAACAAACAGAAAGCAGCAGCAAGACCACTGTGGGACTAGAATCAATATAAGTGTGACTATAAATTTAATCAAACAAAGTAAAACCATACAGAAATATTTTATATACAGTTAAGTATATCCATTTGTGTATTTACTTTTCTTAATACGCATTTATGATAGGACAGAGATAATTGCTCCTGTCACAGTTAAGTAGATGTTATAAGAGAAGAGGACCCCATAAGTGCTACAGTTTCACTGCAGGTTTCAGTAAAGCCTACCTTGCAAAGATGGTAGGTTTAAATCGGCTGGTGATGTGGCTACAGAAAGACAAAAAAGAAAGACCGTCTCAATTTGAATCAAGGATGTAGTTAGAAGTTAAAACACAGAAAGCCAAGCTGAAACTTCAAAGTTAGGAAAAATAATTGAAGTAAAAGGATACATATCTTTACCACCCAATGCTAAAATACCATTTAATAGTGAGCATGAAGACATGCAACCACAGACTGGAATCTCAGATAGAGGTTCCATTTACATTTCTGAAGAGGAAGACTAGAATATAAAATAGTTTGCTCTGTAAATTTTGGATTGTCCATAACTTGGAAAATGGAAAAGGAATGTATAATAAAAATATAATCTGAGTAAAATACAATTTACATTTAAAGTCTGTTATATGGCACATCTCACTATTTACTTTCATAAAGAAAGCTGAAAATTCAGAGCTTAGAAGTTGTCTACAAAATGGAAATGCTGAACTAGTTTGCATTGAATGAACTGTAGCACATCTAGATTTCTTAGTTGGGCACTGCATTGTGGAAAGTGTGTATTCCCTTGTATTCCCTCCCAGCGATTTTTGGCTGTTACTCGATTCAAGTGACACATGGTTCACACTGCCTTCACAAAAGGCAGCTCTGCCAGTCTGTAGAAGACAGTGTGAGCCAGACAATAAACAAGACAATTCACTGTGGTTGCATGTAGTCCAAGTAATATGTTTAGGCAAGTAAAAAAAAATAATAAAATTCAATGATAATAAATATTTCATTTTTGTTTCCTCCATGAGAAAAAAAAACATATTCCAAACCTGACATTCTCTGATTGTTCAAGATAACTGCCTTTTGTGAAGTTGTTGAGAGAACTTTTGAAACCAAAGGATAATGTTATCACATCTAAGGGGGCACAGTTAGAGCAGAAAAGAAAACCATGGACAAAAATGGAACGGTGGTCCAGAATAGGAATGAGTCTGTTATTAGTACACTCAATACTGGGGCAAAAATTTCCTGTGAAAAATATCTGACATTGAATAAAACACATTGTATAGAATTTTTAATCACAGTGTATTAAGCCTTTCATTAGAGAGATAGGCTTACAGCTAAAGTTAAAACCATGATAGGATGTCTACACAAATATAGGCAAGTTAGCTAACAGCACTGCCACTAGACCACAGTTACAAAGATAATTATTACTCCTTCTCAATCTATATATGAAATTAACAAATACAAATACTACACAGGAAAGCACTATCACAATAGTCTAATATTTCAGAATTTTAAAGCAAAACTATGTATCTATGGTGTTTCTGTTCTTCTCAGCTCATCATGATCCTGTGCAGCTTCTGTGAGCTACGGGACGTACAGAATTATTGGTCTTTTTGAGAAGGGGCAGGGGAAGGAAAGCAATTGTTTTTAAATGTTGCTTTGTACTGAGCCACCTTTGCTGTTACCCAACACTTTGCTAAAAAATAAAACCTTTATATATAACATTTCTTAATAGAGTTACAGCTACACTTTTTTCAGTTTGAATTTGGTGGAAGATCAGTGAAACACATATCCAATTGCTTGAAATTAATTTCTTCACAAGTTAAAAACAAAAACAAAACACCACCACCAAAAAACTACTCACACCAAAGCAAAAAGTATACTTTATTGAAATACTGAGAAGCCTTTTTTTTTATTAGATCAATTTACAAAACTTATCTTATCTTACCTCGACTGATATCCATGGCATATAATTCTCTTAGTCCAAGGTCATTAAGAGATTTTGTCACATCAAGGGCTTCTTGAGACTGGTAATTCTTCAACAACACAGTGTGTGAAGGATCAAACTCACATTTACTACAGATAATTGGTATGAGTTCTTGAAGGGGTGAATGCGGACTAACTCTTACTACTGTCTTCTGTGTCTTCTTGTAGTTTATCACTACCCTTACTGTTTGCTACAGGGAAGAGAATTTCAAATAAATATCCTGCACAAATTCTGAAACAACTGGCATTTTCATAACAGCCTTACAGTAATCACAGGAATTCCCATTAAGGCCACCTTTAATGTTACACATTTAGCAAGATTACAAGTGAAACTAAGAATTCATTTGCAATTCCCTTCTACCCAAGGAAAGGACCCATGAAATAGCCTGTTCCTCCTTTAGCATCTGTCAGTTGTCTGTCCAGCACGGTACACACTTGGACTAGGATGCCCTACTAGATTAGGTAGCTAGAGAAGACAGAACATGAGCCATGAGTATCTATGTGTGGGCGTAGGAAAAGGTAAAAGGGCAGCTGAAGAGCTCCCCTGGCCTTGTTTAAGTTCTTTAGATAAATTAAAAAACAACAAAACAAACACACAGCATTCTTTTATACAGCAGGTTCACAAAGGAAGAAGGAAAGATTTAGGCAACTCCCAGAAATTGCTTTAGTATTTCTAAAAGCCCCTACCTTCTTAAGGGTATATGTTAAAAAGAAGAAGAGCAGAGTAACAAATAAGTACAGAAGCATATGCACAAACTACACACAGCAAGACAGATATTAAGAGTTGATTTTCAATTTGCAGAAGGCTATATTCAGCCACACTTCACCTTCAGAATTTGTCAGGACACTAAGGCATAGGATTTCAAATGATATTGTAATGTTTCTTTTTTTTGGTAGCAAAGATGCCTGATGCAACAAATTAAAATATATTTTTACTCTCAAGAAGAGGCTATCTAGAACATAGAGTCAAGCTTTTCACAGGGGTGCATGGTAAGAAGATGGAGATACAACAGGAAAAGCTGAAACGAGGCTGAGCTACCAACTCAACTTGTTAAATACAGCAGTGATTGTAATTTGTCAATACATTATTATTTTAGTTCTTACCTCTGGTATAACTGGAACAGGTTTCTTCTTATCCATTTGTTTTGGCTTTACAATCACCTTTTCCACTTCAAGCATCCCCACTGGTGTATTAGGTTTGAATTTAATCTGGCTATTTTCTGCTGATACCAACTCTATGGTATAACTTGAGGGATTTAAACGATATTGTGCACAGAGAAAGATCAGCAAGTCCATCATCGGCTTCCTGTAAAACAGCCGTAATAGCAATTAAATAGGCTGTAAAACAAAGCGTGATACTAAACATTTAACATTAAAAAACAACCACCACCAGCACTAAAGAAAATGAACAAGCTTACACAAAAGTATACCAAACGCTTGAACAGAGCAGGATGGGTTTTTTTGCTTGGGTGATGTGTTTCCTGAGGCCACTAGGGAGTGGCGGACTAGCCACCTCATTGGATATTTAATGGGAACTGTATCAGTGGTGACAAATGCCCTGCTATTTATTAAGAACAGTCTCCTTTCCAAGCTTAAAATTTTGGTATCTACTTTGAGATTACAAGAAACTTTATTTTCAGAAATTCTGAGTGAGCATGAGCAATTTGGAGGAAGCGGCTGAAATGAAGTTTGAGGAAGTCACCTTTTATAGATTTAGGGATCACCAAATAAGAGCCAGGTGTTTAGCACATATGAAAGGGAAGAAACTAAATCACAGTACAGTAGCTGAATGCCATTTCTTGAGAAGCTCTGTGTGATGCAACAGATGTCCTTTTCACAATGAAGCAAGTCAAACTGAGTTTTTCATATATGATCACTAGCTGTATGTCCTTTTCTCTCACAATACAATGAAAAATATGCAAAACAACATATTAAGATAGTAAATAAATCCAGAAGCAACTGGGAATACTCAGCCTAAAGATGTATTTAAACGGAAGTATCACAGATGTGTTACAAAGACTAAAGGTAAGGAGAATACAGTAACTTTGTATATTACAGCAATATAAATAAAAAAATTGGTTATAAAATTGTCACATCACTGGAGCTAGTCATTCCTATTTTTATCTATTTATTTTAAGAATAGGACAATCATCTGTAAGGAGCATTTCATTTTGACATCCTCCACATCTTGCAGTTACAGCTACAAACACAGAAATCTATCACCTACTGTGTTTCACAAGGATATTACAAAAATAATTTTAAAAGACTGTGAAGCAGTCAAATGCTGTGTTGAAAAGAATACTGAAGTGTCTAAGTGAAAATTAATACAGGGTTTGGCTAGTATGGCTTTATCAGAAATCTTAAATTCTAGATGTAATCGCATAACAGATGGAAGTATTCTGGTAGCATAACAAAACGTGGAGATAGCATCTACAAAGAGTCAAGATAAGCAGAATCCTAGATGATATAAAGATTGTGAATACATTTATACATTAGTAGGAAGTTAAAACAGACTTTTCATATGATACAGATCAGTAAAAAGAATTAAGAATGACTGAAGCTTGGAAATTATTGTTGGCCCTTTAATTAACCCTAGAACATAATCCATTTACACTTGTTCTTAAAGAACAGGCTGTGCATTCCATAACCAAACTGTCTCCTAATTTGTAGCAGCTCGGCTGGACTCCCTGGTGCACGTACTGATCTTCCAGTTACTTTTTTTTTCCTTCCCCTGGATAAAGTTTCTGCTTGGTTAAATGGCAGAAGAGAACACTTGCCTCAGGAGACTAAAGCAGGAGGAAAAATAAAACCAAAAACCGTGCAGAAACAATGTTCTAGAAGGTGTCAAAAAACAGCTACCAAATAGTCTGAAGAGGTATAGAAGAATGTAATGAACTCCCATGCCCTCATCTAGGAGATAGAGATCACCCTGAGGAATACCACAAGAAATACACTGAGCATTGGAAAAACAAAACAAAACAAAAAAACACCCGTTCTTTCATCTACACACTGCTAAAGGAGATAATTTATTTCAGTTCTTCTATCATATATCACAGCCTGCTTCGATTAGAACTACTCTGTTTCTCTTGCTTCTAACCCATAATAAAGCAACTGCATCCATCTCACCGTAATAAGAATGGAAAAGGAGCTGTAAACGTGAATCATCCTGTTTCTGCATTTCACTGGAGGCAGGACAGCATGGGAAGAGGGAGCCAGAGAAGACAGCAGCCAGTACTTCTAGTAGTGACCTCTCTAGCTATTCAAGAAGTTACGTGTTGCCATTTTTCAGGTGTATTTTTTATAACCCAAATAGCCTTAAAAGTTGCCCTTACTCTGGCCTTTGGTTGTAGGAGAAAGGTACAAATGCTGAGGATGATCAGAACAAGAATTCACAAGCAAAGGTCACAGAAAGCTGTCCTGTGGAAATGCACCCCAGTGACAAGCGCAAGCCCTCGCCTTAACAAGAGTCACAGAAAGTGACAGACTGGTAAATGAGAAATGTAGCTGTTCACAAACAGCAAATGCAAATTAGTACACAAAAACAGCTAATCTCTGCAAATTTGCTTTCTATTTGTACTTCCAAAAATGTCCTGCTCAACTGGAAGATGCTAAATCACATTCTCCAAAATGTATAAAACTTCCTTTTATTAAGAAAAAGAAAGTTATAAAAAATACTGGATCAAGTGTTTAAAGGAAAAAATGCAACAAGTTTCTGCATGCTGCTCCAAAAATGAGGGACAAAACTTTGCTACATTAAGAAAGTTGTCATTCTTACATGATCAAATGTTAGAGATGAGGTTTTCCCATCACAAGACTGATGGATGGTAAACACAACTGAACAGACAAAATCCTGTTAGCAGCCACCACAAATATTACTAGGTATGGGTGAAAGATAATAATAAAAAATAACACACAGGCAGTTTGTTTTTCTATAAATCTCTGATTACTTAAATCTATAGATCCCTGGCCTTCCTTGCAAAAGCGTTTATTAAAGCTGTTCTCTAAAAAAGGCACTTGTTTTGATGAAGAACAAACAAAGAAATAAAAAAGCATGCAGGAAAACCCCTGAATTTGTTACCAAACAAATGTAAGTACAATAGATTTTGAAAAGTAGGGCAACACTACAAAGCTGGCTATTCACTGGCTAACTACATGGAGTAAACCAACAGTTTGTTAAGAATAACCTAATGACTGAAAATACTCGAGAAGGGATCAAATGGAAGCTCAAAAGGCTCTATTGAAATTCAGCAAAGCTAAGGTCTGTCTGAAACGTGTCTGAAACTGTAAAGCTATGCTACCCTGCAAAACTTATTTGATGCACTATTTCCAAATAAAATACACGTCATTATTATACTGGCTGTCGAAAACTCTAAATTAATCTACTGACACATATAATGGAAACTATTTATTGCATTTAGAGAAATCTTTCTCAAACTGCATTTCTTCCTTGTGGGAAAACAAACTTCAAAACAATCAAGTTGCTAGATAAGAAAGTTTGTCAAGTTATTTTTGATTCTCTTCTTTGGCTGCAGAAAAATCTGAAGTCCTGTGCTGTATTTAAAACCAATGAGAAGATTCAAAAATTTCATACAGAAAATGTAATTACACACAATGTGATTTGACTGAGGATATATGCAACATAGCTTTCTGGCACTTTGTTATGAGGAAAACAAGATACAGGGTACATGGTACTCAGAAGCATGGACAAAAGGACTGAAAAAAAGGAGAGACCTGTTGGAAGACACAATTCTGACAGCCAGAAATATTCCTTGCTGTAAACATGCTAACAAGAACACTTTATGAAGCATCCTAGTAGTAACCAATTATTTCAGAACATTTGTTTTAAGAAATATGACCTCAGATTTAATTTATCCTGAAAAATCAGATGCATTATTATTATTATTCCAGACTACATCATCCACCACAAGCTGATATTTTATACCTAGGAAATGACCTCATCAACTCTAGCAAATGACAAAGCATGCAAATGGACTTGAGCTACAAAATCTGTTATCTCTCATTAAGATGTGAAGTGGGTGTAGCTACATGTTTACCCAGTGGAAAAAAAAAAAAAAAAATCAGTCTGCACAAACTGGCATCCTAACCGATCTGATCCATTGCTGTGTTTGAATAGTACTTCCTTAGTAAACCCACTGTGATAATTAATACACTATTGTAAGTCCCAGGATTTATGATTTCAACTCACCAGTCAATTTCTAAGTCTTTCTGAACTAAAGGATACTCAGGAGTTACACAATCTATATTGCCAATTAGCAGACTGAAGTATGCATTTAAAAAAAAAAAAAAAAAGATTTCCAAAAGCTGTAGCTAGAAGCTTAGCTTTCTTAGATGAGTTATAGATTTTGCCTGAAGTGACGATACTTTTTTAGGACTCATGGTAGTCTATAGGTAGTAGTACTGAGCAAATGCTCAACACATGACTTTGTAGCTGAGTAGGAAGCAGAACTCATCTTTAAGGTCTAACACAGATATCTTCACAGTATCTGAAAACATCGTGTATCTCACAAACCAGTATTTTTCCTAGAGATCTGCAGTGACTATAAAGAATTCACAACTTGTGTATTTTACTGAGTAGTTTAAAAGTGGATGAAGGTCAAAGTAAACTTGAATAGGAAAGAAAAATTAAACCAAAGCGTCATTCTGTGTAACATACCTCCCGTTAACTGTAGTATATTTGATCACATCTCCTGGCAGGACCACTGACAATTCAATGTCTTTATCGATTACATTCTCTTTCTGTTCCATGATGAGGTTGGCTGATTCTGTGTCATCAAATGGACAAACAGCAATGGGTTTGGGTTCAGATGGAGGAGGAGGTGCTTTTGCTTTTCTTCTGAAATAGACGTATAAAAATTAAGAGTCAAGTTAATTGAATGACTTTTTCTCTCCTTTGTAGCATACAAAGGCAAGACTTTTTTTTGAGCATTCTCCAAACAGACTTACTAGATTAGTATAAATAAAAATACTGTACTACACAGTATGCAGCCAAATTGCACTGGCTGTATGTCTAATCTATAGGACAGACAGACAGGAATAATCACACTTTTCTTCCCCATTTTTTTCTTTTGATTATTAAAATCCTTTAAACAAATCCTACTAGCTCTAGGTCTATTCATTTCTATATAGTAATAAAATACCAGTATTACCAATCCTACTCTGTTGTAATATTCCTTGACATTTCAGTCACAATATGCTTTCACATTTTCCTCTCACCTCTGTGATTTCCTGTCTTTATTTTCTTACTATTCTTTCCTGCCTTATTTCACACAAACCTTTGCAAACCTGAAAAAAAACAACACCACCTAATGGTCCAAAAGAAACATGCTCTGCATCTCTTAATCTGTTTATGTTACAGCAAATTCTGAACACAGGACTCATTTCTACAACATGCCTTTCTATTCAAATCAGTTTTTACATTTCATGTATATATTTACAAGGAAAACATAGTACTATTAAGAATTTAATCATTAGATGAAAAACATCCAATAGTGTGGACATGCATTACCTCATGAGAACTTTTTCATTTCTTATAAACATTTTTTTAAAGACTAGAATGAAGTCACACACACTAAAAGCTAAAATACACACGTATATCATATATATGTATTTTATATGGATATTTAAAAACATAATATACCAAGTTTCCAGAAATATGCTTGCAATTTAGATCCTTGGAGTTGTACCAAAGTTTGTTTACTTTAAAAACAACCAAATACATTAACTTCTGGAGATATCCTACAGAATTAACCCAAAATACTGAGAACACAACAGTTGGAAACATACATCTTCCTTAGCAAAATGAAGTTTAACTTACAACAAAGAACAAACAAGGTCCAGAACAGCATTGCAACAGACGACTGTGTAATGGAACTTCACATGACTGAGCTGTTTTTGAAAGAACTTGAAGTTTTGAACTTCAGAACTCCAAGCTGAATAATTAACTATTCACAGCCTCTCCAGGCTCCTCAGGAGCACTCCCAGACATCCAAACACATGGAATGAAGATTCATCATCAACATCTACGCCTCCTCTCTGCTCATGTTCCAAATTAGTTTTGGTGTACACCTCCCTCTGCATACAAATCGAGACACGTGGTGTGAGCTGCACATTTAACATTGGTCTCTACAGCAACATGCCCGCGCTGTTTCTGGGTTATGTGAGTGTTGCAAAACGTATGAATCAAATTGCATTTTACTCCTCTCCCAGTTAGTTTTTTTTTGTTTGTTCTGTTGTATGAGGTTAGCTTCCGTATTACTACCAAAAATAATATCAATACCAATACAACTATAAAAAAAACTATATAAATATAAAAACCACTACCACATTAGTAGTAAGAAATAAAATAAAAATCCATACCCAAAGCAAAGCAGTACTGCTTTTCGCCCTCCATATTCATCCTTACATCTTTAGGTGACTTCAGATGATATTTACCACAACTGAACTCAGAACTTAATCCCTGAAGACTACACAATACAGTAAGATTTATCTGCAAATGCTAGTGGACTCTATTTTCCATTAAGCAGACAAATGCTATTCCATTGCTGGGACTCCAATATCACTACAGAGAGTGCTTAATCCAAAACGAACGCATCAGTAAATGTGTGGTCTGCATCAGTAAAATGCAGCCTTATTTACAGTGTGCAGCTTGCACTGCAGAGAGCTAGAACTGGAAAAAAAAGTAGCCAAAATTTGAGTGCAATAGCTGGACAGATGACACTACACATAGCAGCGTGCACACACATGGGGTTAGGCGAGGCTGATTCTCACCTTACCCCAACAAAGGGTGGCATACGTACCCTACCCATCCCTAAGAGACCTTCATTTTCTTTATGGTGAGTTACGCTTTTTCCTGCCCCACTCGGAGGAGGAAAAACCTCCTAACACATGTCCACAGACGTTATACTGACTTCTTGGCAACCTCTTATTAAGCAAGAGGTATTCCCATACTCAAGTTTTCTGTTTCTTCATTTTTCACCCATTCTCTCTTCTCTCTCTCTCATTCTCACCCCAAGCAGGTTACATTTGGCCTTGCAGATTTTTTTTTTCTTCTTCTCTGGCGTCCAGTGCCTCTGCCTTCTCAGATGAAAGGCTGCCTGACTGGTGGTGGATGAAGGCCTGCACCCCCATGGTCCCAGAGCTGGTACTGGGCAGTTAGAGGAATTAACATGAATGTTATTCTATCTGTAGGTGTAAATCAAAAGCAGCAAGCAACAGGCTGGAGGAAGCACTTGCAGCAGCACTTGTAACCTGCAGTCCCTCCCCTCCCCTTTTGCACTCTGCAGCCTGCAAGAAGCTGCTGCAGCTGCTTCCTCTTAGAGGCATCCTCCATACGCTGTTTTATTCAAATGCCAAAAGTCATAAAACCAGCATTATCCAAGTAACCTCAACTCTATGGCATCATTTCAAACTCTTATCCATCATAAAGATTCATCAAACAACAGCAGCCCAGTTCTCTCTTGCCTCTTCACCTCTACCAGGTACTGGGAGAGCAATTAGGTTTTCTTTTAATGATTTTGTTAATAAAAAGAGAGTGAGTGGTTAAGCTATTTTTTTCTCCTGAAAAGAAGAAAACCCTTAATTTTAAGTAAGACAAAACGCAACCATAATGAAGAGAATAAATCAAATAAAACTAACAGTTCAGAAGTCAGAAAAAGGTGCTCAGTAAATGGCCTCATTCACAGCGCTTTTCATTTTCAGATGGCTTCCAGATGTGCTAGGAGCTAAGCAGACCTATTCTAATCTCATTTTCAAAGTAAACATCAGAAGGAGTTAGAACAACCCAAAACATACTCTTTATTTTCTTGGCTACTACAGAAGTAAAAGAAAGCTGCAGGAAGAAACAGCATACAGCTTATTTAGCTACAACATACTAAAAGGGAGTTAAAATAGAAACTGACTCCAAATAAGGCCACAGGTCAATTAAACTCCTCTGGAAATTGGGCTGTAGCATCCCATACAGGTCCCAGCACCAGGTCCCAGTGCCACCAGCTGATGGACTTCTCTCTGCACCGGGCAAAGCAAGCCTGCTGACCCCCCCCCAAAGGGCCACCCTCCCCACTGTTTCTCATCAGCTAAACAATTCCAGCTACCTGCTAATCTCCAACAGCTCGAATGTCAGATCTGTCTGATCAACTGCTCAAAACAAGGTCCAAAAAAAAATAATAAACCTTTGTCTGCTGATTCCTCCTAGCCCTGGAAAAAGGCAGTCAGAGGGATGTTGAAAAGAGTTCTTTCAGCAAAAATGCAGATAGAAGATTTCATCATTTTGTTAAAAAAAAAAGAAAAAAAAAAAAAAGAAAAAAAAAGCAGTGCGTCTTTTTAAATCAAAAGCAAGGCCACGGAGTCAACATTTTATGTGCTTCACATCCCACTTCTGCATACCAAAGTTTCATTGCTGTATCTCAACATATTTCCTGCTTGCAAAAAAACAATAGTGTCAATGATCTGAATGTGTGGAAGCCCTTTTTAAAATAAAGATCTGAGTACAGTAAATAAATAAAGCACATATTTATTTTATGTTATATTTTAAAAAAATAATGAAAGCCACAGTTTCAAAAAAAAAAGCCCTGTCAGAAAACTACAAGCAGTGTATTTTTAACTATCAGCAACTAGAAAAGGGCACATTATAATAATGAGAAATACTTGAACTTACAGTGACCTGGTTATTCCAGTTATTGCCAGCACGTCCTCTCAATAATGAACACTTTTCCCAAAAACTGGAGAAAAAGAGGAAATTATCTGCTACATAACCAAAGGCTACAGCATAAACAACCACCTCTTCAAGTCCTGTTTTCAAAGAGTATTAATGTTTACAGCACTTAACTGCCATCCTTAAACACAATTACATGAGACAGTGCACAAAGACAGCTTGATAGCCCTTTCAGTGACATTAACTTGGCTCTAACCTCATCAGGACCATCTCTCAAGTTTTCCATGGCAATCACATAAGACAGTAAAGGCCAGAAGGGGCCTCACCTGCAACTGCTCAGCTCTCAGGTACTGAAAAAGTTCATTTGATGTAGCAGAATAAAAACTTTCTACTGCACAACAGATAGATTTAAGTTTGTTAAACAAACTAAGTTTTTTCTGGCATCACTAAGAACATGTGTTTCTATGAAGGGCAGAGAGGTTTTTTTGATACTAAACTTCACAAAATGATATGCCAAAACTGCTAGCAGCACATTTTAAAATTTTCACTAAGTCAGAAAAGCAGCTAGCTCTGCTAAGACCACCTGATGAGAGGAAAAAGGCCACTGCAATAAAGCTTCTTCTAGAACTTTTCTTGCTTTTGATTTTGCACTCAAAGTAGTTATTATAACATTTTCTTGATTATTACAATAATTCTGTGCCACTGCTATGCAGCAGCAGCAAACAGCTGCAACACCTTGCACATCATCTGCTCTACAAAGGAACAGACAAACAAGAGTTAGGTCTACGTTAATATGTTCCGTTTACAATGATACATCAGCAACACAGACATAATATTTAAGCCACTCGTTTCTTCTGCAAGCTTCCCAGTTTAGTACTCATCTTTAATACTCACAGAATAAATTTGTCTTGCACAATAAGCAGAGAAAACACCATCTTTCCTGCTGTTTATTCACTTCTGTCTTTGGGGATTCGAGTTTCACAGCATCACCGCTGCACATCTTCAAGATCAAGCACTACTTGCTAGGAAAATGCTCAGTGACTACTGTAGCACCATTGTCTGATTCTTGCTGTAGTCCGTAAAATGACTTAAGTTGTCAAGATAAGTCACTAAAAAAAAGCTTTTACCTTTTATAAAAAATCACAGCTATATATTTCAGGACATATGCATACATACCCTCCTTTAAAAAAAAAAAAAAAAAAAAAAGAGTATTTCATAAGACATAGGTATTCAATAATCCACATTTTAAATTAGTTTGCGAGATGGAGCTCCCTATTTGGGATTTGAAAATTACGCAAAGACATGAAAAATGGAGTAATTTACAGTAGTGTCACTTTCATCTGCAGTATAATTATGGATGATATTTCTATTTCCTTTACTGAGAAGTAGCTCAATTTTCATTTATATTGTTCTTAATCTGAATACTAACGATAGCATTGACATACCCACGTGGCATATTCTTCCTTTATCCTGGGAACTCTGGAATACATGGCTTCTCTCATTACAGTAGTTGCAGAGCTGCTGTCAAACGTGCATAACTCCGCATAACCTTGTGATAGACCAAAATGAAAACACTCAAGCAGGAGATCTCTTCCCACCCATACTACCACCAGCACAGAGAAGTAGTCTATGTATGAGCACAGGATTTACCTTTTGTGCACATGAAGCATGAAGCTTTATTCTGTCTACAATCTGATACTTGGCATCTGTTCACTCACAGTAAAAAAAAAAAAAAAAAAAAAAATGGTTCTTCCAGACATCCTACTGTATGTGAGTCTCTGATGTCCTGTGTGTTATTAGCAAAGGACAGAACTCCTGTGTTTCTAAGTTACCTGCTCATCATTATGAGGAACATCGCATGATATCCATAACAGTCAGTCAAATGATACTACATACATACAACAGCATACGTACGTGGGTTACTGCAAGCAAACATCTTAACATTTTGCAGTATATCATGGTAAGTCCACCCACCAGCATATCTTTAAAATTATATTTATTTCATACCACAACACTGTCATGTATTTTTCTTATTTTCAGAGAGACTTATCTTTCTCATCTTGGATTCACTCATTCTCATCCTGTCTTCAAATCTGAAGTTGACAGAAAAGAAAGGACTGAAAGTCCTTTTCTTCAGACTGCCCAATGAATTGGAGCTCTTCTCAAAGTGGAAAAAAAATCTCAAAAGCAGAAAAACCTAATTTATTTATAAGCTTACAGAGATCGCCCCCCAAACACTACAACACTCAGCAAATAGAAGTGAAATCATCACCTATAACTATATACATTACTTCTTAACCACCTGTCACTGCTGTTTGCTGCATCCCAGCTCTTTATGTACATATTTCTAACAAGTTACTTTAAAAAAAAAAATGTAGATTTTTTTCCAATCACTTAAAGTTTCAGTTCAAGAAATCAAAAGTTATGCTACACATGTAGCAAAACACCCTCTGCACTGCTTTGTTTTTGTGATTCAGATGTCTACACAAAATTTGGGTTAGAAGAAGTGCTGCTGAAGAGGTTAGTTTTGATGTACTCTAGTATTCTTCTTATCTATCCTTAAAATATTTTAAAAATATTTATCCTTAAAATTAAGCAGCTCAAGTACTTGCTATACCAGCCTCATGGCATCTATACAATGTGTCTATCAGCCTTGATACCAGACTTTCATCTCTAGATCAATACCACTGTTTGATACACAGTCTCTATCGTTATTTCTACTATAAAACCACCAGCTGGATATTAAGATCAAGGTATAGATCAATGAGAGGCAAGCACTATCCATTCTTGGAAGGTTATCCCTTCAAGCCAGGCTTATGATACCTGTAGGACAAAACGAAGGGAAAAATATTTGCTGCATCTGCTCTGCAGATAAATGTGAGCTTTCAGGTTCCACACTCATCCACTTAGCTATCTGGGGAAGATTCTGCATTTATATTGTACAGATATGTCTAGCAGCAAGTTCAGTGGTTACGGAAGAATAAATGTACAGAAGTACATTTCAACTCCAATTTCCAGGTGGAGGAACAACCATGAAAATCTTCTAAATCTTTTGTGATAATGAGGTATTTCACTGTGCACTTTCTATACAAATTCACAAGCCTGAAAGGAGATCAACACTGCAAATTATTTCTGGTATTTTAAAAATGTTACATAAGAGATGGTACTAGAAATGAGGAATTGAGAAAAGGGTTCTCAAAAATGAGAACACCTTGTACAACTGATATACCAACTATCTGATATGCCAGCAGTGATGCTACAGATGATATGATTAATAATCTGATTTTTGAAAATCATCTCTATGACTTTATTCAGTGAGGATCCAGCAAGAAACAAATCCTCTGCAGAATTTCTGCCCAAATTTATATGATTGCTACAGGTAAAAAGCCAAAAAAAAAAAAAAAAAAAAAAAAAAAAAAAAAAAAAGTAGAATACCTGTTTTTCCATCCCCTTCCATAAGGGAATTGGACCAAGAATACGAGACATCCCAGGAATCAAGGTATGTTTTCAAAGCTCTCACTAGAGAAAAGTTTTTCCTAATCAATGGGATGTGTTGAATCCCTCCCCAACTAGCCTCAGAATTCTGAAGAAAAGAATTTTTAAAAAGAGTCTTATCCTAGAGAGAAATAAATCACAGGACTGGGACCGTAACCATGACAGTAAGGTGAAAGCTTAATGGAATCTTCGGACGTTTGGTACACACTGAAAGCAAGAAAGCAGCAAATGAATCCTTCAGTTCCCTGCAGACCATTTGGAACAGACACTTGCCCGTCTGATTGTCTGTCCCCATGGCAGTGGCAGTCTTGAAAACAGAAGAGACTGTATTCAAGCCATAATTCACGCAATGTTTTCTCCTATTAGAAAAAAAAGGGGGAATTCAGAGGCAACAAACACAAATCTGTATGGCAGAGGCATGTTTTTTGTTGTGGCCCTCCCCATATTAAAGGGGCACCAACTTCACGACAGATTTCTGTAGCATAAGTTTTTAATTTATACTTAGTTTTCTAAAAAAGCAAAAATTTGTTCATTGCCCTTAAAAGCTGAACCATAGCTACCATTACAATAACCTTTTCAAGGTCACTTAAAACACATGAAATACTTCCCAACACTTGAGCACAGATCGCCACTGACTCCGTGTTACTTTATGTCATCCAGCAAAACCAGTTAGCTCCTCTCTAGGCATAAGATTTGCCCTGCTGCTAGGAAAATAGCCAAGAGCTCAGAATCCTAGCAGGCAACAGAGGATGAAAAATACATTATTCCATAAATTTGCATAAAGGTTATTATTATTAAGAAATTATCAAAACGTATTCTTACACAAGTGATCTTTTATACCACATTATACTGTGCCAAAAGTAGTTATTTTTTCTTAAAAGTAGGGGGCAGGAGGAAGGAAGTGGAACAAAATCACTTCCAACAGCATTACTTCCAAGGAGGTTACGAACTTGGACTTGTGAAATACATAGTGTTAACACTAAATTCAAATTTGGCATGCCAGTGCAACATGCCTCTGTAATAAGCAGATACTTTGTGGAAAGGTTGCTAATAGATATTAAGTACCAAATGTGAAAAATAGGTTTGCTACCAAAAGAAAAGTCAAAAAAATTGAATGATATTCAAAACTATTAAAACTACGTATGACTCATTTAGACTTTATTATATTTACAGTTATGCAAACAGCTTGACAGAGAAGAGAGCAGGGAAGAGAAAACGGTAAATCTGTAACAGTGATTGAGTAATATATAACTGGCTGAATAAACAGGAAAAGAAACAAAGAGCAGCTTGAACTGAAATGGGGAGCTTAACCTTTGATACACTAATAAATCTAACAAATATTTAAAACTCGAGCAAACATAAGTTACCTCTGCTAGGAACAAACTCTCAAATCTTTTTTCAAGAATTTCTCTAAAAGTGTGCTCACAGAGATATTCTTCTCCTATGACCAGCAAGAAAAGTTCAATTAAGGGCTTGCAAAACCTAAATTTGCCCTTCTGGTCGTTATCTCCTAGTCATGAAAGCAGGTATAGCGCCAGGCTTTTCAAAGGCTGGAGATGAAACACCTAGCTCTGCTCATGGGTTTTTCTGCCACTATTCTGAACATCAATAGAGTAAAGAATTGCCAATTTATCTGAGCTTTTCTTCTGTTCCTTTTTCTCTGCCATTCAAAATCACATTTTAAAAGTAACACTGGAGGCAGGCACTGGATAGATTTAGAGGCTGGGAAAAGGCAAGGAAAAGAAAAGCAGAACCACTCAGTAGCACAGCAGCCAGCAAAGAGACTAGCACAAACCATTCCCTTTTTCCTCCCATATACATGTGCCATCCAATACAGGTAACATGGGTGTACCTGTGGGTGGGCAATACAGGTAAAACAATGCAGGCCAGTACCTGGGAAGCTCTGCAGCAGGAACACGGAAGACAAACTTGACCCCTCTTTTCTTTAGCTGCTATAAAAGGCTGGGTGCAGCTGCAATGCTCCAGTCTCCCAGGTGAAGAATCACTGAGATCGGCTCTGGGAAGAACTGGGAAGAATTGCAGCTTATTTTGTGTTTTCCAGTAGGTAGTTGGAACAGACCAACCTTTCTCCCTGGCTGAAAGCTCTACAGCCACCAGCAGTCTTCTGGCACCTGGGTCCTTTAGCTCCCTATAGTTTGGTAAAACTTCAAAATGTTTTGTACATTCGCATAAACAACTCATAAGAGGGTTTAGTACATTGGAGAACAGACACAATATGAAGCACTGGAAAGGACTGGAAAGCAGAGAAAGTTTTCTATACTGAGGAAGATGATTTTTAAGTTACAGAAACTAAACAGATAGTATGTGACACATGAAAAACTGGCAAAAGAGGAGCAAAAGGGAGTTACTACACAGAACCATGTCAGAAAATTAGTTAATTACAGGAAAGAAAATGCAACAAGAAAAAGCTCAGGCTAGGAAATTGTACTAAAGCAAGCATTACCTTCACTAAATTGCAAGAGAAACATCTCGGCACTTTCATTTTTCAATTTAGTTGCTAACCTGAGAGCTAGGGTGTAACAAAGAGGTTTCCTCCCACATGTATGAACAACGTGGCTTTAGTTCCACAAACATCTCAGGCAAATGCTCTGTGCAATACCACAAACACAGAGAGTGTCCATCTACCACCAGATTCTCCTGCTCATCTCTCACAGCATCCCCTGTAGCACCCGCACCCTCAAAAAGTGGTGGGAAAGCCCTTGCCTTCAGGAGCAGGGTGGCACTTACCGCCTCTTCAAACATTAGTGCCGCTGCTGGAGCTCAAGCCCAGTCTCTCAAGCATCATGTGGTGCGATGGGTGATAGGAAGCACAGCTCGAAGTCCTAGCCCAAGCTCTTTGTAGCATCCACCTGACCAGCAGTTTTCATACCCACTTTTGCTGCCCCTGGCAGCAGGAGCCTCCGTCCCCTTTGTCCCCCTTTAGCTTCAACTCCCTCATTGGTTGGCAATTCAGGGCCCACAGAAATGCTACAATATCCTCCCCCAGGCTCATCCCCATCTACATACAAGAGCTGTTGTTAGCTCCCTCCTCCACTTTCTTCTGAACACTCAAAATGCCCCAGATCTGTTTCTTTTGTGCCTGTTGCAGGAATGCAGTAAGACGATGTTTCTTCAAAGGAAGCTGTCTCCTTGCACCTCGGCAGGTAACAAAGCTGTTCTGGATGCCCCATTACTCCATAGAAAGTCTCTGCACTTTCTGAAAAAGGGAGCAGGGCTTCAGCCTTAACTTTACAGTAGGAAAAAAGTCTTTAGGAAAGGGGGAAACCTATTTCTTACTAACCTTTACAACAACTATTAGCAGCAGTAGTAGCCTGCTCAGTGGAAAGTAGGGAACTTTGCTATACATTAAGCTGATGAGTAAGTGACTTGCACTAACTACTGGGCTACAACACTGTATTCACCTCCTGAATGAGCTCACAGCATGGACTCCACTATATTAAAAACCAAAAGCACTGACTTCGACAAGTTTATTAAAAGGTACTTTTTTCCCAAAGTTTTAGATAAAAATTAGATGAAAGACGAGCAAAGTCTCTGTGAAATAAAACATTCCTCAATTAAAATAATTTAATTCGAACTTTCAGGCAGCAATCTGTAACTTAAAATAACAGATGGAACAGCTTCTGTACCCAGAAGCACACCACTGAAATTCTAGCAGTCCATCTACATGGATAAACTTACAAGTCTTTATTCACCCTGGTCTTTGAGCCAGTAAGGGGATAAAAAGGCTTTTGTACCTTGGACTGGAAGAATTACATACTTTCTCTGAAAACAGCACTAGAGACATCTATTGTTTCCTTTTAATGGTCTGTGTTTGGATTCTGACTACTTATGTACTGTCCTATACTTGAATCTGCCTTCCTTACAAGAACAAAGACTTCAATGCTGCTACAGGAACCTAATTATGGTAAATATTTTTCCTCACAACAGGAGTTCAGATGAGTTCAACCAAACAAGCAAGGAAATGCTGTGTAAATACCAACACTTTCATCCTCAGTCTTGCAAAATATTTGTCACCTTACATCAAACATTTCCAGAATTCCCATTCACACCAACCAGAAAAGCTCTGCAGGTCAAAGTTTTACCTGTGCATATCAAACAAAAGTGCTGCTAGTAGGACGCTGCCCGGTAAGATAATGTATTACCTGGAAGCCTCCTGATCACCTAAACAAGTAGAGGGAAGAAGTACAGCTAAAAGTGGTTAAACTACTTTTCTGCTTACCTCCAAGATAACTCAGGTCTCTCTTCATTAAAATCAAGTGAATTTCTTTCAATGACATATGTAGGTAGAAGGTCTGGAGTAAGTGTGTGCATGGCAAGCACACTGTCATTTCTTTCTTTTACTGGTGACATCAGTAAGCCTACCTATTTATAATCCCACCACCTGACCAAACAGCCTATATAGTACATCTAGAGATTTGTATAGTCATTAATCCTGACACGTCTACTTCAGCCAATTCAAAAGAGTATTAAGTAGCTTTGTTGTATCTTCTGTGGCTTCATACCATAAAAAGAATCCAATCCCATCACCCATACTCCTCTTTTTTCTGGAAGACAACTTTAATGGGAAGTTTTAGAATTAGGACTCTTCCTTTCTCCATGCTTTTTTATCCTTCCCCATTTCTCCATCCGTAAGACACCCAATTAACACGGTTCAGGTGAGCAAATTTTAGTGGTTAGTGGAATACTTTGGTAGCAGAGGCACATAACTGTAAATCCAGTTAATTTGATCCTCAGTACTACCTACAAAATTATTGAAGCTTAAGATCTTGAGTAATCAGCATCACAAAAGATCAACAATTATGCTACCTGGGAAGAAAATGACTTTGCAGTCTTTAAAGTAGGGTAATAACAGAAGCTTCATACCATTGTCAAGAAAAACACAAGCTACTTGAAAAATAATTCTCAACTCAGTTACCTGTTGTCAAAGTCAAACCTCACGTACACAGCAAGATAAAAACTGCTTACAATTAAATCTGCTCAGGTAATGGGAAGGAATGCTGTCAAACTCTTTTGGGCAAGCGCTATTCCTGTTGTGGCATCCTGCAGGTTCCTATCATTAGTAAATACTGCTTCTAGATCTGCACCAGGCCACAAAGTGTTTTGAAGCTGTTTGTGTACCACTTCAGGAGAGGATAACATCTGTGCGCAGTGACTAACATCATTGACAACTCCTTAGCTGGCCTTTCTTACCCAAGAAGTCTTGCCAAAAGCATCCGCTCACCCTGGTATCAGACAAAGTCAGTTTTACCCAACATGCAAGGTTAAATGAAACAAACTATCAGATCAACGCTTGGTGGCATTTCAAATAAAGGGCAGTCTGGAGCCAAACTTCAAGAGTTAATAATGTTTAGAACTGAAAATCTCGCAACTATTTTAATTGCTTGAAAAGCTGGGGTCAGCAGCAATACAGACCCAGCCAGACTTGCAGGACTTAGATCATCAATAGTAAAAGTTTAAGGGACAACAGGGTATCAATGTAATCTAAGATACCAATACATTCCTTGTGACCAACTTGTGCTACACAGGATAAAAAAATTAAGAAATCCCACTCAGAAACATTACCTGGTCTAAGGGCTGTAGCTAGACATATTCAGTTAATGTTCATAGTGTCTGGTTTTCTTTATTCCTTGGTATCCTGTGGTACTTTTATATACTGTTTATTTACTTAGCAATTTCCTTCTTAGGGATTTCACATATAAAGCTGTACATTTATTGCTGTTGATTTTTTGTTGATTTGCACAAAACCTTTCTATGACAAACTGATATAAAAATTCTCCTAGTGTTTTTTCTTTTTTTTTTTTTTTCCCCCCAAGCTACCAGAACACACATGAAAACTAAAATATTGAGAATTTTAAAAGACCTGGTAAAAAAGAGTTTAGACAGTGTATGAGAAAATAAGATCTATTGGAGAGGAATTAAAATGTTTTCTTATTTCTTCAGAATTAGAGTTTTTAAATGCTTCTCATTTTTCCCATAAAACATACTACTTCTACTAATCATCTTGGCATCACTGTATTGCCAAGCATTCACTAAAAAGGAAAAAATCAACTGACTACCCTCAGCAGCAAAAGGGAATATATGCGAACAGTTCATAAACACATTTTTATTTCTTGTGCATGCATGCTTCAAGAGAAATAAATGATCTAATTTTGCTAAATACAACACTACAGTGCTAGATACAAAACACTTTCTAAAGATATTCCTGTATAGGTCACTCCTTTAGAGTACATGAAACATCTGTACTAATCCACAGAGTTGTTTCTGAGACCAAAAGGGTATGAAGATTTGCATATCAAGCAAGAACAGAAAAAACAGCAACAACTTTCCAATATTCATTTTTATATCTCTAGATATCTTCAGTTTCGGTTGTCTGTGATTAACCAGAGTATTGAGAATTTCTATAATAAGTGAAAAGAGAACAATCAAACAACCCTCCTACCTCAAAGCCTAATAGGCTGTTAAACACAATGGATGTGTACCAGTTATCTACATATGGAAATGTTGGTCAGAATTACGTTTTTTATTTAAAAAACATCAATGGGGACAGATCTGTGCAGTTGGAAGCTCTTTGAACCTATTGTCTCCATCGTTGCAAACAAAAAACTTTTTTATTTTTAAACTATCTGATATTCCATCTAACCCTGAAATAGTTGATTATTTTTTTTAAATAATATCCATGAGAAACTGAAGTCTGAAAGTAGCAAGAATAGCAGGAAACCTGGATTACTAGCTAAGAATAGGCAATCTTCCAGATTAAATTCCTGCTTTATTAAATACTGTTTCTTCAGTTGCTTTGTACCTACTGAGATGACATCTCATCTGTGATGGATCAACACAGTCAAGTCTCCAGGGAAGGCAAATAGTTTTGTTCTATCAAAAAGAACTGGAGAGGAGAGCATAGACAGAGGCTTCCAAATGGCTTGGAAGCAGACCAAGAATTTGTTTTTCTTAGGCAAGTCACACATTAACAAGGAAAGTTGATTACAAATTGTATAGTCATTCAACATGAAGGGGAACTTAATTATTTTTCCATTATTTAACATTTGGTTTAAGGATTTTATGCAGTATCATTAGATGATTCTATTGCATGTTCTCTTTTCACTTACTTGGAATACTTACAACACAACAAATCACTTCATGTACGTACAACAGTAAATATAAGGACATGAGACCAGAGAGACCACGTCATGATGTCTCATATGAAAACCGTATTACACGTTTGACCATCCCTATTCATCCTCTCAGAACCTACTCCTCCAGTTCCATTACATCCTTTTGGAGAGGCCAGAACCGCGCACTGAATTGTCATTATGCAGTGGCACAATCATGTCATCTTTTCTTCTCTACTCCTTTACTAATATGCATAAACCGATTCCCATTGAATTTATCCAAAGTTAATTTCATCTCATTTCATTATCCAGTCACTTGGCTTTGTAAAAACCTTCTGTTAGTCTTCACAGCAATGTTTCCTCTAATTATCATGAATGACAACTTTTGACTGTCACCTCACATTAATAACCTTTTTTCCAGGTTATTATTATGGTGAACCAGAAGTTCCAGCAGAAGTCCCTGTGGAACTCCAAGGTGGCCTCCTTCCAAAGATTCCTCATACTTTGTTCCTATTTTTACACTAATTTAGCCACGCAAAGTCTACCATAATATGCCACACTTCTTTAGTTTTCTTGAAAGTATTTCTGGGCATACAGAAGATTTCTGCTAGTCTATAACCTAGAGACTATCAGCTGGTTTCCATTCATCCTTTTGGTTACCACAGAACTTATGTTCTATGTTCCTGTAGCATTAAATAAGACATTTATGTTGTAGATATAATGCTACATTGAAGAACACTGAAGAATTCCTCATTTTATTCTAACCATGCTTGTTGCATCACAGTCTGCAGAGAAACAGAATTTTGTTCATTTAACTGGAATAGGTAATTAGTACTTACAAGCTCTCATCAAAGCTGTGCAAATCAAGGACAAAATGAGAGTGCTTACTCAAAAAAAAACTTCTACTAGGGACAAAAAGATAAGCCCACATTTGGGCTACCTGTCCACAGGGTGACTTCCCTTAAACTGCTGCATGACTCTTCCATCTCTCTATCTCAATTACTACCTTTTATTCTCATTTTCACATCAAAGATCACTCTTCTCCCTACTCAGCACAGAACTTAATACGCAATCATTAGCAGCATTTTACACCTTGCTGAGTCACATTTCATCTCGATTGCTAAGGATCTGCCTCACTATCCCACAGCTGTTTTAGTATTTTCTTCTGTGCCAGATTTCTTCCCAGAGAAGAATTTTTAATAAAAAATAAATAAAATACTGGAGAAAAGAACCACGAAAAAAGGCATACAAGGCTTAAAAGGTACAGCAAAAACCCACAGGGCCTCATGACAGTGAAATGCTTCAACTCATGCTCACTGTTCAGTGAAAGAGAGATCACTAGTAGACATTATCCAGAAAAATGTATTTACTTAAGAGCAAAAAAGAACTGCAAATTGCAAGGCAGTCATTAGTTTCTTGGTTTCAGGGATTCAAATGTATTTGAGAGAATATCAAACTGAAGTTGAGGAGTCATTAACTGCCCAGAAATTATCACTTCAAGAAGCATTTCCTCCCCAAATACTGAAGTTATAGCAGAGAAGTTGTAAACAAAACAAAGCAACCAGAATAGCGTCATTATTGTGATTACTATGGTGGTAGTAGTGCCACGGCACTAGCGGTTGCTACAAATAAAGTAAAATAAATTAAGAGACAACTAGGGTTGTAGATAGGGGGAACTTTTTTTTTGTGACTTGACTTATGCAGCATGTTACTATGGCTAGGTAACAGATGGTATATTCTGTTTCTCCTGCTTTGACACAATTCAACAACATGATACAGATGGCTATAATGTAATTCTCATTAACACACATTCACAATTTAGTATAGCAATAATGAAATTTTCAGGTCTGGAATTTCCTGTTGGTTAATTAGTGGTTAGGTTAATAGCCTGAGGAAGTGCACAACCCATAAAGTTTTCTTATTGTTTAATCATATAATTACTATATTGTTTTTTTTCTGGGAAAGCTCTCACGACAGATGCAATGTCACAGCAAAGCTACCTTTATAACCCTCCCTGTTTGTGCAACAACTGTATTATTTCATTTAGCACTGCATGTAGGCAGGAAAGCCACAAACAGGCCAAATTCAGCTGCCTCTGGGAAGTTTCAGCAAGACTTGTTTTTATTTTAGAGATGCCAACATATACTTTAAGAATTGCTTGCATACATATTAAACTAAACACCAGGGAAAACCCAGGATCAACATTTCTTGGTCTGTTGTGACAATGTTGCAATAAGATCACCAATTAATGATCAAGTAATTCCTTTTTATTTTAATCCCAGTTTATAATCCTCCACAAAAGCTTGGAGCACAGCCTATTCATAGCAGTACACCTAGATCTCACCGCACCTGGGAGCTAGAAAAAGGAATGAAACAAATAACCACAAGTCTGGCTCTCTGGTTATTTCCATAAATGAAGCTGTTGCTGTGGCACACACAGGTGTAACACTCAGTACTGCTCCAACACTATGGTTAAAACAGCAGTGGACAATTCACAGCTGAAAGCCAACCAGAATTTAGTAATCCATAGGCCAGTGTACCTTCATGATCATGTTCCTCACTCACCCTACAGGATGAAAGCTGGAGGGACAGCCAGCCCCACGCCCCAGCCACTCCTCCTCTGGGTGGCACAGGCGTGGCCCCAGAAGGTAACCGATACTGCGCTGGGGCTGTGGCACAGCGAAACTGGTCCCTCGGCAAAACTAGCTCCCAAAATGTTGCCAAATGATGCAGTTTATAAATGAAATAAAAATAATAATCTCCAAAAAATCCACACTGGAAAAATGTGGCAGTCTTGTACCAACTGAGTAGCCCATACTGAGTAACCAGGCAGAGAGCAATGGAAACTGTTCCAGCTTTTAAAGTGCTCAAGATCCAGAAGAGGTTAGCTGCTCCTGAGCCATTGTCAGGGGACACGGAGTGAAAAATGCAACTTGTGCTTGGAGCTGCATAATTAAAGAAAATCTTTATCCAACAATTTTAAACTCATAACGCAAAAAAAAACACACAACCACAACCAATCAAACAAAAACTTTTGGACCAGCCCCATCCAAACTCACTTATGGCAGAGAACTGCAGGGAAAAAGAATTAGAATTTTCTAACAAACACTGTATTATTTAAAGGTCAGTACAAGACATTTTGTCATATTCTAGAGACCTCTCATCTCTTCACAATTTACTTAGACAACACCAAGGAGAACTGGAGCAGTATTATTTTCCTTAACCAGCAGAAGCAGGAGCCACACACAGCAAAAGACTTTGGCACACTAAATGTCAATATGGGACTAATTCACCAGTCAAATGTACCCAAACACACACACACACACCCCAAAAAAAAAAGACCTCTGTTTTTGGAGATCTGAGAAATACAGCTCCAAACAGAGTCACTGTGCTTCCTTAAATCACTGCCAGGGGTCTAGGAAGTTAATGAAAAACTGACAGACAGAATAAAGCTCTCATGGTGATTTTTCTTTTGGAAAATACCCTGCTTTAATTCAGAAATTTTCAGATCGAAGTTCCTCATACAGGTTTTCATAATCACATCTCTCTCGACAGAATAGTCTGCACTTCACCAGTTATTTTTATGGCACTATTGCTATAGGGAATTTAGATGTAGCTTTAATAGGAGGTTTAACAAATTTCTTGTTCTGAATGTTTATATGATACGCTGCTGCTTTAAGAATAAATATAAAAAACACCCAGCAATAACTCCCTCAGTTCCTCAGAACATTCAGAGCAGCTTATCCTGTGGTGTTCTCTCAATTTTTGGAGTTTGTGTGCTTATCAGATGATAAATGGCAAGGTTTATAACTCTAGATCTATATGTAGTCATGCAAGTTCCAGGTACTTCCTTAAAGTGAAGTAAGCACAAGATGATGCAAAAATAACACCTAATTGCACTGGGATCAATATTAAATTCTGTACTGAAAAGCCCTCCCCATTTAATGATGTCAGCATGTAATTCAGATAAGAGTTTGTTTTACAGGAGCTTAAACTGGTTTACAGGAGGGCGCCCATTCCAAATGGATGCCTGGGAAGCAAAAGACCACAGATGCACAGACAGCATGCAGGAAGGACCATGCCCCAGGTTCGCTGCTACCCAAAGGACAGGAATGAGGAAGAAAAACACCCTTACTGAATATGCACACACATCAACTATTTAATCCAGATAACAACACATCTTTGGTATCAGTATCACTCAATTAAACTGGGAGCCTATCTTACCAATTTCTGTAATGGGCATATCATGTTTGGGGATTCTCTCCAGCATTTAAAAGTTCAAAATCAACAAAAAGAGTTGAGAAAATTACTTCCAAAATTCAGAGCTAATTCTAGACATAGCAGAGATACAAAAAAAAACTGCTCAACAAAGCAGTTGAAAATTGAAGGTAACAGGGTAGTATCCTTACTACCTTGTGCTATTTGCACAATTATGGTTTGAAAAAAAAAAAAAAAGCGTAAGTGCTTAAATTCAGTTGTCTGCTCCAAACCATAACACGGGAGTAATATTCAGAAGTGCAAGTGCTGCAGTCACACTCAAGCTTTGTTACACATGTATAGCATTAAGAAAGTTTCTTGTTTATTTTTAGACAGCCTAGAGCATTATCCTAGAGACCTGCCAAGAGCGAGCATGTAGATAAACAACAACAACAAAAAAAAGTCAATCAAACAGAAAAGCAATGTATTCTGCAAGCTAAAGAGACAAAGGCAAAAATTGGCAAAGCTCATGTTTTACCACCCCCAATTCCAGCATGTTACTGGAACGTCCACTTATCGAAACCCTCTTTGTGCTACCTCAACAGTAGGTCCGTGAGATTGTGACTAGATAAACCAGATATTCTAGAACACAGGTACTACACGCTGCATTGCATGGGCGTGCAGCTCAACACAGTGCTGTACCACTTGTGCAGCCCGTCTCATCTGTGCAACTGTACAAAATAGACACTTACAATTCTGATTGTTAAAACACACCAGGCTCTTACAAGCTCTTTACAGGGCAGGGCTGTCAGCTCAATTTTTCTACCTGCTCAGAAAAGAGGCAATAGAAGTATTCAAACACTTGCCTTTGTGTGGAGTACAAATACTGAAATGCTATCAAATGAAAAAGCGTAGGAAGAACAACACTGAGTGAAAGCAGGGAGAAAGAAGAAAAGTGAACGGAGCAGTTTAATGAAGCTGAGCTCTGCTGGACCAAAATGGGAGGTGGGGGGGAGCAGACAGAGAGAGATAAGTGAATATATTTTCTTGTCCTGTAGCCTCTTATGCTATAGCAAGATGACAAATCTTTGTAGGTGTCTTGTCTTCATATGGCAATGGAAAAAAAAAAAAATCACGTTATTGTAGTGACATACCAGCCACTGAACCAGGTCTGCTCACCTGATATTTTCTACCCTCAGACATATTAGACAAAGGCATAATACTCATCGAGTGCTTATGATTCAGTGTTTTACTTTAGCCCTGTCAACTCTGCAAGCCTTCAGCAGAAAGGCAAACAGTTATGGTAGGTGACTATTTCTGGCAATTTTCTTTTTCTATCAAAATCTGAATTAGGCACCGCATATCACAGAACTGAAGGAACAGGATGCATGAACAATGTTTTATATGGATTTTTGGGGATTGTTTCTAAAACTAAAAAGTTGTTTTTTTTTCCCATAGAAGTTGATAAAGGTAGTTTTAGAGGTGAGCTCATGTGACAACTCCATATTTTAAAGAAAGACAAACAGAAGTACCTATTAAAAATATATGAAAGGGCATTTAGCATAGTCATAAACGCCAACTTCATAACATCTAGCACAAATCTTCCTTCCCAATGAAATAAAGTGCCATCACAAACACAAACAGGCTCTTCTTCACAAGGCTGAAGTCTCAGCACAACTTGAATCACACTGTATAAACGTTTTTATATGTATTTTCTTAAATTAAAACTGCAACCTTTTTCTGATCCACAGAACTGAGACGTTTTGCTAGCCAAAACTTCTAATACTGAAGGGACTCAAGTTGAGACCTGTGACACACAAGAAGGTGCATGCATGTGTATATTTCAGTTTTCTGGGTTACGTTTTAAGAAAGAGTAATCAGAATTGTCCATGACTTATATTTGAGTCATTCCAAAAAACATCCACTGAACAAAGAACAAGATTTAATGTACAATGAAGCTATTCTTGTGTCTTACTGTGGCCTGAACGAGTTCTGCAATAAGTGTTTTAAAGCACAAACTCTTGTTTACACATCCCCACTACTGCAGAACCTTAAGTCTGGTAGAAAGAGCAAACAAGCTTCCTAAATAAAGATGAGTAATCAGAAACTTGTCAATTACTCTCCCTCACATTGACTTCCAACTTTGGCTGTTGCTACCCAGAAAGCCAGGCTTCCAAAGAGATGTATTTAACTGGTAGTAGTTTTAATAAAATAAAGTAGGACCATCTAGTAACTGCCTTTAAAACCTTTTGTTTCACTGAATTAACATCAAATAGTGAGAAATTCAGCATTTTGCTTATATACATGGTGCATTTCCCTCCCGCCCCGCCTTTTTTTTTTTAATTAAAAAAAAAAAAAAGGTTCCTGTCACACCAGGGAAGTTCTGCCAATGCTGGAAAGAAAACTGAAGATTTAGTTCTCCCTCTTTATGACTTGACAGTGCCACACAGCAAGCAGTGCAACTTGCTGCAGTACCAGCCCTTTCCACTGCTGGCTTTCAGACTATAACTCAGGTCCCCCATCTACACTTCACAAGGAAGTTATGGTAATTCAGAATAAACGTTAGCTTTCTAGAAGAGACCAACTTTCGTAACTGAGATGCATCTGAATGCAAGTACCTGTGTATCACAGAAAGCACGTACACATTGAATACGCAGCTTGATACATTGCGTGCTCTGCTATTTACATTTCAGTTAAGGAAGGGCACCTTGCCACATCTGGAGGCACCAAGGCTGTGCCAGCCCAGGCTCACTTTGTGCACTGCTCATGTGCCCCAGCCAGGTGCAGGCAGTGAGTGCTCCACAAAGGTGAGGAAACTGAGGCAGGCAGCTCAGGCCAACAGCCAGGTGATGCAAGGTTCTGAAGAATTAAAGGCCAGGAAAATAAAAGCTGCAAAAGGTATCCCAGCATATGTTATGATAGTTATTTTAATAAAATGAGCTACTTCTGTAGCAAGAAAACACTGAAAGTACATTCAAAGCATTGCCAGTAGTAACTCTTACAATATCAAGGGCAATAATTTTTAACACCCAAAAATTTAGGCAAACAGCTCTGTTTGGACAACTGAGTGGCAGGGCAGCTTCCAGTAATAAATTCTGGAAGCAGGCAAAGGGCTGTGATAGCGTGCCTAGAGAAGTGCTGCTGCAGCGTCTGCCTGCAAGGGTGATGTTGGCACTGCCACCTAGAGAAGAGAGACAAACCGGTCTGCTCTCTTCCCTGCCTGAGAGGCTGAGCGAAGATACAGAGAGGGAAAAACACTGCCTTTCAACCAAAGATTTTGGCAAGACAAAGCTGGCTACAAGGAAGAAAACTGGTTCTGCTCTCCAAAGCAGGCAAAGTGCTGAAAATTTCCTCCTTAATTGCTTGCCTGGTATGAAATATCCTCAATCTTTTATTACTTACTCTGTATGTGAAAAAATCAGTCTTAAACCTGCAGGTACTTCTCCTACTAAGATTTAGACGCTTTAAAACGCTGTAAGGCAAAGTACAACGTATCGCTGAAAGCACAACCGCTTTTAAGAATGCCCTATGACCTCCTTCAGTTAAAGTCAGCAAAAATGTAGATGTCTTCAACGAAAAAGAGCAACTACCTACATAAGAAATCTAGATAATTTTTTTTTATTTTTTTTTTTAATTGTCCTCCTACACAACTGACTACAATACCTAAGGCATACTCATACGCAGCATGAGCTGGACCAGCTGGACCAGTTAACATGCTCCTCCAAGTTATTGCTGTCAAAGGGTAGGTACATTCTTTGCCCTCCTGCTCTGATGTGATCTTTCTATTTCAGCGACCAAAATAGCCAGTGCTTAGAGATTTGATGCGGAAGATGACTGAAAGGCTCAGAAATCCTCTTTCTGTTCCTCCCTCTGAACAGGTTTTATAAAGGCCACAATGTGCTGCCTCCCACAAGCAAGGCAAGAAAGTCTGCTGCATGATCCTTGCTAAGCAGGTCTGCAGCCAGGAGCACAGGCGTTTTAGCAGTTCATATCATCTTCCTCATGGTGGACTAGCAGAAACTGGCTAGTTTAAAAGAAACCAAGAAAAAAAAAAAAAAAAAAAAAGCCACAGGGTGGCGGTGCAGGTAGGCTGTGTTTTGAAACTGTTTAGTTTCTTGTTCTGATTAAATCTGATCATATCTAATCCCGTCTGTACAAGACAGGAAACTGGCTCATTAGTTTTTTCTTCATATTGTTCAGCAAAAAATATTCCTAGAATATAAATCACATCTTGAGAGAGACACTAGTACAAAGACATCAGGATATTTCATAAATGCATTAAACGGTTTTTAAGAGCATAAAGCAAAAATAATGAAATTCTAAAGATACTCTAAGAATTGGCGTGTATTTTTGATTCACTGTTTTGTTTTGAAATAATTTAACAAACTTTCACAATGCATGTGTATTTTCATACAAAAGTTGTATTGTTTTCTTCATATTGTATCTTTTTATCAATAATAAGATTGGAGAAATCTCTAAACGGTTCTCTGTGAAACATTAGGTAGGACAGTATTAACTTCTAAGAAAGTGAATAAACATTTGTGAAAATGGTCTTAATACTGCATTCAGTACTACCACAACTTTTTAAAACACTTCTCACGTATGAAAGAATCATACACCATTTGATGCAAAATAGAAGACCTAGGAGAACAATACTTCAAAGCTGGACTTAAAAGTCTATTTTCTGCATTATTGCCCAAACTCCTGGTGTTTCAGTTAAAAGCCAAAAAGGGTTACAAGAAAAGCTATTCCTGTTCATTTAGTGAATAAACTGATATTGAAAGGAGATTTGGAGGTCAGCCAGGATTGCAACAGCAACTTTCCACTTTCAAACTAAAGGTTTCTTCAAGATATAAATCTGGTATTTCTGTAGTTTCTAAGCTAACATAAGACCATGCACATATTAATCACTTGAAGTCCTAGATAATTTTTAATATTCAGTTTTGAAGTATGAGCAGCAGCAATTAGTTTTCCTTGTCAATTCTTACAGTAACAAATGAGAACAAAAAGCTGTATTTTAGCTCACTTGCATCATTTCATGAACTAGAATGCCAGTTCATCTGCCGTCACTTTTTCTTATCCCAGAGGGCAAAATTCTGAAAAAACAGACTATTTTATTCCCTGGGGGGCTGACAGAAATTCAGGAGGGGACTGGTAATTGTTTCAACTGCCAAATAGCTATAAGCCATTCTTTCTGCTATGAGATCGCTCCTCTTATTTCTGAAACTGTTTGTATATGGAGATTCTATTGCCATTAGACACCATGACATGAATATATGGACAAAGAAATGTTAACACAGCAGTGACTTTAGTGGGCCCCAGATCAAAATATTGAGTTGGATAAGGTAAATGATTATATAGTAGTATTGATTTCCACAGCTATACAAGTTTCATTTGAGCATATTGTTTACCTATTTTGCTGACTGTTACACTATAGCACTCTACATTATACAATATAGATAGATTAAATGATTTGAAGAGATGTCTAACAAATACTAGCTATATTAACCAGTTAGCGATAGTGACCACAGTAAAATACATCCATTTTAGTACTGAAAACTCAGTGCTGTCGTCACTTATTAAAATCACGTGTTTAACAGAAAAGTATTAAAGACAAAATACACACTTAAAGGAAAATACTTCTTCCTGAACAGACTTCACTATTGTTATTTTGTCTGCTTGGATTTAGAAGGCTTCTGCTCAAGTGTCTTCCTGTAGACACAGAACAACTGTACTTACAGCACTTCACACAATGACATTCCAGTTCCCCAGTTACATACACAACACTACGGTTTACCCATAACACAACAAGGTCAGGTGCAACTAATGGTAAGTTAAGTCCATTAATTCTAAATAAAATAAGCTATTTAAGTTAGCCTATCTAAAGGGCTATTCGATTTTTTTCTGACCACCTCTGTTTCCACCTACACCGTCATGGACAGAAAGCTAAATGGAACGGTACAAATTTGGGAAGCAGGTACTTTGCTTATCAAGGAACAGGTTCACCCTCAAAAGTACGGCCTCTGAGAAAGCTGTGTATAGCGAGGTGCATGGAGAAAGTAACTATCATGCATTTGCTGGAGTTGTGGTTGTTTGTTGTTTTTTTTTTTTTCTCTCTGCTTTTTCACTTTCTTACAGGGAAGTGTTCACAGTTAATTTGTACATATTCTGCATTTTGGGGTTTGGAATAATATCTCGGGATGGCACTAAGAAGCCTATGCCATCAAATTGCTAACTATAATTTCAAAGTTAGCCAGTGCTTTACACGTCCATAGTTGGTCACTAGTGACTTGAACAGCACTTGGGCTGTGATGTGGCTTTACAGAACTTCTCAGTTCCAGATGAGCGGTTACACGCACACACACACCAAGAAAAGAAAAAAATGCTAATTTTATCTCACAAAAATCAAATATCAAAAGACAGGATTCTGCCAGTCCTAGTTTTGTCTCACCAGCACTAGAAAAAAGTATGTTTTTTGTATTTCATATTTCTACTTATGTATGTAGATGCCTAAGAAGTTCCTTTTGTTTTCAAATATTCTAGAATAGAAGCATTTGTTCAAGAATGAAAAGAACAGAAATTAAATGGCTGCATAGCTTTTGGCACTGCAACACAAAACTTTTACGTTCACCTCCAACAAAGAACCGCAGTATCACACACAACTTTACACTCTTCCTCGAAAACACAATCAATATGTAGCCCAAATTTGTATACAACCCACAGGAATTTAGACACAAAAAAACACATCTTACTAAGCAAAACAAAACCCCCCATGCAACTGTTCCTATCCAGCACTGAGACACATTCCTGCATTTCTATGGAAAATAACAGTGAAAGTGGCATAGCCACATTCTCTTGAGGCCATGCGCTACTGAGCCACTGGAAAACGGACAAGTTCTGGTCCCTCATCACTTGTATAGACACATAGATCATGGGAACTTATTTTCTCTTGGTCACTTGGCTACACAGCTGTGCGTATGTCATTTGTTTTTAGAACAGAAACGTCTTCCTTTAGAAGAACAAGAGATTACTAGAATATTAAAAAAAAGACAAAAATAGCTGTATTGCTATGTATGGTATGTCTGACAGCATAAGCTGAAAAACATATGCAAAGCCACTATTTCACTGAACAGTGTAAGAGTACAAATTCTGCAAAATTAAAAACTCTAACATTTTAGACGGGTGACAATTATCATCAGATCACTCTCAGGAAGAGTCCAAAAACTATGCTGCAGAAGCCCCATCGCATTTTGATAATTTTGTCTCTGTCTCTTGCTGACATATGACTTAAATTTGTGAAAACTTTCCTTTTCTCCAGGGGAAATAAATTTATTCTATCATCTAATCAAAAGAGAGATGAACAACAGCTATCAAGATTATCTAATGGATCAAGAAGTTATTTCCATTCCTGGATTTCTACCCTTGCCAGTTTTAAAGTGTAGCCTGCACATGTGAAAGTTTCTTTATCAATTTCAGTAGAACTAGGGAGGGAACATGCACAGAAAACCGATGTAATCACATAACCACAACTACCCGGTTTTGTGCTGAAAGTGCTGGGACAGCCACAATTTTTGTTTGTTAGACAAAGATGGTCTACTGTTGATTCAGACATACTGATAGGGACCAGGAAAATGTTACTTTTTTTTTTTTTTTTGTCACTTTAGATATGTAGAGAGGACAAAATAAGCTGTGACCGACTGCTCAGAGATACCAAAATTCACCTGTTCAATTAGGCATTATGATAAAAACAGAGGAAACTGATTGTGATTCTGGATTCCTCTTCTGCATAAGGTCTACCAACCTTTCACCACCTTCTGTATCTAAGGATCAGCAACTGTCTACTAAACCTCACTGGATCCAACTGCTAATCGTGGTATGAACTGTTAAACCATGCCTCCTAACTACTCAATGCACATCAACAGCCTGGCTAAAACTGTTTTCCGAACAACAACTCCCACAAATTAATGTGGGTAACTAATGGCAGTTCATAACATACTGCACCAGTGCTCAATTTCTGTGTACACTCAGGTAGTTGCTCAAGCTCATCATCACATTTAAGCTCATAATTCTATTTTCTGCATGTTTGGGGATATATCTTTGTTCAACTCTGTTGTTACACATCTGTTACAATGACATTGCAGACTATGTCAAACATTTTTTTAGATCCTAAGTTTAAGTACAATCTAGCAGCCTTTAAAAATACACCATTGGCTTTCTGTGGTCACACGTAGCTAACAAGGCTACCAGGTGGCTGTCAAAGGCAAAGAATCATAACAATGACATAAGTTTCTGAGAAAATTACAAGACAAGCTTTACAGCTGGGCCTACCTATAATTTCTCTGTCTTTTTATTGTTCCTTTTTAAGCCCAAATGAAATGGCAGCATATTATTAGCACAACTGATGCTAAGTGATGCAGCTAAATGGCTGGTTAAGGAAAAGATTTCCTTACCTTCTTTGCCAGAGGGGTGAAATCTCTTCAGGTCACCTGCTCCAGGTCATATTCTTTTATTTATTTATTTTAAAATAACAAAAATAAGAAAGAAAATTGTCTGTACATGCTCACAGTGGGCAAAACTGCAACGCCTTGCTGTATAACATGGGCTAGAAGTCCCAGCCTCCAACACTTCTTACATATGGGAGCTGGATGTGACCAAGAACACAAACTGACACTAGAAAGATCAATCTTTTCGCTTGAGTTTATGTGAAGCGCCATGCTATGGCCAGCGAAGAAATTCCTGAAGTATGTCAATTGAGCAGTGTTTCTGTCCTTGGATTTCAATTCAAGGCACATAGCTGTGTTAAGGAAAGTACATGTTCAGGTTTATTGTAACATTGAAGGATTATTTCTACTGTTGGCAACTACCATCAGTGACAATGCATACAACATTGCTACCTGAAAATACAGAACTTGTAGGATTAAGCTCTGAGAAAGCTTTAACACAGACATTCAGTGAGAATATGTACATGAGCATGCATAGGTGTATGTAAATCAACAGAACAAGCTAAATGAGTAAATATCAACTCCAGTAGTATTTAGAATTGGATCCTTTCATCTGCAAAACTTATGCTCACCTCTATGCATGCCAAAAACAAATAGAATGGATTAGCGGATAGATTAATTTTATCAGCGCAATGCAACAGTTTCACATATTGGTGAGTTTCACATACTCACCAATACTAAGGCTTGTTATTGTTATGTCTAGTTCTCTCTCCTATTTTTAAAGCATTCAAGATGTAATACTTGTGACAGTAGAAACTGATAGAGGCTGGCTGCTTGCCAAGACAGACAATCCCTTTTCTACACTCTAGAAAAGTACATGCAGGCTCTGTTGCCCAAGTATCCAGCTACAGGCCTTGATATCCCATCATGTTTCACGACGTAGCTCTTTCTGAAAAATCACAGTATTTTATAGCTAAATTCCAATCCAAAACTCACACTTTTGGAAGCTTCAGGGATGTAAATCATCCTCCTTTTTTGGCTTCCTGCGCTTTCAAACAGACTGCTTATGTATGAATCAGACCACATTACCAAGCCTGGATATTTACAGTGATGTTAAACAGACAGTACATTCACCCCCACCAATTCTTTGACATGCTAGTTTCATCTCTTATCAGTCTTTTTTATTTCCAACAAAATGACAATAATATAATACAAGATGAACAGACAATATAGATCTCAATTGTTACTCATTTCACTCTATGTGATTAAGAGATTACTTGGTGGCTGTGCCACTAGAATACAAGATGAAAGTTTAAGATCAATCATACATAAGGGGCAAACACCTGTCCAGCATCCATTATCCTGCTGCTACTGCATGCTTTCGAAATGGGGATTTGCACTGCAGAAGCCACAAACTATTATTTAATGCCAGAGCATACCACCAGACAAGACAGTTTGCAAAAATGAATTAAGAAAATTATCAAGAAGAAGAAAAATCTAGACTCCTTTAATGCTGTACTCTAAAAGAGAGAAACATTTGGGGATAACATGCCGTTGAGATAGTAATGGCTGCCATGTTCAAAGCTAAAAGGCATCAACAAAATAAAATATTACGAACAAAGAGTCAGGATAGAAATTTGATATGTACTGAACAAGGTAAATCAAAGAGAACATGCGCTACAGTTTTCATAGAATCATAGAATATCCTGAGTTGGAAGGGACCCAAGGATCATCAAGTCCAACTCCTTGCACCACACGGGTCTACCCAAAAGTTTAGACCACGTGACTAAATGCACAGTCCAAACATTTCTTAAATTCATACAGGCTTGGTGCAGTGACTATTTCACTGGGGAGCTTGTTCCAGTGCGCAACCACCCTCTCAGTGAAGAATCTCCTCCTGATATCTAGTCTGAACTTCTCCTGCCTCAGCTTCACCCCGTTCCCACATGTCCTATCACTGGTGTTTTGGAGAACAGGTCACCCGCCTCTCCACTCCCCCTCACAAGGAAGTTGTAGACCGCAATGAGGTCTCCCCTCAGCCTCCTCTTCTCCAGGCTGAACAGGCCCAATGACCCCAGCCGCTCCTCATACATCTTCCCCTCCAAGCCCTTCACCATCTTTGTCGCCCTCCTCTGGACACTCTCCAACAGTTGAATGTCCTTCTTGTACTGTGGTGCCCAGAACTGCACACAGTACTCAAGGTGAGGCCGCACCAGCGCAGAGTAGAGTGGGACGATCACTTTTAATTCAGGAGAGTGACTTGTGAGACCAGGAATTAAAATACAAAACCTCCTTTATCCCACCAGCAACCAAGACCTCTCGCTGAACAATTCACATTGCACTTCTTTGACAAAACAGCCTGAGACACCACGAGCACATCTCAGCATCAGTACATGGGTGCATGCAAGACCAACTGTGATTCATAATTAGATACAAAATGAAACGTTCATGCACAGATCACCAAGTTTAGCAACCCTGTGGGACCATGACATAACTTTTGCAAGTTTGTCCGATCTTCACTGCCTAGCACATGATGCCCATAATCGTGAAATTCCTATCCTAGAAGACTTTCAAAACATGACTGAATAAGGTCCCGAACATCTTATTCTAACATCATTAGCTCTTCTTTGAGCCACAGCTGACACAAGGTGACCTCCCACAGTTCCCCCTAACCTATATCACAGTGACTCAGTAACCCTGCCCTCAAAGAAATCCACAGAGACAGACTGTAACACAGGCCTTCTGCTATCCACAGATAGCTATCTGACAATTAATTTGTTCCAAATAAAGGAGAAAACAACTTGCACTTGCTCTGTGTAGAAAAAGACATTGCAGCTAAATTCTTGAATCCTGAGCAAGTCTACTAATCTAGATCAGTGGTTGTAGCATTTTTTCCCCCAATTTGCAGATTCCTAAAAAGGTTTTTCAATTAGCAGTGCAAATGCCTGCCTTACAGCCAACACTATCCAGTTGGAATAGGCTTGTTCTCTAGCTGTTTTGTAGAAACCCACTGTACATGGGCCACAAGCTGTTTTAGAAACTGATGACATATCCTTATGGCACAATAAAGAACCTGTTAATAAAAGAACTCCTTTTATTTTCAGCCTCTTTAGAAACACAGTAATGTCTGCTTATGATGGGGTTGGGCCAGTTTTATGAATTCTGGTCCATTGTTTATTGCCTGAAATCAAAGCTCACTAGCCTAGACTTTCACCTTTCATACTTAGAGGTTTTTGCCTAAATAGTAGAAGACTTTCACTCTGCAACTAAATGCAAATTAATAACCAGAAGCTTTTTATTATTATTCAAAAGCTAACAACTTTCAAAGTTCCCAAAAGAACTACCCAGCATTTATCAGACTTACTGCCACTCTTCACTCAGTCTAGCAAGGTGAAATACACTGTTTATGAAGCAAAAGCTTAAAGGCAAGTTGAGCAGTCTCTTGCACTTCCTGCTGTTTCAGTATTGCACAAATTGCAGCAAGCATCCTTACACCAAAAGACCAATTGGAAATAGAAGTTGTGGTATATCAGTTGGGACTATGAACTGCAAACATACAATGCAAATATTGCATCTAAAAGGCAATTAGCCAAAACAGATCAGGTAAAAATGGCTCAGGCAGGATTAGCATATCTTCCATTAAATAAACTTGAACTTTTTCTTAGAACAAAGCCAACATTTAGCGAGAGGAACTGGTGGTATCACTGACCACTGTAACTAAAAACCTTCCACAAAGCACCAGAGATGCTATGAAAAACATATTCCTTGTTTTTTTTAATCTTATTTATTTTTATAATCGTTACTGAGGCTCTTTGCGAGTGAAAATGGAAGCTTGATTAGAAAACTCATAAGAATTTATCAGCACCCAGTACTTAATTCCTGCTTGATTTAATTCACAGGATATCAGTCATTTTTCTGTTAATTGTAAGGTCAAAGAGGATCCCATGTAAGCAATAAGCAGCAGGAACTAGCCAAACAGAAGACCGGATCTTTCATGCAAATGTGTTTCCTGGAGGAAAGGAGTAAGTCAGTACAGATAATGTAGTACAGAAGCAGAAAAAGTTTGTATTAAAAAAAAAAATCCTATGTTCCAGTGAGAAATTTTTTGAACAGTTTTGGAACATAAGTAGCTCCATAAAACAAGAGCCCTGCTGAGGAATTTACATATTTACCAAGGTTTAAGTTACTAATCAAAAACAACAGCTATTTTTGCTTTGTGGAAGAAGAGTTATGATACTTGCTTGAAAATTTAAAGAAAAAAAAAAAACACAACAAATAGTACAAAATAACCTGCACAGCAAGATATGTCTGTGTGAGTGCATACCTGAGACAACAACTCCAGAAAATATCCCTCATTCCTTAGATGGTTTAAGAAAAATAATACTGGCAGTATAATTAAGAGGCCTTCAGAGTACTGGAGCAGTTCAAATAATTAATGCTTTTCAAATCCACCAGTTACAAGGTCACATCAACAGAATTCCATAGCACGCCTCCTGATACCCAGGCTCCTGGCATGTTAATATAAATGCATTTATATTAACAGCTGGAATTTGAAAGTTATCTTTAATGACCATAAGGTATGACTACTAAAAAGTTGTATGCATTTTCCAAAAATGGAAATCTATCCTAAATCATTACCTACCCTTATTTGATGAACCCCTGCTAAAGACACTATGACATCTGATAACCAACTAACTGAAACTAATAAATGAGTTTTTAGCCCTAGAAAAGGTTGTCCCTCCATAAATTAGTCACATGTAACTGTACAGAAAGGCCTCTCCAGGAAACGTGGTCTTCTCCCAAGTATATCCAATATAATTTGATCTCCAACTCAGAACTTTATGCCATTTCATCAAAAATAATTCCTGATCAACTCCTACAACTGTATAATACATAGAAGAAAAATTCAAGATTTGAAAGCTTCTACCTCCTATCCTACCCCTACAAAAAAGCAGAAAGAAACAGATTAGTGAGGCCTTACTTCTTCAGGAATACATGTTACTGGATACTGACATATGGTTATATCTCAGTTTTAATAAGACCATTTTATCAGTGCTCCAAGAGGCAGCCCCTGAGAACACCTCATCTCCAGTAATTTTGGCCAAATAGTACTCTAGTATACAGAACTAACGTGGCAATAAAAGCGTGATTTAGAAAATAATTTAAACACCAGAAGGATAGCCTATTTCACCCAACACAAGTTCTCTCAACTGTGAAAATTTAGACGAGTAATGAATAACGTTCCAAAGGAAGAGTCCTACTTAGCCCTTTAAAGAAGTTATTTCAATTGTGCTACAGCCTAAACAATGAAATTGCAATGTCTTTTGGAACATTATTATTATAAATACATTTTTCCTTAGGTATTATGAAGGCTTGTTACACAAGCCTGAACAGCTCTCACAACATTCTTCTCTCACCGAACTCCAGGTAAATGTAGATATGCTTTGGTAAATAATAGAAAAGTCATTCTGAATGTTAAACTTCATGGAAACCACACACTTGGCAGCTCAATTTATAATTCACTATAAAGCAAACGTAATATTCTTTTAATATTGTTTTAATGCAGTAAAGCCCTCAAGATGCTTTCAAGAGCGAGACATATCTGCTTTCCAAGACAGTCCTGCACAGCTGACTCACAACTCCCCTCTTTACACTTCCTTACCAGACACTGTTCCCCTGCCACGCAGCCATCAGCAGCACAACCCACTTTTGAACCTGATGCCCAGGCAGGAACCTCACTGCAGGGCCAGCTCTGCACTTGCGTACAAATACCAAGAGGTCAACAACTCTTTGTTGGCCAGCGTAAACCGCTACACTACAATCACACTACCAAAACAGTTCTGTTGTAAAGGACCTGCCCCTTTTCTTTTTCCCCTCTATAGAAACACCTGTAATGTTATGGAAACATCAACTTTTATTCACATACTTGCTGTTGTCCCAGATTCAGCTACTTCCATCTAAGAGAAACTCACATTTCTTAAATAGCTATCTAAGTTATCCTACTGTGTACATGAAGAGAAAAATAAACCAGTGGGAAACAAACCAGAAGAGTAATTTGACATACTTTCTTCCTAAACAGGAGAAGCGTGCTTGGATATACTGCTCGGCAGCCTAAAAAGTATTACTTTTAAAAAACAGAGTTAAAGGCAACACCATTCCAGTTAGTGTTGAGGAACAGTAGAACAGAACGTTCACTGAAACAGGGGCAGGCAAATACTTTTTAAAAAAAGTTAAGAGAAAAACAAAGCACAGTTCAGGCTACTGAACAAAGAAAATAGAGGTGAAAAACATCACGAGATGGCAAGCTCAGACATCTGCAAGGGGAAAAAGCCACCTGGCCATTTCTTGATGACACAGCTGAGTGACACAACTGGAGCCAGCAGGCTTTAACAGGCACCAGGGACAACCCACAGCTCCCCTTAGTAAGCCACCCTTGGCTTGAATATAGGAAAGGGGGTTTCTCTTTGTATAATCTAAGGAACTATGAAGAGGTAAAAATAACCACTTTGTTTGTCCCATTGAATAGGGGATTAAAATAACTGGCAACATTTTAAGTCATGCACCAGAGGTGGATTCACCAGGTCACAATTGGAAAAGGAGAACTGCCAGGCCTTGATAAGCATGGCAATTACCATTCTTTTATATACAGAACCACTCCAAGGGAGTAGAGTTTCCTTACACAGCAATAACAGCATATCCTTTGATTTATACAGTAGTCCTCCAGCAATACAACCAACATCCTGTTTTCATCTTAAACTACAGCTGGGTAGTTTGCCTACAGGCTTTATTTATCAGAGCTCCTATAACTAAGTCCCTTCTCATCACGAGAAACAGCTCTCTTGTTTAGCAAGCATTTTATCTTCCTGACCTCCTTAGTTCTGAAAATTCTAACATGGTACCTATCTGATCTATACACTGCTCAGTTGTATACTGAATGCATTGAAACAATGTGACTCGAGTTTATAAATATTAACTAAAAACAGTAAAACACTTTTCCCACCTTGGAAGTCATGTAAAAACACCCAAGAAAATTCAGAGGAAAAGGATTTCCTTGCTTTCAGAGGAAAGAACAGGCATACTGATTGAATGATCTAAGCTGTAAGACCTCAGAAGGCCCCTAGAGCACAAGTTCTTGAGACTTGAAACCACCTCTGAATTCTCCCTCATTTTAGAATTTTTCTCCAGATATAAAAAACTCAGTAAAATATACCTAAAATAATATAACATTTGTATTAGATACCTCACCAATTACTTTAAACATTAATTTTGTATTCTGCTTTATCACAATAGTCAGACTTCTGTCAGAATTGCAGTCATTTTCACATTCCTACCCACGAAGAAACTAGCCAAGTAGCATTTTGCATATGATTTACACACTCATGCTCTGTGCCCATGCAATAACTCATGAACATTCCACTTGCATGCTGTCACCCTGCAGAAACAGAAGTACCACGAGGGCTTAGCTGTTAACCACTGCACTCATTCAAAACAGTTTTAGAAGTCTGTGCTTGTTGAATGTAATTCACTTAAAACTAATAAAATGAGAAATGCATTGCTAGTTATAGCTACAAAATATCTACTTCTTTTCTTCACTACTAATTTACAGTCAATCAAAGGGTAAACAGCATGCCAGCAGAACGACAATGGAAGCAGAAATGCAATTACCAATACTAACGTAGGGCAAGCTTATGAATTAAAAACTAAAGACCCTGATTCAAGAGCACTAGAGAACTTTGAATTTGTCTATACTGGCCAAAAAAAAAAAAAAGAAAAGAAAAAAAACAGACCTGGGGTGGGGGGTGAAGACAGAAGGATAGGCAAAATTACCCCCATCACAGCTACAGCAACAGAAGCTTCAGTGACAATAAGGTGTGGAGATCAGAACATCACCTACACCAGAGCTTCTACTCTTGTCCTTAGTGGTAGAAGCTAGGTCAGAGACCAGTTGCAGATATTTCCTTTGCCAAAGTATCTCTAAATCTTGTCCCGGTTCCTCCAGGTTACCCATAGTAGATCAGTGCTTCACAGAATCTGATCAAAGGCAACATGAGTATTATTTTAAGACTAAAGTTTGATACTGTTGTTTTTCAGCATGCTATCTGGAAAAAAAAAAAAAATGACGGGCAGCTACTAACATATTTTATAAAAGCAGAAAGACATAAACAAAAGACAGCTAAAATTCAACTGAAAACTCACAACCAAGTAACAGCTATGTGTCAGCAGCCTAAAACCCATCAACCTCTCTGCCACACTTTCTCTTTTCCAACAGAACATTTTGGGTTTCACACACCGCCCAAAGGCATCTGTGGAAAGAACTCCACTTTCCTGTCAGGGAAGAGATTCAAGCTGTGTCTAACGACCCTTTGACTGTTTTTTTGACACACCTAAAACAAAAATGATGACAATTTTTGGCATTTTTATTACAAAGACATGAAGTCACTGCTATACTGCAACTAGTATAAAGAAGAAAGCTTCTCTTTGGAGCCAGAACTTTCAAACATTTCAAAAACATCACCAAATTAAAAGAATATCTTCACGAAAATACAAGCAAGGGAAAAGGTCCAAAGGCAACAAAAACCTTGTCTAGAGGAAAAAAAAAAAAAACAACAACAAAAAAACAAATTCTCAGACTTGTGTGATAACAAATAGCTCTTCACTGACTTCTAGCTGAAGAAAAGGACAAAAAGAAGCTACAACTAACCTACTCCAGCAGCTCAAGAGCAGGAGTAAATCTATTCCGCTCAGAACAAGACACGGAAACTTCCCTCCACTTAGACCATCCATACGAGAGAGCCAAGTATGCCACCCCTGGCAGTTATCCAACTATCAAAATCAATCTCCATAGCCTGTGTCACATCTGCAAATCAGTCCTTCTCATAAATAGCCACCAAACCATTTCTTGCCTGCTGGCCATTTAACTGAAACCATTTGTTAATCAAAGCCACAAATGATTACAGGGAAGACTAACTGGTGTAACCCCAGCAGTTCAAGGATGTGATTCGCATCTTCTGACAAATCTGATGGTACTGTCAGAAGCTGAGTTTTTAAAAGGGTGGAGCTTAAGGACTAAATTTTTACAATTTCAGCTAAAGTTTTGACATTTCAGCTCTCCCTTCCTATCTTTGATAAAGTATCATATGCTCCTTTGCAAGCAGACTGCAGATCTTTCTACCACATTGGGCACTTATTCACACGACCCCACAAAGTGACTTCTCAGCATATGACAGATGTGAAGCTTGATCTGACAGGATGTATGAAAGGCCAGAAACTGTAGAGCTGTCATGATCTCACTCGGTTTTATTGAATCTTCAAGTGAATGCTAAAAAACTCATAATCATTTCTAATCTTGGGCCTCCTGTTTACATGTAAGAGAAGAATTCTTCAGATACTGGACCAGTTTTCCTTTCCGAGAACATGCTGTTGGCTGGCACCTAATTGTACAATTCTCAGTTAGTTAGGGCAGGATTTTTCAAGGGTAATTCCATCTGAAGGTCTTCCAAGAGGCTCTGACAAACTTTTGTTTACAACATAAACAACTCACTGGGCACTTAATTTCCTACCACAAATCTGTGCACCATAAGCAGGCAGAGGCCACATCAGCTGGTCAGAGAGCAGACAGATCGCATTCAGGAAAAGTGAAGGAAAATCCCCACGTGGCAGGAAAAGGGCTCGGTACCTGCAATTTGGGGCCTGCTAGGCCAGTCTGCAGGTGTCCGTCGGGTACAGCCCGGTAGTTAATAGTCAATAACCTGCAAGGGCACAGTACAGCTGAACTCACACATGGCTGCTGCTGTGCTGTACACAGCGTGCTGTACTTTCTCTCAAAGAGACCACTCAAATGTGATTTCAAGCCTGAGCCCTAAACATGTTAAATTAATCACATGTTTATTAAACGTGTTAAATTAATCACACTATATACAATCAACATTAACATATTTTTCCAGTGAAAGAAAGTATTGTGTTTTTTTTCTTACCCTAACTCTTCCCTTTAATTCATCCAGAAATTATAGACAGTTTATGATCACCATCAACTGGGGCCAGAATTATACTCATACCCTAATTCTCTCAAACAAAGTTGAGACCTAAAGAGATGCCTGATTACCTCTTGAAGATTATAAAAATATCATGTTACAATATCTGCCTCCTCTGAAGAGGGGCGGAGTTTTCACTGACAAAACATGGATCTTTCTATGAGACCATTCATGGTACCAACCGGTTTTTCAATCTCTATCTACAGTCAATACATGTAGAAAATATCAGTTGACAACGCATAGGTTGAAATTTCAGCATTTACATCATGCGTCATTATTTCCAAATATTCTCAGTTCTACCATAAAAACTTACCCTGCATTAAAGTCTTGGCAGGCACTCTTTAAAAAGAAAAAATAAATCATAAACCCATTGGCTGGCAAGCTTTATATTCTGAAGTTACAGAATCCAGGAAACTTTTGGTGAGTAAAAGCAGGGGGAGGGAAAAAAAAAAAAAAAAAAAAAGGAAAAAACTATAAGCAGTGTCTTAAAGAACACCACCAGGAGGAAAAAAAAAAAATAAAGTTTGAATAGTTCTAAAACAATCATGATACCAACCCCCGCTCCCCCCTCTTTTTTCCCTCTAGATTAAGTCATTTTCTATTTTGAAGGTTTCATTTAGCATTTACAATTCATTGCTTTTCCCTCCTCTCCCTTTATTCATTTGAGATTTATGGATGAAAAAGCATTGCAGTGGTGTATTTTGGGAGAAAGACTGGAAAGTTTGTAAGTGTTTGGGCAGTGGAAACATGAAAACAGTTAAAGAAAGATGCTTAGAAACAAGACAGATTCCAACAGTTCAGACAGTGATGTCAGATCCTTATTACTTTTCCAAAATAAGCTGCTTCAGATTTTCTCCTATTCCCCTCACTGTTAACAATCAGCTCTGAAGGAGTGCTCATAAACTGCTGTAGTTTACCTCACCTTGTGCATTTTCACATTGCTTTTCTAAAGCAGTGAACAAGCATTACCTATTGCCACTATATCTGAGGGCAGGGGGGAGATGTGCCCTACACTGCAGGAGAACAATAAAAAAACACTGAAAGTTAAATTTCAAAATCCTCTGAACACTGTATATATCACCTGGGAGAAAAATAGACACCTCCCACCACAGAATAACAACCACTAAACAAAGACAAAGAAATGTTAAGGAACTGAAGGAAAAAGATGCATCAGATCCAGTTCCAACGGTTCATTTCTAAAACAAGTGTCCTGAGAACCTGCTATGGACACATCAAATTAGATATAACTGATTTTGAGGAATGACAAAATACAATACATTAAGAAAATCAGCAATGCCCCAAGTAAACTCTGACTTCCTTGAATGGAAAAAAAATATATAGAATAAATCCCATGTCTCTGGCTATCAGCGCTGCCTGAAGATCTCAGTTTCAAATTCTGTCAGATGGGGAAAGACCGCTTTATCTTCCAAACATCTAAAGACACCTACACAGTTGTGGTTTTGGAATTAAGTGTTACAATTCTTCTAAGTTCCTACGCACAACCAGCAATAAAAGCTTTCAGAAGAGAAGCAGCACATTTAAGATCCAACAAAACGGGACTTTCCCTGAGAAGTGAGTACTTTAAAAATTGAATGAGGTAAAAATAGCTGAGGGATGTCACCAAGGATGGAATTAGTGAGGCTACTTTGTAATGTGGGTGGAAGGAGAGGATTAAAATTGCAGGCAAGGGGAAGTGAGATACCATGAGTCAGAGATCAGCAGGGGATACAGAAAAGTTTGTCTGGAGATTTCATGGAGTAGATGAAGAAAGCAATGACTGTTAAAGAATGAAAGCATGGGAACCTAGGGACAACTTTCAACACAGTTTTTCTTGATTTTGGATAACTTTATTTTATTAAAAAAAAAGTCACAGCCCAGATTTCTGCCCTAGCGTGGATTTCTGAATTCATACAAACTTCCAAAAACCATTAGAAAATCCACTCCTGGAAACCTGCCTACTACACAGTGGTCATCAGCTAGCTAACTTCTTGTCTGTCTTACAAGCTGAAGAGCCATGAAAACACTTATCATTGCAAATAGTTTCTATGCATCACCATTGCAAATCACAGAATCAAAGAATTGTAGGGGTTGGAAGGGACCTCAAGAGATCATCAGGTCCAAAGCCAGAACAATTTCACAATTAATTCTGAACAGGATGCATTTTTTATGAAAAGAACAAGAGGTTCTGCAGTAGTAGTGAAGTTGTACTTCATTTTTGCTTGAAGGGATTACATCCCATAATGACAGGTTGTAAACATTTTTCCGAACTACCTTTCTAACAGACATTTTGGCTCTCTTTTTTTAAATAGAAACAGAGACAAAAATATTGTTCCACCCAAGTAAAAAATGCTTTCAACATTGTTGTCACAAGAATTTTTAAATAGATACCTCAGCAGATTACCTTCTACCTGCACTGCAATGTCCAGCTGTCTTGTCAGTCTAGTTTGGCACTAAACAAGAATTGTACTGGGTTCTAAAGAGGTCAACAGCAATGCAACGATACATAAACACTTGGTAAAACACCAAACGACAAGAACCAACCTCGCCACACTGTATTTTTCCCTACTGCCCTTCTAACAACCTTGTTACCTGCACATTAAAAGTGTCTGGGCAGTAGTAAGATACAAGCACGTGCAACTCTTTGGGTACAAGCCCTCTGACGCTGAATGAGACGGACGAGGTATTAGTGCAGGAGACTGTACAACATTTGAGCATGGCCCAAACACTCGGGAAGCTGCGTGTCACCTGAAGACAGCACGGTGCCATGCTTAGAGAGGTCTGCAGAAAGGACATCACAAAGCCAGTAAGAACCCAGTGATGTTGTACTTGGAAGTATAGGTATTCAACTTCAGAGCAAGACAGAGCCATCTGCAGGCAAATACTTCACACCATGTAAAGGGTTTTGTACAGTACCTTAACCCTAAGGAATCTGCCAAACTGCTTCTGCAGTTTGCAGTTAAAACTGAGCGGGGAGGAGATGCACAATTACATCATCCACCAATACAAAGACCCTATTTTTAACGACTTTGTCAATAAACTGCTTGTGTTGAAGGGACAGCTGAAAGAGACACTTCAGCCTCCCCATAGCAAAATGTATAAAAACTGCTATCCACGCACATGAAGAGCCCTGGTCTTTGGAAGAAAATGTATCAGAAAGTCTGAAATGAAAGACAGGTAAAACATCAGAGGGAATTTTCTGAACAGAATTTCTGCATTTTAGTTTTTAAAATCCTGTTTTTTTCATTTGTGTCGGTTTCTTGTCAGAAATTGAAGTGAAAAGGGACTTGATTGTGAAGACAAATACACAACTTTATAATGCTGTTCTTTTGAGATAGAGTGGGTTTTGGAATTAAAACAGCATCACTTTATCCGAGAGATACAGGGCAAGGAACAAAAAATGTATGACCGTTGGTACTCGAGAAAAATTCTAGCTCACAATACTTACCTACTTGGCACAGAGTAATTGATTACACTTTTCAGGGAAGAGGAGAGGTTCGTTTTTATATATATGTTATTTAAATAAGAGTAACATTTTCCAAACCATATAGGTATATTTCTAGAACAGAGATGAACAATAAAAAACAATTTTGCAGAATGTATTTTTAAAGTACAGCTAAGAAAGTACGACTAGCAACCTATTTCTTCAGTTGAAACCTTTGTTGAATTAATGCTCCCAACAACAAAACCAATGCTTTCTCACAGAAGAAAGCTCATGTCTAGCCAAAAATATTCATGCGCTCTATTTTCCTTAACTGAAAATAGCAATCCTGACAATCCTAGTCTTGCAGAACAGTCAACGTATACACAAACTCCCCAGGGAGACATTTCACAGACAGATGAGGGACCCATCCTTCAACCACCCACATGTCTTTGATCAGTTACAACCACCAAAAGATACACACAAACGTATGTGCCCCTTTTGAACTGGATAATCTCCAAGCAAATAAAAAACAACTCCAGGAACTCCTAGTTCAGTAAATATTCCCATGGTATTGCACTTCTGATGCAGAAAAAAAGTTTCTAAAAAAAACTATGAAAAAATGCATATTTCTCTATTTGTCCATCAACATGCAGATTTTAAGTCAGAATGCATCTATTTGAATCCTAGTTAGTAAAAAGTTTACTTTGATACAAAGAGTTACATTTTTAATTGTGAAAGCTTACTTTAGGAGAAAATTCAGGTGAAACCAAGTTTTTAATTGCCTGTTCCAGCTCAAAACACTGTTGTTTTTTTTTCCCCCTCTTGAGCTCCCCATTGTAGCATGCTGCACAGCCAGAGTTTCCTCTTCATTGTGCTAATGCTGGGCATGGTCACAGAACTCTACAGGAGTCTAGAAGCCAACATCTCGGCCTCCTGTCATCCTCTACTGCTTTGACTTAGAGCAGCATACAATGACAGCAAATACTCACAGTAAGGAACAGCCCTTTCTCAAACAGCAGGCAGCTGCATGAGCTTAGGTGAGAGTAGCAGGTCAGCCCCCGGGGAAGCTGGTGAGAGCCCGGTGAAAAGGAAGGGAAGTGCACAAATTTGTTTCAACTTGCAAGCAGTCGTTAAAAAAAAACACCCAGCATTCCTGGTATTCAGTTATTTAACAGAGCAACTCATCATACCAACTTGTTAATTTCTTGAAAAAATAAATATTTAGTTGAACAGGTGCTAACATTGTTACAACTCCAGTGGCAGTAGGGGTAATTTGGGATCCCTGAATCCCCAGCAGCACAAAATTACAGCAGTGGCAGCCAGAAACAGCAGCAGCAGCCAGAAACAGCAGCGGCCAAGCTAGAGAAATTTGCACACTTAAAAACTTTCTTCCAAGCTACAGTCAAGGAAACCAGAAGTAGCACTGGACTTCACAAAGGAAGGCCTACAAAGATGCAAGATTACAGCAGAAACCATTGGTTTCTAAATTGAAAATATTCCTACTGAGTTATTTTACCAATCAGATCATAGTAATCCCATGAAGATCTGTGGTTTCCTCTGGGATCTAAGTTTCTGGCCCCTACAATGGGCTCTTCTTTCACCCAACACAGATACTACTACTCAAATAGTGACCTTCAGGTTTACGTAAACACTGTAGTCTCTTTTAAAGTTAACAAAAACATCCAGTAACAATACAAAAAAAGAACTAAGTATAAGATGACACTGAAACCCACCTTCCAGTCCAAAGCACTTTTTTTTCTTGCATGCTTTTTAAAATGTCACTAATGACTAGCTCTCACTTTTCACAGGATACCATCACGCTTGGACAAAGCTTTGAAATAACTGCTCATTTCTCTATTTCTGCATTACCCTCCCACGCATTTTTTCACTCTAGTATCCACATTCCTTAGCCCCCTAATGCTTCCTTGATCTCATTCCCACAGCAACACACTCCAACAGGGAACATTACCACTGAGTACTCAGCTTTGACTTCAGACTTGACAAGTTTAAGTAACCACACCAGCCGTTAAATGCAACAACATTTGATTCATGGCACCACTATGTCATGCAACTATTTGATGCTACCTTTATTAAGGCAGATTTGTTAAAAAGAACAACATAATCACCTCAAGAAGTATTACGTATATATTCAGAATTCAGATAGTAAACTACACCCTGGAATGAAGAGCATCCAAGTGACTCCTGATGGGGATCCACCCACAAAGTGGTTAACTCCCTATTTCAAACACCCAGCAAACTCTGTGGTCACAAGATCTCAAACTTCTTTCCATTTTGTTGTATCTCAATTAGTTATTCTTCAACGGGGTCACAGGAGTGAGAAAAAAAAAAAAAAAATCTTTATCTTGAACTCCTCAGTGTACAAGATAGAGCGCATCTAAGATTGGACTGCCTGTTAGACCCATGCCAGCCTAAATTCTGAGTCTCGATAGCGCTACCATTTAGTAGCGCAAGCACAAGGGTCTTGCATTTATCCATGAACATCTATATACAGTGAAGTACTATACAGACAATAGCAACAGCTAATTCATTGAAAATGTAGTAGTTTCAGGCTAGACCTGAACTCCACCAAACTGTGCAAGCTTCAGGCACTCCACTGCTGCCCTCCAATCTGTTGCTGTGGTTTGGCAACAAAATGCTTGAAGTTTTTGCTGTGCCTCCTGCTCCATTCATCCCATGCTCCACACCACAGAGGATCTTCATTTATGCTCCAAAGAACCCATGGCCATGTTGTGAACAAGCTCAGCTGACAAACAAGAAGAGATGAGGAGAGCTCAAACCAGTATTTTAAGCTTGATGCCAGACACTTTTCAACACTGCACCACAGCTGACATCTCTAGAGATCTGTAAACCGACTGAAATTATTTTCTAAAAGAACTCAACAGTTGTACTCAAGCAAAGGCACACAACAGAGAATTTGTATTTCTTTTTTTTCTGAAAACATTCAGATCTCTCTCTTCTTCAAAGGCAGCCCTAACCACATAAAAAGATTTCTCTCCTGTTCTTATTTAAAAACTTCAGTACATTCACTGGGCTGAACAGTCAGGGAAAGGGAGCATGAAGACACGCCTGAGGAGTTTCTGGCAGTACCCTAAGCACAGCTCAGCCTAGGCCTGCCCCTACCCCCTGCTACAGCCATCTCTGTCTTCAGCCTCTGGAGAGCAGCTGTAGCTCCTAAGCATGTTTTCTTTAGGTACTCAAAAACAAAGCAACAAAACAATGTGTTTTGTTTTTTAAGTAAATATATAGCTCTGAATATGAATGAGATCACAAAGTTATCATAAATTGATTAGAACTGAATTAAAAGGCACACTTCAACGCGCATTATAATATTTCAAAGGAATTAAATCTGTAGTTTATCAAGACACAATTTTGCTCCAATAGTTTAACAGCATATTTGCTGGCACTACTTCACAGTAAAAGTCTGTGTCAACTAGTGAAATCTTGTTGATGCAAAAATTTGTTTACACTAGGGGTACAGCATTGCTAGCCTGCAACAGCAGGAAAAAATGGGGTCAAGATGCTGGATACCACCCAGATGTTTTGTTTTGTTTTAAAAAAGTATTTAAAAAACTCAGATCTTCCTATCATCCAGTAACACAGTCAATACATAAAGCCGATTCACCTCTGTGCTGAACAGGAGCACACTGTGTCAGCTGGCCTGGCAGAAGCACACTTCCAGGAGTGCTCCTCAGCTTTGAGGCAAGATGGATGATATAAATTTTATATATAAAATATAAAATTATTAAGGGTTGGTCCAGCCAAGTTTCATCTCCTACCACAGGAAACTACGTGGCACGTCCAGCCTGTTACTGGGCATGCCTTCTATTCACCATATTAAAAAAAATAAAAAATCCAGCTGAGGATTTAAAACAAAACAGACCTTTACAAATTTACCTTGGTTGTACTTTGAAAATAACAGTCATGTACCCCTGCATCTTTTTCTCTCAATTCAAGCAAAAATACTTATCCACAAACTTTTTTAGAGAAAACTTTTTCAACAGGAAAGTATGATCGCGTATAGAAAAAAAAAATCCTTCAGGATATAGTTATGATATACTTTCCAAATCCTGTCCCAGTAAAACAAGATAAGAAAATTCCGGAGAAGAGCCACGACATATCACAGAAGATTAAGCTATATAGAATTCCCAAGGCTAAATAAACACTGATACTTGAAAACCCACAAAAAAACCTTTAACACATCTACCCTTCTTGGCAGTTAGCATAATTCGAGTTTCTAGGCTGTGAAGAATTATCTATAATTACACCATGTAACTTTAAGGGGTGATTTAAGCACACACTTGCTAGTAAACCGTTTTCAGCTGTGTTTCACCAACATTCCCCACCTGGCCAGGCAGGTTAGGAGGATATATAACGCAGACCAAGGAATATTGCTATTTCTAACACAATTTGTCCCATAATCTTCTTTAGTGAAGAGAACCACAGCACTGCTAACTACTCAAAAATGAATCTGTGGATCCTATTCAGTAAAGTGGGAGGGAGTTGCTGGGTTTGCTGGTATATCCAGTTTTGCTTTTTTTTTCTCAAATTTAGTATGAACAAATCACCTTCAGGAAATAATTAAGACTGCCAATAAGAAACTCTTGTAACAAGAGAGGAATGGTAAGCTGATTTTTCAAGGAACTAAATTATATGGGAACAGCTGATAAAAGGCCCGAAAATATATCTGCAGGGGTAATGAAAATAAGCCTTGTTGCTAGCTACGTATTTTTTTCAGAAATGAGATGTGAATGCTGACAGATGCTTGAAGTCACATTAAGGGAACACACTCCTCCTGCCTTAAAGGAGCCAGGCTGCAGCCAAAATTGAGTACAACCAACTGCTTTATGGCAGGCTGCAGGCCTGGGGAAGCCATCAGCACACCCAACCTTGTCGATGTGCCTTTTTGCCTGTTTTCACATTCCTGCCTGCAAGTACAACTGAGGGCTTTCCAAACATATCACTGCAGCCGCTTCCTAACCTGCTATCACGCTCCATTATCATATGCATGGTCCTTTCAGCCAAGTGTATGTACCCTACATTGTAGAAATGCACTAATTATCTATATTGTAATTGTACCTTCTACATTGTCTAACAAGATAAACTTTACTTCTCTGGGGCTGTGCACAAGTGTGGAGCTGCCACAAGGCCCTAGGCAAATAGATCTCCTTTCTCTATGAGTCCTCGCATTCGCTACGTCCATCGCTTCAAACTGATCTGATTACTGCGGGTGCTACAGCAAGTCACCCGCTCCACCTGTTTACCACGTATTCACTTAGTCAGAAATGCAATTACTCAGCTTTTGCAGATAACACACAAGCTTCGGGAACATCCTGGTGTTAAAATACACACTCATCGATTATTTTGTCCCCACTATTTAAAGATAAGGCCAGCAACCTCACCAGGGACCTGCGGGGCTGAGCACACTGCTGCAGCTGTGGAGGGCACCCACCACCCGCAGGCACACCGCGGTGCCTGAGGCAGCCCCTCACCTCCCTGCAGCCGGGACCCCGAGTCACGTCCTGAAAGTTACATCTCCTGACGGGCTACGGGCGGCTTGCTGCCCCTCGCAGACAGGGCGAGCTTTACCTGACCGCTCACCTGAGCCGGCTCCCGACGCGTCCCCAGACCACCGCTTCCCGTGGGGGAGCTCGAAGCCAGCCCGCGGGCGCCGTCCGGAAGGGGAACGCGCCGAGCCCCACCGCTCGCCTCGCCTCACCGAGGGGCGAGCGCTGGTCCCGCCGGGAGCCCGCTTCGGTGGCGGCGAGCGGCCGGGTGCCGTCGAAGAAGTCACGACCGCGCTCTCCGCCCTCCCCGCCGCGCCGGCGGCCGTTTAACGGTCGCTGGGCGGCCGCGAGCACGGCGCTGAAGACGCGCGGACCCGGGGGCAGCACTCGCAATCCCCCCCGTCCCGTCCCCTCATGCCGCGGGGTGCCCGCAGCCGGCCCCGTCCCCCGGCCCCGCCGGGAGCGGCACTTACCCTAAGGGCGGCGGCGGGGCGGCCATGCCTGCGGCGGGGCGAGCGGCCGCCGAGCCCCGCCTCACCTGCTCGGGGAGGGCCGGGGAAGGCGGCCCGGCTCTGCCGCCCACGGCGCCGCCTCGCCCCCGAGCCCAGGCATTCCCCTGCTGCTTCCACAGCGCGCCCGTGGGGAGGCGGCGGCCATGCACACACGGCTCCGGCTCCGCCGGGGCGGCCGCTCGCTGAACCACACCTTGGGCGGAGAACGGGGA
>CM021771.1:20840715-20873609 GCA_011076525.1 Nettapus auritus | reverse complement strand
GGCTCCTCCCTCCGCCAGCCCGCACCCACCCGGCCCCGGCGGGCTGACAGCGGCCGCTGTCCCGGGCTGGAATTTTCCTCTCCCCGGGCCCGGCCCTCGGGCTTGTCCCGGGGCTGTGCGCGGAGGTTTCCCTGCGGCCGCCCGCGCTGCCCCTGCCTGGCTCTGGCGCTGCCGGGCTGGGGCAGGAGCACGGTGCCGCCTGCCTCTGTCACGGCCAACGGCTGGCGCTGGGAGCGCTTTCGGCGTTTTGAAAAGTCGGCTTTCCTGCGGGACAAGCTGCTCCTCTGCGACCCTGCAGCGAGCAGGACGTGCTGCTCGACCGGGTCACCTCTCTGCCGTGCCATTGTCACACCGTTTGGTCGGGGGATGCCCAGCAAAACAGCTCCGTAGTCGGGAAATATTTTGGCCAGCGCTTAGCACAAGTAGCAAAACAGCCAACAACAAAGCGATCTTCTATTTATTAATTTTTTTTTTTCTTTCCCGTGAGCTAAAAAACAGAACGTGGCGTTGAAGTATAGTTTCCCTTTTTCTCACTAGTCCTAGGCTTAAATATCTAGGAAAAGTGTTATAACTGGACATTCTATGCTAATGCACATGAGCATTGTCTGGGATGATACAGTATATATAATATATTGTACTTTAATAATGTTTTGCTTCTTGCCGTATACCCTTCTCACTTGTACCATGCTTCTTCAATAAAGCTTTTATTCTGCTTGTTTTCTGCCTCTTCAATAAAGATTAAATGACCTGAAACTGCCTGTTTTGACAGATTATGGAAGTTGTTCGCAGCCTGAATAACCACATGCCATTATCAGGCACGCCCCATTAATCTGGGTAAATTTCAAAACCCAAAAAAGCCCTGATGATTCAGGTGGACTTGCCATGGCTCAATTTTCAAAGAGTTCAACAAACTGATTAGTCAGAAGAATCTCAAGAACAATCCCAGGGAAGACCTTAATGTAAGTCTGCGATCTTTTTTCTCTTTGACAGTCCACCCTTTCTTTTCTGATGCTCCTCAAATTGTTTGGACGCTGTCTAGGTTAGCATGAAGGCTGAGAAGTAATTCCTTTGTATGTTGACTGTTCCTGCAGCAAGGGCAGGGTAACTCTTTGTATTCAGAGCATAGCCTTCCTGTAAATATGAAAGAACTTTGCATTTCTAACCAGCAACTTTTCAGGCAAAATCATTAGGTGATTCCATCTTCTAAATGCTAACCAAACTCCCGTGTTGCAAAGGTGAGATGATTCGATGCTACTGCGCTGTTTGAACCGAAAACCATCACAGCTGATTATACTTTAGTTAAAATGATCAAATAAATTGGTGTGATGTTGTTCTAATATGCTTTGCTGGACAGGTAGGAAACTGTTGTACCACTCTCTTTAAAATCTCATTTGAAAACCACTATATGCTATAGTCTAATTCTTTGGGCAAGCACTAATCCAGAATGAAGATTGCCCATAGCTCACATGGGCAAATAGCAGAAACTCAGCAATGCAAGAGAGAAAAGTGATATTCAACATAAGGGAAAATATCTAGAGAGAGACAGACAGACAGACAGCAATGGCAATTTCCAACGGAGGAATGAATTATCTAAAAAAGCACTTCAGTCAGTGATGCTAATCTCACTTAAGAAGGGAGAGGTTATGCTTATCTTTTTACACTACCACTTTTCTTATTCAAACCTCGGTTGTCAACTGAGCACACCTGAAATGCTGATCACTAGAAACACTGCAGGCTCTCAACTTGGGTGCCTGCAGGCCATGTTCTGCAGTGGCAGTTTTATGATGACTAAACTTTAAATAGTTGGTTTTCTGAGATACTGGAGATACCATTTGTCCTAGAGATCTGAGATTTTAAAAACAAAATCTGGACTCCAATGGCACTTCTGTTTTTTACCCATTGAAAATAAGGTCTGTGTTTGTATTTCAAGAGTCATTGACAGTCAACTATATTTTTATTTTCCCATTTTTATAAAGTTTACAGCTTTGTCCTGAACTTAAAACATGGCTCATATAAAGCAAAAGTAACTCTCATACACTATAAACAGAAGAACACAACAGGGAGTACCAAATAATTGAGCTATTAATACACTATGTGTGTCCTCAGTTGAATAATTTAGAGAAAAAAAAAAAAAAAAAAAAAAAAAAAGAACATTTGAAAAAAATAATAATAATCTGTAGCTTTTTCAAGCTAATCCAAGGAGATAATATTGTAGAAGTTAACAAAGCAGCAGGTTATTAATTGTATAGTTGCTATAATGTCATCCTTTGTTTATGGATTGAGGTAAAACAATTATTTAGCTAGAACCATTAATCCACGTGACAAGTTGCCACCCACTGTACGCAGTGAATGTGCTTGGTGCCATTGTATACTTGAACATAAATGTTTGCAGATTAAAACCCATTTCTGATCACTGTTAGCATAACCTTCAGCCAGAGAGAACTGTTAATTCCAGTGGCTATTTGAAGGAGAACCTCTGCCTTAGGTAGGGATGTGAATTCCAGGCAGCTTCCTAAGTACAGGTTTTTCATACAAGTTAAATTACTAAAAACAAAGTCCTGCCTGTTCTGAAAAAGCAGTAATATCCCATGGCATTTTTTGTAACAGGCAGTGGTTGTCCTAGATGTCTCCAGGAAAACCTCCGTGCCTCCACCCATGCAGCAGGATAGTTCTGGTGGTTGCTCTCCTCTGTTCAAGAGGTTGCCAGAAATGTGGAGTGCAAACATTTTGGGATGAAAGATGCTGCAGAAATGTAATAGACCATGTAATTTTTCAAACAGGTATGCCCTTTATTGCCTGTAGTGAAAGGTATTAGAGGCATTAAATAGACCACAGGAGTCTTACAAAATTTTCCCTGTTGTAAAGGTCTGCTTACAAGGTCTTTCTAATCCAATTTATTCACAGAATAAATTTATTATCAGAATATTGATGGCATTTTGTGGTTTAAGGCTAAAACCTGAATGCCTGCTTATTGTAGTTGTGTATATAGAAAATCATGCTGTATCATACAGTCATTTTGCACAATATTGTGTAACAAAGGTGTGGAATAGAATATGGAATTGAAGGGTGTTTTCCTTCTTAAATTAATTTTATGATGCATAATTAAAGTAAGTTAGAGCTGAGCTGTTTTATTCTGCTGCTAACCAGACATGATAAAATCATTATTTTTTTTTTTTTCCATTACAGTATAATGATAAAACAAGGAATTGTTATATGACTCTTGCTTTTGTTTAAATGAATCAGAATCTGTATTTTTTTCGTACAGAGCAGGCAATCAGCTAGCATCGCATCCTGTTGAACAGTTGCCTTTTCTGTGTTTGCATTCCAGCATGTGGGTGCGGTTTGGGGAAGCATGCGCACACATGCATACAGACACTGAAAGTATTGCTGTAGGCACAGGGACAAGTTTTTGTGCCCATCAAAACTGTGTGTTTAATTAAGGAACACTATATGCACCTACCCTATAAATATACAGGAGTGTAGTAAGCATTTTGGTAACACATTTTTTCTAAGGAGCTCTGAAAGCATTTCTAAATATTATGTTACCCCCACAAAGAAGTTAATACCATTACATCTATTTTGCATGTAAAGTAACCTTGCTGCCCAGAGATTTAGCAATTTGCTAAAACTCAGCTAGTTAGCAGCACCGCTGGGAATAGCATGATTTTGTATCACTACTAGTTGTATTCTCTACTTTCAACAGCAGATAACCTTGAAAAAATGGATGATAATAATAAAAGGCAGCTGTCTGGGTAGATCTTAAGTTTGTAAGTACATAGAAAATTAGAGAACTGATTTTAAAATGAGTAGGTTTAAAGTTTGCATCAGAAATTTACCAAGTAGTTCGCTGATATGTGGATTTCATAAACGTGAACATAAAGGCATCCTATGCAATATGTTGATGGATTGATATTCAGTTTTTTGTATGGTTACTAATTTTTTTAAGTGCATAAAATATATAAAATAATGATTTATCTCCACCTAAACAATAAAGAGATTTAAATATTTCAAATTAGAACTGTCCTATCTATGTGACCCAAGGTAATATTAAAATTACCCCATGGCTGGGTTTGTATGGGTGCGCTGCTTTCCAGTGGAGCCCATTTACAGTAACTGAAGCGTGACAGACTCAGCTAACCTCAACAAGATTACACAAGTAGTGTTATTTAATCTTCATGTTTAATATTATATTTTAGTAATTTATATTTGTCATGTCTGTGCTGGCCGTCTACATGTAGACAGATTTCACCCTGAGAAGGAAACAAATCACTTCATTCTACATTGTAAGCAATGCATTGTCTGTTTAACACTTTGGCCTGATAGATGAACTTGTCAAAAACTAAGACTGCAAAAAGGTACCACATATACTGTCAGGTATGGGTCTAAGTCATTTTTGCTTTTTCACAGAGAGTTTTCACAATATTTGTTACTTTATATAACAGTAAACGCAGGTCAGATCCAAGAAAATTTCTTCTTTCATTAATACAGTCCAAAATATATTTTGCTCCTAAAGTCTTCATTACAGGCATTTACTTTCTTAGAGATTCATTGTCCTTTTGGGGCATATTTAACGTGATACCATGATGCGTTCCCATTGCTACCATTATGTTTTTACTCTGCTAGTGTTTTATTTTTGCTTTTGGATCAAGGTGAGTGTTTTACCATACTACATGTCATGATTTATAAGTCATTGTGTTGACCAGTATTTCTGAAAATGTGTCAAATAACTGTTGGTGAGGTGGAGAAAATTTACACCCGAGTAATATCAGAAAGCTTCAGATGGTGTGAAGTATTGAGTTATATAAGTATCACATATGCCCTGACATATCCTGTTGCAATGTTAATTATTTTTTAAATAATTTGAACAATTTTTAAAACAGTTTTGTTTAATGCTTTCAAATCACATTAACCAAAATAGTTGCAATTCAGAGATGAGAGTGAATTTGAATGTTAAGCTTACTTAAGGAGAAATTTAAGTTTAGAAGAAACTACAACTTCATTGAATTGGCATAATACAATAAATTTACAAATTATGAGTGTTCATATATAACTAGAAAAGTATGCTGTGCAAAAATCCTCAGCATTGAAGTCTGTAAAGTCTAAATACTAAGACATATTTATGAAGAAAAACACCATTGGAAAAAAAAATGCATTCATAATATTTGTTCAAGTAATTAGTAATGCGTTAGCTTAAGTCTTACTATATCATAAAAAAAAAAAAAAAAAAAAAAAAAAAAAAAAAAAAAACAATCTTTTCCTATGAGAAAGATATACTTAGATTCAAAAGAGATTGGGAAATTTCTTCAACAGAGATTCATAAAAGGCATATAGCATAAATAAGCTGTAAGTACAGGAGTTATCTTAGGTCCTGAAAGCAGGATACTTTAGCACAGGAGCAGTAGTATGCTGCACAAACTTGTATCTCCCAGTGTTCTAACCAGCTCCCTCAGAACCAACCTGGTAACTTTACAGGGCCTGCACTTTCCGTCCATCCTCCAAGGTATTGCATACATCTTGGTAGAATCCAGTGCCATACATATAGATGTCTTTGAAGCGTGCAGAGGGAGTTAAATACCAAGCTCTCTGAGATGTTATGAAATGTATGCTATGACTAGACAAACTAATATATCAGGAGGAGAGAGGCCCTCCTCCCCTAAAATGCTAACAGCAGATGTCCTTCTGCTCTATGCACAGCGAGCTTACCCAGGCATGCACTGGGAACCCACTGCTGGTATGGACCCCCCCAGCAGGGCTCCAAAGTACAGTCCCTACCTTCTCTATTTTAAACACATGATGGTTCTGAGATGTTCAGCACAAAGCCAAGAAAACTTCAGTCACCTATGAACATCCACTGAGTTCTAGGGACCTGGAGAACTCTATTTGTCAAAATAATAATAATAATAAAATGCTCACCCCTCCTTCAGATGGTTGCAGTTTCAAGAACACCATGCTGCACTAGGTTCTACTGAAGTCATGCTGTAGGCACATACGCCACTTTTGATCTAATCATTAGTAGTGCTCTAAACTTTCAGAAAGCTGTTTGTTTGTTTGTTTTTCCGATAAATGTTTGAATAAAAGTCAAGAGCAGAAACTTACACAAAGGTTTTAGTTAGAGTACCTGGCAGAGTTTACCAACTGTGAAAATTCCCACAACCCTTTCAAACATATTTTCCAAGTATATCACTTATCGCTATGATTATAAAAATCAAGAATGAACATGGACAGGAACTCAAGGCTGTGTACTGCTGAATTTGGCTTATTGTCTAGTATTTACCTCATAAGAGGTAGTTAAAACATTGACTACAGAAATTCTTTGAGGTCTTCAGCTGAAAATTATTACTGATTCAAGACTGAAAATTTGCATAAATAATTTCAAGTCATTTCAGCTTCCAAGCTATTTTGACTTTCTTTTCTGCTGTTTGCCAGTGTACTACTTACAGAAGTACCTTATTAGTGAGCGTCCATGTGTAGTCAATGCAGCTTGAGCAGGCATGTTGAGGACAGTTTGAAACCAGCAGCTGTGTGAAGCTCTTCAGGATCTAACTCATTTTCAGAGACAGGTTTCCTGGAGAATGTTGAAGCTAAATCCTGTATCTCTTTGGCTACCTTAGCAGTAGTGCACAGGACAGGATAGCTCAAGGGTAGCTCAAGTATATTCTCTAGTATGTATGCACCAGGACGTATACCAAATAAATACCATAAAGATGGTAATTAAACAGCCAAGTACTCTCACATAAAACAGTAAGTCCATGGTGACGCGGACTGAGCTATCTAACCTTTGTGTATGTTGCATAAAAATATAACTTGAATGCATACATATTTGCTATTGGTTCATCAAACTGCAGTGCTTGATAAAATTTAGCATTTTGAAATGCTTCTAATGTGAGCAGTTAAGTTTTAGTTACGTTTAATTTTATACAAGAAATGTATGGAGCATTTACTAGCACTAGTTTTCCTATTTTTTGGTTGAGGTGTTACGTCAATACACCGTGGAAATCAAAGTCACCATTAGTTCATTCTTCCTTTCCTCCAAATTGCTAAACTAAAGTATCTGCTTTCTACCCACTCAGCATTGCATGGCCTGGAAAGTTTTGTTTGTATCTTGACACAGTCAAGAGTTAAAAAAATACTAAATAATGTTTGGTTTTGTTTTGCATACTGTGGCACAAAAACAAATCTAACAAGGCACAGAATTCTCACATGCTAATTGATATGCTCACCTATAGCAGTTTATATTGCCTTTTACTGTACATTAACATCTATTAATTCACCTTAGTTAAGTACTGTGTACTCAGAGGCAAATGTTGCATGAAATTGTCCAGATATTTTCATTAAAAATAAAGTAAAATTTTAAAAAGTGAACAAGCTAGGCTAAAGCTTGGAATGCTCCACACAGAACCAACAAACAGAAATGCCCTTAGCTCAGCCAATTTGACTTGGGCAATAGACCAGATTTAGAAGGCTGTGAAATGTATTTTTGCATAGCAGTACAATTGCACAATTATAAGATCTGAAGATTCAGCTTTTAAATAGCTCATTAAAGGTAGAATTATTTTTAACTTTTTCCTTTAGAATAAACAATCAAACAAACAAAAAAAATAGAACTAAGATTTTGAATGCATCAGTCAGTCCCACTCCATGATAAATGTGCAGCTTCCATGTGTCACTCGTTTCTGTCAGGAGATGTGAAATTCCCATCATCATTGTATACCGAAGCCTCAGGCCATTCAGCTGCTGTAATAGTATAATAGCTATTTCTGACTTTGTGGACTAGGGCCAATGCTTTTCCCAGGAAAAAGGGATAGAAAATGAAAAGAGTGCCATTTTTATCTTCCTTATCTCTTCCTGGAGAAGATCGGACAAGATGATGGAGGAGAAATCCATTAAGAGTTATTATACAGAGTTCCCTCCCTGGCTCAGGAAGTTCCTGAACTACAGATTGCTGTATGATAGGAGTTAAATATGCTTTCCTTCATTTATAGTGTTCCCTCAACATCCATTTGGACATTGCTTGAGACAGGATACCAGGCTAGATAAGACCTTTGGTGTGACATAGCAAGACCATTCTTATATTCTGAGGTTCTTTAGTTATATTTGGATGTAAAAATATATGGATAATAATATGGATATATTTTAAAAGAGAAAGGACTCATTTTTAATAAAAGTAAAGGCGTATTATACGTCTGTGGTTTCTTTGAACCTGCTATAATTATTATTTCAAGATTTTGCCTTCAGTCTTATTTTTTCATTGTAACGCACCACACCTTTCATGCATTAGGCATTCAATGAGCTGGCAAAGGCAGTGGGGTGGTGTTACATGGCAAATTACAGCTCTGCTGAATGGCTTGCTTGAGTACTTTAGAAGCTCAACGTGAAGTGGCCTTGCCAAACGGCTTTATTAACAGCTCTAAGGCCAGTGTGTGTGAAAACGTTGGCATAGGTAGAAGGAGGTGTTTTCTCTCTCCCTAGCAAAATAGTAAATGCTTACTCACCTGGCTGGACCTTAAAATCCAGGCCATTATATTCAGGTACAAGTTCTTTGGCTTCCTTCCAGACTAAGATTCACAAAGATACACATGTATATGCTAATTAAAAGCATCAGAGTCTATTTCGGCCAAGCAGTTAAAGAGAAAAGATTGAAATAGTGTGGAGCTGCCCATATGCAGAAGCAGGAGCAAATGGGGAAATATAGTTACCTTAAATGTTCTGTACTTTTTTGATTTTGCTGCTTCTGAAACTGCATTTGATAAATGAGCAGCTATAGAATCTGGTCAGCCTGGTATCAATTTGGGCTACACAAACAGTTTTCAAGTGAACTAACTCTTCTCTCTTGACTTTACAGACAGAAGCCTGTAGCATAACCTGTTTTAAGAAATTCAACATGCACTTTAGAAAATCACTGGCTGAAGGTCAGAGAATTTTTGAAACATTTAGAATGAATGAAAAAGGACAGGGAGATAAAGCTGCACAGGAGCTGAGAAGACAGATTCCTGTCAGTGTAGAAGGAAGTTGTTTTAAAATGTAGATTGTGATTATCACCATTGAAAGGAAACATTGTATTTCTCAGTATAAAATATGAAGACTGAGATGATAGGGAGAGAACCAAGAGATAAAAGTGTCCAGCAAGGCTAGATGACATCGTTAACTGTTCATGAATGTACAGAAAGTTTCATGGCAAGTAAAAATAATGGTTTGGGGCTGGAAAGATGGTTAACCTTGTGGAGTGAGGGTTTAAACCCTAAGCTGCTCAGTTCCCTCTAGATCAGATTGACTATTAAACTAGTTATATAACTATTTGTCATCATTTCTAGCAAACAAAAGTAAAAAAACAAAACAAAACAACAAAAAAACAAACAAACAAAATAAACAACAACAAAAAACTTTTTCAAGTCACCTTTTTCAATTCACACGCTCCTGATTAAAAGCACGCAGAATGCACTAAAAATGCATTAATGTGCATGCTGATACTCCTCAAGGTGTGCACACCCACAACTTTGATCAACTGTCTGAGTCAGGAGATCGGATTTGTTAGTGTCTTACTGTATGGACAGAACAGAAGCAATTCTGAAGATTGCTTCATCAAGCAGCTATCATTCTGATGTAAACCTGAGGTAGTGAATCTGAATTTAGGTCCTTTGAACTGAAATAGCAGACACAGCTTAATTTCTAATTACCGAGACTACTTTATTTTTTGGTTGGAGTTACTGAATGTATAATTAAATTATTTTTGTCCATGTTTTTCAATAAAACATGTTTAGCCCTTCATTATGAAAATTATATCTGTTACAGAATACATTTGTAGCTGACAAAAAGTAAATGGTAGTTTAAAGACTTAAACCACTGATAATTAACCTGAATAACTGAATGTTTATTCAGTTAATATGATGCTTATGAATTGCAAATGAGACTTAACAATATGTTCTGTTGAAAACGAAGCAAACAATAAAAGTGAATGTGATGTATTCTAAGAGTCAAGGAATCACAAAAACTTGTGTTGTTTCTCCAGCAAAACTTAACAGAATTTACAGAAGAAAGTGGAATAATATTTCTTAAATCCTTCAGTGCAACACAGCTCACTCCTTGTGTTTATCCAGCAAACCTGCCTTCAGAGATCTCTCCAGGTTGCACCAGATACCAGAGTTTCACACATTGCAAAATGGCATAGTAGACAGCAATCTGATTAGAACCGTAGCATTTCATTTGCAAACAGCCTACTTCGGTTACAGATTAACAGAAAGGATTTAATTTACTGAAGGAGAAAATTATTGTTTGGTAAAGGCAAGGTATGAAAAAAAAGGCATGCTTTAAATTACAGTAAAATCTTAGAACCTTATTGTAGTATACGTTCTAGTTTTTGTATACAGTTTATTTTTACATGAGAAGCCTCATCAAGACCAAAATAACTTTCCACACTTTCACCTTGTCCAAAGAAAAAACACAGTGATTTTACTGATCTGTAAAAGTCATCTCAGCATCTGTTAAGTCCAGCCTCAATGTAACATAGCAAGAATGACAAAAAAAAAAAAAAAGAACCTATTCAGAATGGCGGAATTATAATCTATTATAAACTATTAAATTAAAAAATAAATTAATTGTCCCCATGTAACTGGGGGTAAAAGAAGGGGGTGGTAACGCCTTTTCCCACTCATTAGAAATTAGACTCCTTGTCTGCTTCAGGATCTACTTCAACAGCAGGCCCTGCTTGAATAGTACTTGTATTTAATCTGAAGTACATGAAACAGAAAAGAGGAATAATAAGATGGTTTGAATCCCCTGCCAAACCTAAAACAAGCAGCAAGTTCCAACACTTCCTATCCATCCTATCTCTACCCAGGGGCATACAAAAGTCAGGTAACTATTGCAACTTAATCTCTGTAGCAACATCTGACCTGGCAGATTTATGCCCCCCCCCGCCCCGGTGTTTTTTTTTTTTTTTTTGTGCCCCTGGGGGGATACATGTAAAAAACATCATGAGCCTAATTACTGCAATAGTGTAGAGCCCATTGTAAGGAAGGGGGAAGCTACAGAAAAATCTCTGTCAGCCAGTAAGAAAACTTTCCTGAATTTCTTGCACCTGGCAATCATCGTAACCCTACTCACTTTTAAAATTGTTAAGGCTCAAACTATTTTACTTTAAGTGTGAATAAGCAGAAAAGCCTCTGTATATAAAATATGATTGAGAGCAGCAAGTCTTAGCACACCATCTGCAGTGATTGCACTCAAATATTTATTATGTAAGTTCCACTAAGGAATAATCAATAAGCTTTGTCAGAAAGCTGATGAGAGTTCAGAGGAGAAAGCTGTGTGTCAAGCAGCTCGTGACAGTATAAAGAGACTACAGAAATATATGCATCCAAGGGGAGAGCTGTCAGGCACTTAGAAGTTGGAACACAGCATTCAGTCACTCTCGGTTTCATGAATATGTGCTGGATTATTACATGAAAGGAAACTGAGCCTTTAGGAGAAGAATTATTCAGAGCTGTAACCTCACTTTGCAGTTCTGGCGATAGCGTGTTCTGCAATGCAGGTGCAGCTGCTGCCAAGGATGACTTTCCTGACAAGCACCTTATCGTCATCCTCGTACCCTGGATTCTCACTGATATACTTCACAATCACTTTGACTTAATGAAAAGCAACTTCCTTAGAACACTGTTTTATGGCTTGTAATACGGGTGAATGCCCAAAGGTATTCAGATAAAAAAAAAATAAAAATAATAATAATAATAATTTTTAAAAAAAGCTGCTCTTTCCTGTTTCTTAAAAGTTCCACTTTCAGCTATTGTATACTGCTAATTTTGCTAATTTTCTAACACTGATCTGTACCCCTGGCATGTCACAAAGAGGATCTCAAGTGCTCCGTGATTCAGCTGTCTTGTGCAGACTAACACTGCACTGCCAGTGTTTGTTCAACAGTTGCCATTGTGTGATACAATGGGACTGGATTACCATTTATCAGACCCGTTCTTCCAGCTAGTCTACATTCCTTGCTTTCTCCACTTCCAGGATGGGGAGATCCTTCCTGAGCCTCCCAAAAGGGCATGCTCTTTCTTCAAGAAAACAATTACTTTGATAAATCTAAAACAAATATTTTGAAGAATATTTAGACTAACAGTCCTGATATATTGATCTATTTCCTCTAAAGCTTCTTGGTTCCTAGAAGATAAAACATCTTTCTACACTCCAGCTTAATTCATGATGTCAATTCCAAAGTTTTCCTATTTGCAATTTTTACTCTCTCTGCATGTTCAGTGCAAGCTGTGCACAGTAGTTTTATCAAAAAGGAGTTTAAGAGCTTAGCACTGTGCACAATGTAAATTATTGGAAAAATATTAAATGGGGAAAGGGTTTGAAATTAACAACAACAATAATACTATCTTTCTAAAACTTTCAAACTAAAATGATAAATGAGTTGAGCAATCAAAAGGACATTTTTGCTTGGAAAAAATTCTGGCCACCTCTTGCAACTCCTCAAAAGCACATTTTTCAGCTGTTCATATACACCCATCTATGGGTTCTCGGAGTCTTTACAGAAGGCAGGTAAGCTCAGTTAGCTCAGAACTATCACTGATACATTCACCTTTAACTGAGATAACCATAAGTAATGCTTTAAATTTACTATCATCTGGAGAGGAATTATGTACTGAACAGTATGAATGCCCTCTACAGGCAGAACAAGAAACCTCTGTAATTCCGGGATTTTTTTTCAGTTTGTCTATTTATTAAGTAGGTACCAAGTAAATAAGTCTATATTGGTCCTTATTAGCTTATACTGGCATTGTCTGAAAATTGCAAATGATACAGTGGCATCTACTGATATTATTGACATACATTTCATTATCTATCACAGACTCTTCCAGTCACAAGGCAGGCTGTATCTCTACTGCTTAATTATATAGAAACATGGAGTAAGACTGAATCCTGCACCTTTGTTCATCAATGCTGCTTAATGCTTCTGGCATAGTTTGACTGCGTTAATCTGCATGTTTTCACGTACAATGAGTGTCTACCAGTCCTATGAGCTGCTGCACAGTCTTCATATCATTTTAAATATTTTGAGATTAAAATCTCTCACACTCATACACACACAAATTATATCTAGAACCATGACAGTGCCATATTTTGTCCAGGGGACATGAAGAGACAAACGGTACATGTTGTGGACATAACCAGTTCTGTGCCATTCGGCCTCTAGGGCCCAGTTCCTGCTCTCTAAAGTCCCATTAACCCACCACAAGAGGCAGTTTTTGTGGATAGTCAGTACTGCAATTTCCTGAAGGGTCAATTTTGTGTAAAGGACACTACATGTTAGGTAGCCTACAACCATCAGGTGAAAATAGCTTCCTATTGAAGAGGCATCCTACCAAAACAGATGCTAAGCCACCTTAGGATGCAGGCTTATATAGGCCTGCACCAAACCTGCTGCTGTCTCTGTCTACTGCACGTGACCAAAGGTTTCAGAGTCTGCCAGAGTGATCTCTTACTATCTGCAGAAAAACAGCAGTCAGCAACTACAGTGTGCCTGAACTCTGCGACATTCAGCCCCATGAGCTCCAACTCAGCATATCCATGCTGGTTTTCCAACTGGCCCAGTCTACTGTGGATGAGATCAACAAAAACAAATATATGCACACAGTTTCAGGGAAGAATGATCTCACCCCTAGCCAAAGCTGAATTCAGATAAAGCTGTTTGATGGCTCTTATGCATTCAGAGCAGGAAACAAGACTTTTAAACACAGTCTTTACTGGAATAAGAGGACTGACAGATACTATATGGAATACGGTAAACATCATACGCAACAAGAGTAACAAGGCAACAAAAGTTCAAAAATCAGTAACAAGAAAGTGTGGCAGCATGACAAAAAAAAAAAAAAAAAAATCTATGGCCTTGCTTAACTTTAATAGTCACCGTCATCCTTATTATTTCCAAAGCAGCTCCTTTTCCCTAAGAATATGCCCTGAACATCTTGCATGGGGGTATACACACTCTAACAAATGGCCTTGACTTCAAACTGCAGATAAGAGACAATTCCAACTTCATATGCAGTACAGAAGGTAGTTATTGCTGCATTCACAGAGCTAGTTTTATAGATAGATAACTTGCTTTATTTTCCCTTAACTCAACCATGGAGCTCCAGGTAATGCATGCAGTCCACAAAATCAATACATCCTATTACAATGCTTGCCTGCTCACTAAAACATGAACAAACAGCTTCATTCCTATACTTGAGACGTGTTCTACATTTAGGAGCCAAAACTACCAGCAGAATAAGAACTGAGGAGCAGAAAATCGTTTGATCAGTTTTGAGTTCAAAGAGATGTCACAGCACACACAGCTTCCAAACTGGATTATTGTGACACTGGCAGTTTCAGAAACACCCTTCTTTTTCAGTTCACATATACAGCATAACTGGAAGTCAGCCAGTTTCTATATATGTGATTTTGGACTCGCCTGATATTTTTAGTCTATCAAAGTTCTTATGACATATTTAAGTTCCCTTAAAATGACATGGTATGTGTGCTTAAGCAGTTTTGAATTGAATCCCATTGTATATTTTGTGAACGTATTTATTTATTTATGGAAATGCAGCAGCCTCAGCAATTTAGAGCACAATACTTTACATGCAGAGATTTCTCATGAATGCTGCCGATGTGCCAAGTACTGAGAGTTACAGAGCAATTACAAGAGCTATGATGATTTGAAAATGCTTTTTTGAAGGTCCTATATTAATATCTCTCCTTTTACATGCAACCTAACAGAAAGCAGATAAATCTTTAGTATTTTCCCTTGTGCATCTGTTTAAAAACAAATGGAAAGTTCACCTTTAACAGCAAGTCTACAACAATGGGCTTAGCAGCAGGAGACGAAGACTGGTAGCTGTTTTATTTATATGCTGTGTAAATGATCTATTTTGTAAGTTTTTCCTGTTTCTAAATTGTTGTTCCTACTTTCCAAAGAGTATTTGTCTGCACACACGTACCACTTTTGCTACCTAAACTCCTCTGTAGTGCATATTCTACTTCTGTTTCCCTGTCATTTATATAAACCAGAATGTGTTTCTTGCCATGTAATTCACAAGTAATGTAAATTGTGAATTCTGCATTTATCTCCATTAATATGCAAGCTAGCACTGTATATAACCCTATCCTACCAAAGGCCAGGTAAGTTCATCCTTCCTTCACAAATGCCAGCACTAGCATACCATTTGTCACATTTTTGATTCCTTGTCAAATCTCCTTTCTAGTACAGCTACCTAAAAGCAGTTACTACCAATGTTAAACTTTTACAAAACAGTCTCATTAATGTGCCAATACATTTAATTAAAAACAGAGTAAACAGCTTGGGTGGGGTTTAACAAAACTCACAAGCTAGGTTCCTTTTCACACTCTGTTGCATAAACTGAAGTGGATATTTATCAAGGTGTCTGCAAGTGAAATATGCAAGAAAGCAGGGACTGCAAAGCTGCCAACTTTCAAAGTACCTGGCCATGTCATTCACAGCACCTTGAATATAGCACATCAACAGGTTGTCACAGCTTTAGACTGGGAGTTAACAGGATGGCTGAGCATGTTAAGTTTGCTGTAACATTATTTTAGCACAGGCCGATGATTTGTTTGTGAATATGAAATAAGTACTGAGTTTTCTGATTTGGAGAACGTTTTATGGTGAATATTTTGTGTATAATATTCCTAAGACTCCTCAGATTACTGATATATCTTTGCATCTTAAATGCCTGCCCCAGCCCCTGCTCCCCCCCACCCCAACATCCAGCTATAATCTGCAGGCTTCAATCACCCCTCCAAAAATCATTATAATTACTTTACAATCTACAAGGTAAACCATAGGAGTTTTATTTAAAAAAAACAAACAAACAAACAAAAAAACCAAAAAACATTTTTATCTTAAAAATCTAGGTAATATGTTAACTAAAATTAAGTAATCTAATAAAATAAATAGTGAAATTAAAATCAATTATTATTGTTTAGAAGCAAAACCAGCAAGAATTCAGAAAGTGATTTCTGGGAAGGGTTGGATATTCTGTTCTCGCACCCTTATTCACTTTCCCATTTAATTAAGTTCTATAAAGAACAAAAAAGAACAATAAATTGAAACTGTCATCACAACTCTGTTATGCTGTTATCAATTTTTGAGCACCATCTGCTGGTCGGTTTCTGAAACAACTAGTAGATTTCCTAACCGCCAGTAACACCTAGATAAATACCTGTCTGTATTAATTTAACATTAATTTTGTTAAATATTTATTAGAAGTTCCTATGAGTAATGCATTATGATTATACTGGAGAAAACAACAGAGTTCATCTACTAATAGAAGGCTTTAGAGGAGATGTGTTGGAAAGGTTAAAATAGCTGCTCCCCACACAGGTTGAGATAAGACTGTCACAATGATGTGTTAAGCTGAAAAGGTTTCTAAAGCGCATTGAAAATGAAAGCAACTTGGCCAGTGTTTTCATCTTTATGTACCATATGCTATCCCTACCACAACTCTTGTCAGCAAGGAAAGAAGTATCACTGCCATCTTTTATTTCTTGCAGATTCTCAGATACTGCCAGAAAGAGTTGCAGAGAAATCTACAGAGACAGAACTTCAGCCCCAAATGTATCATCATAAATTCCTACTCACTCATTGCTCCTATGAAGGAAAGGATACAGTACGATCTGCTTTCCTTGTCTTTCCCTCAACTCCATTACAGAAGGAGAAAGCCTGATATTTCCTCCAGGACAAGATAACAAGGTCCTATGTTACGAGCCTAGATTCTGACAGGGTTAGGAATAGCAAATCTGTGGCCTTCTCTTCTCCATCTACCCAAAGGACTAAATATTTTCTTAATTTTACACTTTAAATGTTTTGTAAAAGCTGCACTCACTGTCTGGTAAAGATTGTAAGTTATGTGCAGTTTGAATCATCCTGTAAGGAGTCAACTTTAGAAGAGAGAATTTGAACCTTACCACTCCTTTCCCACCCTTCTGACAAACATACTAAATATCTCATGCATATAATGAGCCAAAATACTTTTAAAATATCAATTTAAATAAAAATTAATTTAACTACTAAACTGAACGTACAGCCTTCAAGGCATAGATATAAAAAGGTGCTTTGAATTTATTAACGTGCTTTGAATGACTGAATTGTCACAAATAACACTTGAATTATTTATTCATATACCAAAATTGCTTTTCTACTGTCTGCAATACTGTACTCAATGAGGGTATGCTCTATATAACCTTTAATATTTCACAGTAAACTTGTCGGAATAAAATCTTGATTCTTACACTATTCCAACAATTAAACGTGCTTACTTTGTTCATGGTGAAGTAAATTGGACTGCTTCTGCATTTTTAGTTAACTAGGTATGCTCAGGATTAATACTCTGGAGCTCTGCAGAGGCTCACAAAAATTTAAGTCTAAGAGCACGCAGAAGGCTACTGTTCATGAATATTTCAGAACTGAAACATGCTTAATACTTCAACAAACATTAACATTTCATAGAGGAGAAAAAAATTCAAGTTGTTAGTCTGGATCAAAATGAATTCTTAATACTTATCAGTAATTTGTGGGAATCCCAAGAGCGTTGATACAGAGTTTCATTTATGGAATTACTGATAGGAGATTTAGTCCAGAAGTGAAGATCCTGGAATAACATAAATAGAAATGCTTCTGCAATTCCTTTAACATTCCACTGAAGATATCTTTACATCAACAAAACAGCAGTTTAAAGGTTTATTTTATGCTTTTTCCTAAAGGGGATAGGTATACTACAAGGAAAAATATGTAAATAACATTTTATTTCTCATCATTGGGAAGTTATTACTTTCTAACACAACTTTGTTTAGTTGTCTGGCTGTACCTAGTTTTATTCATTTTTTCACACTAGTAACTTCCTTCCCTAGGACCATACTTGTATTCCTCATTAGCTCGTACCAGTCCTATGATACCCTGCCTAGTGCCTACTGGCACTAGCCATGGGCTTTGATGTTCTATAATTCTACACTGGCATGATCACAAAATATCTCACTTATTACAGGAAATGGCTGGAAGCTGTTGCACAAATTCCTGAATATAATCAAAAGCAAAAATTTATAAAACATTCTAATCTCAACAACTTAAAACATAGTCTAGTGAAATGCAGTTCACATTGTTAAATACTGAGTCCCAAGAGTTCCCAGCTTACATCTAACAATAGAATAACAAGCAACTATAATAACTATAGTTTCTTTCTTTTTTTACATTTTATTTTTAATTTTGATTTTTGGCTCTAGCTTGGAAGCATTAACCATCAGTTGGGAGTATTTGCACATTTTCAATGAAGTTCCTTCCTCAGTTCCAGAAAGCTCCTCTTTTGATGTCCTGCTAATGTTTCAGGATGTTTTTCTTTTTGCATCCTGCTTTAGTTCCAATGTGTAAGGCCTCTCAGAAGACCCTACAAGTGTCACAGTCTTCCAAGAAAATAATTCACAAGTGAATGTCCATGTAAGGAAGAACTGCATCCTAATAAAAGAGGTGGGAACTGATTGCAAGCAATTAATAATAGAATGTAGCATGAAACAGAACTCAGGGAACCTTTTACAGCAAAGTACACAGTTCTTTACTATTATAGATCAAGTTGTGTGTATTAGAGAGTACATTATTCTTATCTATTAAAGAAGACTTGCATTTTAAATGCTTATATCAATTTCTGCATTCAGCTGAGGTTTAATAAGATGAGGTTTAATGAGATGCCAAAGTCAAAGATTAGTTTCAAGTATCCTTGCTTTCTGCTTTTCCCTGACTTTTTCATCAATAGCTGCAGTGAACTCCAGAGTAGACAGAGGTGACTAAATCAATTCCAAAAGCTTGAATTTGTTTACAGCAAGCAGACTTGTTTCTTTACAAGTCTTAGACTCGTATTTTTAGGCAATACAAGATTAGATATTTCCAGAAAGGAGATAGCAGTATCAGTTCTGAATTAAAAAATATATATATTCCGTATTTTTTATGTGCAAAAGGAATGAAATAGGGCCTCCTGTCCAGTTTCAAAATGAGAAATCACCCTTTGAAGTATAATGGCATGGGTCTTCAATGCATCTGCAGGATCAGCAGCTATATCATGCCCCAATTAAAACTTCCCACGCTGTCACATCTCTACCTGAAAAGTCAGAACACTGATCCAACTCATGTTTTGTACTTACATTTTTTCAGTCTATCACTTTTGTGTTTTTTTCTCTGTCTTCTATTCAGTGTTCACACCAGACAGAGTCCAATTACAAACTCACACTTCATTTTTGTTTGCTTGTTACAAATACTAAATAGTTACATCCTTTCCCTATCACATCCAGTTAACGTGTGTGATGAGACAAAAACTGTGAAAAAAATACATAGTGTCCATTTAGCAAACCTCCTCCATTTTGCCCCCTCCACAGAAAAACTTGTGGAGGAAGGAAAATTCCATTTCTAGGGAGTCCCTGGTAATATATGGGGTTTGCCCATCTGCCAAGATTTCAGTAGAAAATGTTTTGGTGATGTCTGCAATTAATAAGGAGCAGACTGTTCTAGAAAGTAAGAAACTATCTGTGCAACTCCTGTAGGAATGGCAATAGTACATCTGGTATCCTGAAATGCCTTCTCAGCTGGAAAGAAGGAATTCGGAAGAAATACTATCAGCTTTTCAAGTGAAAACCCTGCCAGTGCATGCTTGTGGAACTTCACTGTTCTTCCTCTGCCTGGACTCCATGAAGACCTGTCACTGCAGCATGTTTGGATTTGAGGATATTGCCAGAACTCCAACCAATTCTGCGCATGGTGCATTTCTGGATGTTTGAAGTACTATGATAGTGTTGAGATCCAAAAACTAGAATGAACAGTTTGCATTATTCAGAAGCAAAAAACAAACAAACAAAGAGCCAATAAAGCTCATATTATTGCTCATAGTTGATTTATTTGGTAAATCAACTATGCTAAAAGCCTCTAGCTAACCAGTGTTGTAACTACAAAGCTGAAGCACACTCTTCAGTGCAAAAGCCTGCCCAATAGTACAACACAAGCTATAACTAGTTTTTCTAATGAGCTTTCATTCATTCTTGGTGAGCTCCATTAAAGCTGACAGCTTGTAAATTGCTGCTTTTGCCTTATTTGCTTAGTCAAAGAAAGATGATTTTTTGGAAGCTAAAATTAAATACATTCAACTAGTAATTCTTTAAGGTAGTTGAACTTTCTTTGGCTTTGTGCTTCCTTTTAAGGTTAAATCTTTCTTTACTACTGCATTGGGATTTCTGTGCTGTCATATTTAAGAGTTTTTTTGTTTTGTTTTTGTTTTGTTTTTTAAATATATATATATCCTTAAATACTTTATGTACTCCCTTTGATGATAGCTACAACTCTGTCTTTGGGAGTTTTGCTTCCAAAAACATGACTATTACAAGCTTTATTGTGACAATAAAAAGGTACTTATTTCTTTATTCAGACCTCCTAGGTTGTAAGAAAGTATATAGGAGGTTATTATTTGCAGTTTCAATAAAGAAAAGTGACACTGATAATAGTAGAAAGGAAGGAACCATAGCTTCTATAAAGCCATTAGCCAAACTGCAGTTAAGTAACTTCTGGCATTCATATTGTCTGACTTTTCACAGTATACTTATATCTGGGAGAGTCTCACCTTCATCTGGCAAGTTTATGATTGAAAATCAGTGACCCATCTATGATTATATGGTGAAATTAATGCAATTAGTTTTGGCAAAAAAAAAAAAAAAAAAAAAGCAAAAGAAGCTTTAGCAGCAACACAAACATTTAACTGACCATTACTACCTCAGCCTTTACACTTCTCAGGTTACAAAGCATCATGAAAAAAGTTTTCTTTAAATCTTCATTTCTAAGTTAGTAAGGCATAGAAAGTCTCAACCACCATAAAAGAGAGGTAAATGTGAATTAATATCGAGATAGACTCAGTAGAATCTTAAATTGAAGAGGCAATACTACAACGCATCCTACAGATTATTCCATTGACTCATACTTAAAAGCAAGGATTACAATTAATACTTTAAACAAGGTAACATACTTCAAGCAAAAGAATCAGAATAACAGAAAAGTTCAAGTGTTTTCTGATTTATCAGAAACATCTTCAGCAACTATCATGAGGAAGTATTAATAAGTTTAACTTCATTTCACGTGGAAGGAAGGGAATATATTCAGTGACTACTCACATATCTAAGACCAAATGAGCTATTTTGTTCCTTTTAAGCTGGTGAAAAATATTCTGTTAACAGTAGCAGGTGCCTGGACAGCAGATGAAGCATTACCCTCAAAGCTGACAATTGCACTACCAATTCTCTCAAACAGATTTACAACACAGGGGGAAGGAGGGAAAAAAAAAATAAAAAAATCCACCCTCACACAAAAAAAAAGCCTCCCAAACAAGCTTGAGCTACACATGCCTGGTTTGTATCAGTGCTACAGTATAGTTTCAGAACTAAGTAAGGTTATTAATGTTAAAGTCAAGCTGTGATTATTATGCATATCAATTTTTTCTCTATCAATCTTAGAATTTGTACAAAGAATATTTACCTCAATCTTTTAAAATTCACCTATATGGACAGATTCATGCAAAATGTTTTAATAAGAAAACCAATAATTGTAACAATTACAGTTGAATTATATCAGTTACAAATCAGTTGTAATACAAAATTGCCCTTAACTGGAAAGCCAGTAAAAGGGATGCTTTCAGGACTGAAGAACAGTTACTGCAAAATCAAATACAGAATTAATAGTTTTTTTGTAATCTAACCACATGAGTTTAAGACACAGAGAGACCCAAACATACTCTTTTTCAGGACTTAAAAAAAACATTCTGTGGTATGCTAATAAATATACATTTAATCAGTACAAAATTAATAAAAATTAAGAAAAATTAATAAAAGCAAAGAAACATGGGAAATGTTTACATTCCTACACATTTCACCTATAATTTTTAAGCTGCATTGGTGACTCACTAACATAAATTAAGCTTTTGAGAAGGTTTGCAAGTTAAGCAAGTAATGTCTACCACAAGACACCTCTGAAAATTTGTTTCAACAGTTAAAAGCTAAGTTTTTATCAGAAAAAGGATGGCAACAAAGTATATAAATATGGTTATACAGATTAAAATTATTAGTGCATAGGAAAACATAAAATCTTTGTTCCAGGCACCTTTAAACTGGACAATATGGCTTGCTGGAAGACACACCTGATCTCATTCAGACTGGTGTGTTACCTAAGGGGGAAGTGTACCGTTGTGAAAAGAAATATTACTGGAGAAGCAGTAGAACATTTCTTTTCCATGGCTACATTCCTGGGGATGCAAGAGAGTTAAAACAAACCCAACTGTCATCACTAGCACACCAATAACAAGAATCAGGCAGGATATGATGTTATCCGAATGGTTCCACCGCTCTTTGGACAGCCTTAGATAACATGCTGTTGGGATGATAAAAACAAGTGGGGTAGCACTCAGAACTCCCTGTGTGTGGGAAACAACAAGAAAACCCTTGTAAGCATGTATATTTAGACCTGAAGAACAAAAATCTGAATTTGTAAATAGCCATGAGTAGACTGACGCAACAGTAAAGCTGGATAATAGAGGCCTTTTCTAGTACTGCTAAATAGAAAATTTTCTTTTCCAAGTCACATATAGACACATATGCGCACACATAGTTAAATAGGTTCATTATACCAACATTCAGATATTTGGCCCAAACAGGCACATATGGATGCACATAATTTTATTGGTGTATATACACATAGGCAAATTTTCTGCACTTGTGGAAAAAAAAACTGAAAGAGAAGTGATGGAAAAGAAATTACCAACAGTTGCCATGAATAAGAAACCAAACCAAGTGGACCACTGTTTATTTTGAGACAGTTATAATTTGAAATGAATTAACTCAGAGGAAACTATGTAGGTAATTATTTCAGATAGAGGGTAATTGGATAGCTTATCTGAATATTCAGACTGGTTCTATAATATTAGTCCAAGCGTTTTGCTAAATCATTGCTACAAAATCACTTATTACTGCTCAGCTAGCAGATGAACTGCATTGTGGATCAGAGCAAAGTACATGTATTTACATGTATCATGTAAAAAATAAATCACTTTTTTTTCCATCAGTTTCAGGTAAGTGTGCAACATATAGCTTGAAATTGCCATTGGATGCATGGACAGGAATATAAGAAGCCACTTCTAAAATAATTCCAGAAAGAAACAAAGGCTGCCCTTAAAGTCTTCTCCACCTTCTAGCTATATTTCCACATCTGATTTATTTATTAAAAATAGCTGACATGAAATTGAAAGTAAAAAATTACAAATGATGTTTAGCATAAATGTGGATTGGATTTTTTTTTTATTATTTCCTTTGTTGAAAGAACTTTTCTTCCTGACCTTCCTTCTTCAATTACACTATTTACAACCACTGAACAATTTTTTTTCTACTAACACTCCTATCTGAGTAGTATGCAGAATTGCATAAGATTTTTAGTAGAGCTACATATTTTTGAGTTGTCTTTTATAAACAAAATTAAAAAAAAAAAAAATTAAAAAAGTGATTTATTAAATAGAAGATGATGCAGGTTCACTTACATTCAGCTCTAAAACTATTCCAAGGCAATCATACACCAACGATACACCAGTTGCCACAGCAATGATAATTACTGTCACAAAAATATGGAAAACTGTTGAGAGGTTCCCATGGAAAAACACATTGGCAATCACCTGAAACAGAACCACAGTTTTAAACTTTGCTTTTGCTTTTTATTTTACCAACCAGCTTATGACAAATCTTCTAACCTTAGGAAGCTAAAAGAGTGGGTGAGAATATACTCACTGAACTTTGAAGCTTGCTTCAAGAAAACGTCTTCATCTGCTTCCAAAAATAACTCATAGAAAGCATTACTAAAATTGCAGAACACTTTCAATACTGGCTTAGTTATATCTGCAGGATATATTTTCCTCTCATTTTCCTGCTGCAGAACAAAACCACTTGCAACCACTGATTGAACAGATGGATTTCCTAGATAGAGATACTTTCACCCAGCAAAGCTAGTAAGCATGGTTAATGTGTTATTTTTAGCTATTCAACATAATGATGACAGTAACATTTATACCAAAAATGGAATTCTATGCAGACTTTATAGCTGTTGTTAATATATTAGGTAACATTATAATAAGTATAGCATAATATTATCAGAATCTCGACAGTACAAATAGTACCCTCATGTTCATTGCATCAGCAGAATGGTAACTGTTGATATTTATAACAGATCAGCCATTGACTTCAGCCACAACATGTATTAACAATGTTCTCATGTTATTAATAATATCAACATTGTTAAAGGGAGAACGTAATAAATGCTTACCTCTCTGGTCACAAAACATTCAAGGGGGAAGGTCAGAATTACAGTAACTCCGTAACAAAATCTCCCAAATGTAGCAAGGTTGTCATCTCTACAGTAGTTTTCAAATACATCTCCTGAGGCATAGCAAAACATTGATTAGTTCACACTCATCTCATCTGCTTATTTGCAAACTGAAGTGTAAGTTAATGGAGTCAATAGAATAATTGAGACTTTCTGTTCCCCTTTCCTAATACATAAAGAAACTCTAGTTACAGTTAAGTTATGTTCAGGAGGAATTTTCATCTTGCTATTACCTTTATTTGAGGTAGTATTTATTTTCAAAAATATTTTAATATATATGATGTCCTCTCCTTAGCATCTCTTTCATATGAAATGCTGTTGTTTAACTCACTGCAGGACAGAGAAAGCTTGTATATAAAATATTTAATTTTAAAATGTAAGTCACCTAACAAGAATAGTTAATATTAGGAAGGCCAGAGAGTTACCTCTGCATAACTGCATCTCCCTGATACTATCTAATCATAGCTGGTAAGCTGCAATGAAGAATTTCAAATATTCTGAGCCTGAAAGCCCATTATAAATATATGGATTATTAAGCAGTAAATCTTTGTATATCTAGCAACTAAAGCATTGCAAGAGAATTTAGATCATCTTGCTTAGTGGTTACAGCAAAGAATCTGGAATCATGATACATCAGGCACAAGAAAAAACTACAAGACAGTAATCAGATGATGTACCACATCTTTTCTACCTGTTTTTTATACTGTCTTATGATTTACCACTTTCAGGATCACAACAGCACTGAAGAAGGAATAGGATGTGCTTCAGAGAAGATATCTGGAAGATTTTGACAGGAGAAACAGAAGGTAAGATGGAACCTATCTACAGTAGAATCATATGTAGAGGGATAGCTGCAGTCAGAGCTCTCTATATTTGAAATATCTCAAGCCAGTTTGCACTTAGTCTGCCTACAGTTGTATCTAGGCCAGCAAGTTACGCTGTACAAACAGTACTGGAAGGAGTAAAAAAGGAGAACAGGTCAGCTAGTAACCCCCACCCCACAATTCCTCTGTTCAGCTAAATGCTGCTTTTCTTTACAAAAGGAAAAAAGCTCAGAAGCATTCTCCCACAATTTGGAACAGCACTATAACAGAAAAGCTGATTGCTTATGCAATGTGTATCTTTCCTTGAGGAACTAATGCACTAAATAATATAATGCCTTTTTCTTCCAAAAGCACTTTTTTTTTCCATTTCTTTTTAAACAAAATCACATAAAATAGTATAATTATCAATACATGTTATTTATATATTATATTCCTATATATACACACATATACACAAAGACATGACAATAGTATTAGTTACACTAAAATGGCTGCTGTAATGATAAGAAGTATCTTTAAGTCAGAGCTAGGATGCTATATTTGCACAGACAGGAGAAGATACAGAAGAATGTACAGAAATGTGTATCCAGGCACCCTAAAAAAAAAGTCAATGCAAGTTTTTCTTCTTCCTGCTCTCTTTGTTAAAGGACCATGCAGCTAACTTACAGATGTTTAGTCCTCATAAGTATTTGGATATGGAAATATTCAGAGGGGATTTTCACTGGTGAGGTTTCCACTTGGGAATCTGATACTAGTCAGCATATAGCTGACATCTTTGTATCCTGTTTTGGTTGATGGGTAACTACAAGGTATGTCTGTCCTAGCTGTTTCTGTCCATGGTAGATGTAAAAATGCCAAGATCATACTAAGGTATTAAAAACAGAACTCAGAAATTAAGTGCAACGACTATGGAAAGCACCAAAATTGAGGGATTGAGCAGTTTACCTTCTGTGTATCCTGTAAAAGTCATGTACCCACATGCAGCAAATAATACACTGATGATAACAGCAAGGGAGACAGACACATGTGTGATTCGAGACCAGTTGTTTAATGTGGGTTCTTCTAGAGAGCCATATATTAAAAAGCTGTTATGGTGGCAGATGAATGCTGAAACACACATGACATTTAAAGCAAATATATGAATTCATGCACATACACATACAAAATAAATTAATGGAGTATATATTCCAAGGTAGGAGAGCGCAGTTTAATACCATTTATTATTAAATACAAATATTAAATCTGCACTGAACAGCAAAGATAAATGGCTTGAACTTTTACTTAATTGATTTGATACAGGTTCATATTCAACCTGGGATGATTCTGATTAAGTTACCTTAAAATGCCATGTTCTTTCTTCCCACTCCCCTATCCACATCTGCATTCCACTTACTGTTCTTTCTGCTCTTTTGCCTGAGAACCCAATAGCTTGGGTTCAGAGATTCTTTCAAATCCACAGAACCGTTTGCTACTTTCAGACTTCCTATGATATCCATTTTAGACAGCAGCAAACATAGGGAGGCCTCATATTATTACAGCATTAACAAGAAGTGAGATACAACGTCCTCCACGCAGAATGGGTTTTACAATGACAATAAAGGAGGTGAGTCGAGACTCATCTGAATTGTTCATTGTTGGAAATGGGAGGAGAATGTATGCGTCTCAGCCCAATACCTTTCTGTTACAGTTTACCCAAGAAAATGCAGAATGTTCAGAGCCTCCCCAGTTTAGGAACTAGACTACCACTACCAATACAGGTGCTTTAAAATATGAACTATAAACTGGATTCACATGTGCCACATGCTATTTCTGCTACAGCAGCAACAGCTTCTATGGCAGGATGGACAACAGATTGTGATAATGTCTTAAATTGTAGCAACTAAGTTCACCTATAAATAATACACAAATCAGCTCCAGCTTTCCATAAACCGGCTTAACATGAATATATATATGTACATATAATAAAAAAGTACAGTTAAAAATACACAATTTCTTATAGGTTAAGAAATTTCAAATAGATTAATTTTTTTTTTTTTTTTTTTTTTTTTTTTTACAGTTGAAGGCTGAAAATACAAATGACTTACCAAATGACATCACCCCAATGGCCTGTACTGCATTTGATTTTGCAAATATCCATGCATTTTCTGATTTGGGTCTAAAACAAAATTTAAAAGATTACACTCTTTTCAACCATCAATTACTAAAAATAATTTAAATACTATGCTGCAATACAGAATTACCAGTCAGAAATCCAGAGCTATCTGAATTAGGCCAGTATTCATCAACAATAAGCTGAAACCAGGGAGATGCCCCTCTTATTTTTCTTGTTTTGATTGAAGTATTCCTGGAACCTGTTTTTTTGCAGCCCAAACTGTCAGCCTGTTTCAGCAGCCAGTTTTGTAAATAAACTCTTCAAGTCACCATTTATGAAGAAACAATAACTGGGAAGGTAAAAGCTGTTACTGATTCTGGCTGAGGTTATCTCAACCCAAAATCTCAGAGTATTCAGAGGCAATTTTTTTTCCTTTGAATTTGCACATGTAATTCATAGAGTCCAGAGACACTTTTTCCCTAGGTTGCAAATCAAGCAAAGCAATTTGTCTTTATTTACACCTGTTTCTGCTACTCCTCATCTTAAAGGAACTGTGCTAGTTCCCAAAGGAATGACAAAATAAACTTTAAGAAAGTGTATGGAGACTCTTACAATCAAGCAAGAATGCAATGTCCTCTGTATCTGCTCCTATAAGATATGTCCACAGTTTTGGGCCTTGTTAATAGTAAACCTTAGAGGAGGTCCGCAGAAAACTGTCAGCAATCTTCATTAAAACCCACTTGAAATATGATCAAATTTTCTGAATGAAGGACCAAAAGGAATGGAAGGGAATGGCAGGAAATATTCCTTCCCAGACCTGAAGTTTGCTAAAAATACCAAATGAATTTCAATATCAAATGAAGCCTTATATTTTTAATATTGAAGCCAAAAGCATGGGTGCAGATAAAATTGCTTTTAAAAAGTGTGCTGATACTACGATTGCTCCATTTTTACTTAGAGGGAAAGCAGCTGCCACCTGAGGCCTTAGCTGCTACCTTCCTGCTGCCCAGTGTGACAATCACACCAGTTCTGTGAAGGTAACACTGGGAGCTTTGTCTCTCCCTCTGGTAACTAGGTGGTTTTGACAGCCATCGTGGCACATGCTATGCTAGATTTCATTGCTGCCAAATTTTTAAACATGATTTAGGAAAAAAAAAAAAAAAAAAAAAAAAAAAAAGTTCTTTTTTGTTAGTTTCCTGTTTGAGAACTCATACCTCACTATATCTAAAGAACTCAAGTAGTCATGTCTTCCTTCTCCATATTAAAAACCTGATTTCCAGCATTCAATGTGCATTCAGCTTAGACTTAAAACAACTTTTAGGTTCCTAAGCTATGGTTGCTATAACCTTAATCACAAGGTTGGACAGGACCTGAGCATCAAAATCAAGCTCAGTTTTTTTCAGCTTGGATGCAGCATACATTTTTGACTACTCTAACATAGACCTTCTAGTCTTAAGCAGCTGAATATGGCCCTCCTAAAATATTCTTAGATTAAGAAGCAATGTAGATGTAATAAACACTGTGAATGAAATAGATATCGTGCATTTGTTTTATGAAATAGGAGATCTGACCAGCTACAGCTGCCTGTAGTTCATTATATAGAGTAGCTTCCTTTACTGATATGAACTCAGTGGCATCAAGTTAGAGATGTTTGTGGATAATTCGCATTCATAATTTTGAATGTTTTTTTCAGGAAACTATTCACATCTCAAAGAGTAATATTACAAAAAAATAGACTATAGGAAACAAATCTTACAACTGTTCCATTCTATAACCACTAGAGGTCAGCTTTGAAATCAAAGCATACAAAATGAAAAATTGTCTTATATTATCCTTTGACAATGGATTTTTTTTTTTAAGTTAGCTTATCCCTTTTCTGTTCATAAGAACTTAAGATTATCTAATGCCCTGTACAAAGAATATTTCCAAAATGCACAGAAATAAAGAATGTTTTTATCTGAAACACATCTTTATCAGACAACCAAACCGTCAAACTTTTTTTTTGGTGAAAAGAGCACATCCCATGCAACAATATAGCCATGTTAAAAGCTCCCTATAAATGGGATTTAAACATCAGAAGGGAAAAAGCATGTAGATTTCAGTTGAAACATTTGGAAAATGACCAGATAATTTAAGAAAACATCAGGAGCTAGTTTTCCACCTGCATAGCAATAGCATATGCACTGGCAATATGCAGACTGAAATAACGCTTAGTGGATGAACAGCAAACCAGATTAAGAGTACTGTCTTGTAGGGAGCTGAGCAGCAAAAGAAAAAATCCTGCTTATTTATCAATGTAAGAAGGTAATATCCTTCCCTTTCCAGACCCGTGATTTGAACATTGCCAGCGGATTGCCACGTCTTAGAATGCACATTGGTATGGATGACAAACACAACAGAGAATGACTATGTATTTCTTATAATAAGTTATATACTCCTGCAGGTTTTTTGAAAAGCATTTTCAGACCTTGGGAAGAGACCTCCCACAGATATGCTACATAACTAACAAGTGAAAGTAACATGCTAATTGGAATCTCTTTGAAATAAATATCAAATTTCAAGCAACATACTTGCATAACAGACTTCCATACAATATATGCTTTTAGGTCAAAAACAAGACAAAAATTTCTCAAAGACTTGAGAAATTCACAAAGAAAAATTCCATTAGTGAATATCATGGTCTAGATATAAGAAAACTAGCCACATACAGATGAAAGTAAACACACATAAAATTTATATAAATGTTTGTTTATGTAGACAGACATACACAGGCTGACTGAGCATATCAGAAGTTAATTCTATACCTGTTTGAATCTTTCAATCCTGCTGCTGCTGTTAAAGACAGGTCCTTGTCAAAAGGAAGAAAAACAAACAGAACTTTGTTCTGACCCAGTTTGACCTACTTTCTTGCTAGGAATTGTTAGGGGACGATTTCAACTGCTGCTCACAAGAATAGCAGTAGCTGTGAATATCCATAAATGATAAAAATAGCTAGCTTACTGCTCCACGCTCAGTGTATAAAAACGACAGGCTATGCCTGCACATTTTTTTTTTTTTTTTTCATGCCGGAGAAGCAGCAGGAGGATGAAACAAACATTTGTGATGCTAAATGCTCTCAGTTACAGCTGTGCTATCTGTAATATAAAGTAGTTGAAATACAACACAAAAGTTGAGAGTATGTAACTCCGATTCTTGGAACAAAAAATAATAAAAGATTGAACAAAAAAGACTTTCCAAGGAAATACCGGCCAGGAAAATCTCTCAGCTGGAAGTAAGACAACAGCAAGACAGGCTGAAAATTAGAATCATTAGTGGGAAGGTAGTGAAACCTAGCAGTGGAGAAAGCCTAGTGGTTAATAAAATAAGGCTTTACTCAGTCTTCAGTATACTTAAGGAAAAGTATACCATAATAAGCATGCTATTGAGTTTAAAAACGTTAAAAGTGTTTTGAAGAGACTGAAGAACAGGTAGGAAAATATGAAAAGAACAAACAAGGCAGGCAAAAGCTAAGAGTTCCTAAAGGGATAAAGGCATTTCACATTCAGATCCTGAGTAAGACTAAGGCAAAATTATTTGGCAGCCTACAACAGCATGGCTTCTGTCTTGTGTAAAACATTTGCAATAGAGTAGTCCCCATCACAAGATCTATGCTATGCAGAAATTTTCTGTCATTTATGTAGAAATGCTGCCAAACACAGTACAGCAGAGTGCATCAGAAGCAAAATATCTTAAAAGAGAGTAAGAGAAACCTACATCCCTGATCTCAACCCCACCAACAGGCACAAAGCACTGACTGAAATAAAATACAGTTTCTAGACAGGAAATGAAGTTATGCATTTGAGAGGGGAGCTACATGTTGGAATGAGCAAAACACTTCCATTGTTTTGGATTGAAGAACAGTGACAGACCACAAGTTTATTTTAACTGCTGCTTTGCACCTCATCAAGGAATACATGGGAAATAAATTGGGAAATAACACATTTTTGTGTCTACATCATTGAATTAAACATGAATTTAATTCTATTGTAAGAAAATATTTTTTTTTTGTTTCAATTTAAACTTTTAAATTTAGAGACACTGAATATAACTTCAATCAATATAATGGAACATAACACCTCAGCTTTGAATCTCACATTAAATAATGTCACCTTGGCTTTTAAAGGACATAGACAAGGTAAAGCAATACGTCAGCCCCTCTTAGTTACAGCTGCTTTAATCCCCTTTTTTCCTTAATGAACAACTGACAGGTCTGTAAATGTATGGTAGCTTAGGTTTTATTTTTTTTATTTTTATTTTTTTAATTTCACCAAATTAAAGTTGAGTTTTGCTCACTAGTTTTGCTTAGTTTGGCTTATTCATATGAAGGAAAGAGTCAACTCTCTACTTTCAAGTTATTTTACTGAACATTTGGTGTTTCATCCCTATGATCAGCTGCCACTTAAGTAGTTCTCATGTCCTATTTATGCATAGCAGATGCTCTTGAAGTTTTTCCTGTAGCTTTATGTATTATGCAGACACTGACATCGTGACATTCCTCCCAAAAGATGATCAAATTTATCTATCTTTATAAGATACATAAAGTATTTTTTCCTTACAGCAAGGAATGTTAGTTTCATTTCTGAACCATGAGGTTACTTTATGCAGTGTTAAGAAGTATCCATAGACATCTACAGTTTGAGTTATTTCTAATACATTGGTTTTGACCATAGTAGAAAAACACCTAGCTACCAGCAGGGGGGAAATAAAGCTAGGAATAGATCATCTGAATGTAGTTTCATCTAACATCTTAAACTATTGAGAGTATACTCTGGGTCCAGAACACTGAATTTTATTTGCAGACACATTATGTCTTTCAGGAAACAATAGTCACATATTAATCACAAGCAAAACAAGAAAGGAGTAGCTTAGCTTCATTTGTTATAAGAGAAAGTAAAATAAACCTAGTAATCCTTCAGCAGAAATTAGTTATTGTTTTCCCCTGAGAGCTAACAAGGAAGTAACACTCCCAAAATGTCCCTGAACAACTCCCTCAACTCCCACAGCAATTAAAAAATAAAAATGCAACACACCAAAGACTCATAATTGCTACCTACAGTTTCAAACACATCAAATTATTACAAACAATAGTATTGTTGCTTTATTGATGGTCTAACACAGTAGAAGGTTTCTGGAAGGGAAATATTCTGTTATCTTAATATTATTTTCCACTAGAACCTGAATGGCATTTAAACAAAATTACAGTTTATCATTCCCAGATAATCTTGTTACATCCCTTAACACAAAGTAATCTTCACTTTCAAAAATCTGAAGTAAAAGGTAAGTAAAAAGTGCTCAGAGTAATTATCAAAGTGGGAAGACTTTTGAATGGGATTCCACTAGACACTGATCTGAATCCAATACTTCTGAATGTGTTCAGTAGTAACTCAGAAGATTGTTCAAAAAATATCCTTTGTAGAAAGCATGAAATGTGGAATTAGCACAAGCATGCCAGATAACAGGCTGAAAAAAAAAAAAAAAAAAAAAAAAAAAAAAAAAAAAAAAA
>CM021771.1:20746443-20840615 GCA_011076525.1 Nettapus auritus | reverse complement strand
AAATATGTTGACAAATGGAAAAATCAGCTGATAAAGTAGGATTCAGTATTTTAACAACAAATTCTACAGTTACACCGTTACAGATTTCATGAGAATGCGAGGGGGAGGGAGGGGGAGAGGGACACGACTATACCACAACCCAAACTTCACAAGAACAGAGTGAAAGAAATGAAAGACGGCTATCTCACTGTTCTGCAGAGGATAGGGCTTAGTGTTTCTATTAGGTTACAGACTCGAGGCATGTCCACAACACCATGTCATTTTGCAAAAAGGCAAATATCAAACCAGGCTATATAAACAGGAACATGACAATCCTCAAAAGATAGTGAAAGGGACCTCAAGACACTTTCCATGTAAAATACATCAGACAATGCAGTAGGGTAAACACAGTGTTGTTTCTGTTTACAGAGACGTTAATGCAGCCATCTAAAGTGATTAGAGGTATAAGAAATGACAAAATAAGACACTAATGGAAATGTTTGTTTAGTCTATAGAAAGGAATACCAAAGATGGACAAATTACAGCTTTTTACGGGTTTTTAAGAATTACAAAAGGAATGAATAGTTTGCTCTCCATATTCACTGTGGTTAGGCCACGAAGCAATGAACACAAAATGCAGCAGGAGAGACACCCTAAGCAATTCAGAAAACCTCCTAAGGAAAGGCTAGTTAAGAACTGGAATGGAAAATTATGAAGTTGCCAAGAACAAACTAGACAATTACCTCTGTGCAGCAACAGATCTACGGTCAACTCTGTCACGTTACACCAGCAGAAATTAATTATCTCTTGACCCCATCAAGACTCTCTATGGTCATAGTTTTTTTCTTCTTCTACATGACAAATCTGATTTAAATATATATATATATATATATATGTCTTTAGAACAACTTCCATTTTATATTGGTAAGGACTCACAGTAAATGCATTATTTACTTGGTTTTACTTGCTCTGATACTGTGAGGAGATCCATATTAAAATATATCAAATGTGTTTATTCTCATTATAAAAAACAAATAGCATAACATCAGCAAAATATTATAAGAGGACTTATTAAAACTTATTAAAGTTTACATCTGTTTCAAATCGTAACATACAGTAAAAACAGACTGATAATTATTGTGAGGTGAGAAATTGATAACAGTTTATTAATTTCTTCGATGAATTTATGAAAACAAGAAGTATAAACAAAAAATTGAAGTCTCTAGAACTAAACAGTAAGACTTGAAGAATTTCTCAGAAAGCATCATTACTTATTGTAAGAAATAACGAAGACAGGCACTTCTTATATTTCCGTGCACCACCACTGTTAAGAAGAAATGTTGCCATAGTAACAAGGTCAGGAGTAGCCATTATATATAGCTTCCTGTTTTGACAGGGAATTTTGAGAATTTGCTTCCAAATACACCTTTAACACGGTAAGACAAACATGTTGCTTAAGAATAATGGGGGCGGGTTGAAATTCCACACTATTCTGAGTGGATCATTTCTACAGGTGATGGCACTTCTCTGGCACAACTTTAGAAACTGCTGTTCTAGTTATCTTGCTACCATTAAAACATGAGTGCCCTGCAATTAGCCCATATATCACAGCAATAAGACAAATACACAACCACATGGCACTGCTTAAGTAATCATGGTGGAAGAATCCACTTTGTACAGAAACCTTAGAAATACTATACAAATCTATTCCAATAAATAAAATCACATTCAAAAATAGTTTGTCACCTTTATTCTTTACATTCAAAGAATAAGGAAAAAGGGATAAAGCAGACCTTCTACACCATAAATGAAAGTTATTAGGTTGATAACACTTTCTTGCAATATAATTATAAAAATATTGCCACAACACACATTCATATGTGCACTTAATTGTCTAGAACACTCCACAGTCCGATGTTAAAACACTACTTTAAGAGTACAAGTGATGGAAAACAGTTCAGCATGTTCATATTGTTTTCTCAAATGACAGAATAAAGTTTTTGTTATCGTGTGGTTCATTTTTTTTCCTTATTTGTACTCAATTTTCATTATGAAATCATCATATTAACAGAAGGAGAAATGCTGCTAAGATACTATCTTTTTTAAGATTACAGATACAGGTCACCTGACAGTAATGGACAAAACTGAAGACTTCTGAAGTGAGGCAACCTCACATGCCCTTTCATGCCCTTACATGTGAGATAGCACATGTAATTTCCAATTCATCTGTAGTGTTTTTTTTTTTCCTTATGTGCAATGGAAGGAAAAAGGTAGGTAAGTTTGAGCAGTTCATTTTGTATTGCTATTAGTACAGATTTGTCTTTAAATTAGTACAGATTTATTTCTTTAAACATTTGTCTCTATCAAAACACCCATGTTCCAAAACTATGCAGATAGAATGCAAGACTGATATAACTGGCTATATATGAACAAAAATTCACTTTATGGCAAGTGTGAGAATACTTACACCTGTGGACCCAATGTTACTGTCCTCACCATCACAATAACCAGGATGACAATGGTTAAAATCAGAGAAATAAGAGATACCTGTAAAACAGACAACACACAACTTCAGTTGATAAGCTGCTGAAAGGTTCTCCTCTTAGCAGCACAACTTATTTTCAAAAAAAAGAATTGGTAAACAACTATATTTCTAAATATCACACGTCAAATATTTATAATTATGAGTCTTGTCCTATACCATCATTTTTTTTTGTCATTCTTATCGAATAACTAGCCAATTGCAACTCTTTGTCTAACTGTAAGAGATGGTTTCCATTTAAACATTTGTAATCAATGGTGCTCAGCATTTCAAGATCAGGCCTACATCACTCACTGCTTTAAAAAAAGATTTCTATTAACTGTAGATGGAAAGAAATCTAGTGATTCATGTAGGGACCAAAGTTTTGCTTAACCTGTTCCAAGTTCTTTGGTATTTCTTGGGACAGAAGACAGTCTGAACTTCTAAAATATTTGATATGCTCTAGAGCTGGATGGAATTCAAATACATTAGGTCATGACTGGCAGTTGTTTTCTAGTGGCATAGAGAAAAGTGAATTAAATCAACTGATATTATGATTTACCTTTCCCAATTTTGCTATGTCACGATATAAAGATAAAGGCAAGGTAAAGATGATGGTGGTAAGAAGAATTATGAAATGACGATTTGTAAGTATATTATCTGGTTCAACTAAAAAAAAAAAAAAAAGAAATAAAATTATTCCTCTAAGAGACTGACACAAGGAATCAGTTGCATTCAAAAGGCTAGCAATAACAAACTCTGATGTTGACCAAGCTTTTATCTCTTTTGTTCAAGATAAGAAAGTGAAATAAAGACTAGGCATTAACTAACAGGGGAAGCCATACATGGCATGCACATAATCACCAGAATTCTGCGATTTTAACCTATAGTGCATAACACATGTGATGTATTATATCAGACTTAGGAAATGACTTTGGAAGCGTGGCATTTGAATATATAGATTAGCATTAATTTCTTTCATCATGCCTGGGTCAATGTTGGAAGACTGCAAGTAAAACCATTTAATGTTTCTTTCTGCTATTTACTGCTGAGGGTTTTTTGACAGTGTTGAGATAAATTACTGCTCTGTTGAAGATATACAAATTCTTAAAGAATGATCCTAAAGTTCATTCTGAGTGGTTCATTTGAGCATCTCTTTTCTTGTTGTCACCTGACTTCCAATTAAAAAATACAGATTACCACACAAAGGTAACATCATAATCACCCCTGTAATCAATGGAATTTTTTGCATAACTGGTGTTTTTTTTCCAAGCCAACAGCAACTTAACATGAAACATCTCACTTTTATTCAAATTACCATGAATCATGTATTTAAATCAGCTTGCTGAATAATTTTGTCTGGTAAGCGAGTGGCAGTTGACATAAAAGATGGTGTACAGTTCCTTTATCCTTTGGATAAATAATGCCTCCATAATGCCTTTCCCCTAGTCTTCAGGTAAAAAGATGTGACAGGTACAGGTAAAAAGATGTGACATGGTGTTGGTTCCTCCCATTAAAGAAGTCACATGATTATTAGATATTATCAGGTATTCACTTCCACTATCAACCTGAACAGAGTGTGAGAATTAAAACTGAATCCCACATGTTGCAGGTTAGCAAACAGTTAATACAAAAACTAATTTCCACTTCACTCCAGACATGCTCTTTTCAGTCTAATTTGCCAGAGAAAAGTGTTTATTTGGCTTTGTGATGAAAAAGATGACAAACACACACAAATGGGCTCCACTGATTCCGCTGTGAAATCTTACAGCGGCAGAAGGGTAAGTGCATGAGTTAAGATCTTTTAAAGTTTTTACAGTGAATATCTAACAGAACTGGAAGTTATATATGCAGTTTATGAGCAACTACACAGATATGCTTAAGTAAGAATTAAATCCATTATATCATGTGCAAGTCAACCAGAATTATTCACTGAAGTGCAGTTTTAGTATTCAAATGTAGCACATTCAAAAATATGACAAAATACAACCTTGCAATCATATCACTATGAAAGACTTCTGTTTTCTTAGTATTTCCTTGATGCACTTAGTCTTCACTGGCAGAGTCCAACGACCCAAGGACTTATAGGATTTATAGTTTTGGGTTTCTTTTTGTTAAAAAGCACTCATACAAACATGATTTAAATTCTTGACTTAATATTTAAGGGTAATTCAGACCCAAAGTAATAAGTAGATATTACTTCAGTCTGATACAGTATAAGCCCCAAATACACTACATTTCTACCTAATAAATCTTTCCCATTCTGAAATTTTTAAATGCATCTTACCTCCAGGAATTCTCAAAAAAACTTTAGTTAAAGTGTCTCCTGTTATTATGTTGTAACTAATCATAGCTTAAAGAAAATAAAAATTTGTTAGTACAAATAAAATAGAGAACATTTGATAAATATTTAAATATATGTATTATGTAGATCTCAGGATTATGCCACTATCCCTCTTGTATGAATTCTAACTAGCACCTAACAACTTTTAAGATCCAGGCTTAAAACAAATATTTTAACAGTCTCCTTTATTTATTTAAAAAATGTACTATCTGAGAAAGAATCCAATCTGGATCAATTTCTGGATCAATCCAATCTGAATGAATTTGGATAAGATAAGCAAATCCACTGTGCTTTTTTCCCATATAAACTTAATTCAGAAGGGACTAAAAAAGACTTTTAGAATTGCCTTGTTCATTTCCAACTTCAATTTTTTGTCAGTTTGTTTTCAAACTCCTGTTTCAATTTAGTTATATTCCTGTGTTAATAAAATAGTCAGTTCTGGAATCAAATGCACAGGACCTCCTAACTCATGTAGAAGCCTGAAATCTTTCAGCCACAAGAAAGGAGAAATATGAAGATAGCAAATATGGACTTCCATTCCTTCCTCTCATTAATAACAACTGTGACTTTAATACTCATATTTCATTTGTATCTTATTCTACACTGGAAGTAGGTGTGTACATACGCTATATATGGAAACAAATTCAAGCACATACATTTGCATAACTAGTTCCAAGGTAGGAACTGAAATCTTTACAATTCTTTTCCACATTCTCTATGAAGTAATAATTACTCTCTCTTAAGTCAATGGTAATGGATCAATATTTCCATAGGTAATTCACACTTTCAGTTTAAGGGATGAAGCTCGATAAAGTAACTCATAGGAAGGCACAATGCTGTTGCCTGCAGTAACACTAACCTGACTCCCTTAAAAATCTTGTCTACCTAAAATGACTTCAAAAGGACTTCAGATTGACTAATCCCAAAGGAAAAATTTTGCTCTGGGACTCTGCAGCCAGCAAATCCAGTCTCTTGATATCTATAATCCTTACCTCCTGCAGTCCTGTATGAAACAGTGTATATCGGATTCCTCATTCTAGAAGAGTCTCCCCTCTTTTTATTTCTCATAGCTACTTTTGTCGTTATTTTTTAAGTGTGTGATCCCAGATTTCTGTGTTATTACATTTCACTTCATTTCTATTATTCTGGTCCTCAGATTCATTGAATTCTTTTCCAGTCATTCTTCACTACTCAACAATTATTTATTTAAGGAAAGAGGCATATACAGTATACTCTTCACAGAGTTCTTAATATTCAAGAAGTGAAAGAATAAGGTAACATGGAAAAACTTATTATTTATAAAACATGAAAATTTATATTTTATGTGATCTTACCAATAAATGGATATAAAAATTGAAGAGTTGAAAGAATTAGATAACCTATAAGACCATATGTTTTTCTGACCAGCTCTTGATAGGTGTTGGTACTAGAGAGATTTCCTCCTTTGATCAGTAATATAATGGAATAATCTGTTAAAAAAATAAAATTGTTAAAGACAGCATGAACCAACTAGCAGGTACTGTTCTTTTCTACTCCTTAAAAAAAAAAAAAAAAAAAAAAAAAAAAAGTCTGTAAGGGAAAACAGCAGCATTGGGAAGAGCAGTGATGAGAAATCTTTTCAGAAAGAATTTAAATCCACCAAGATCTGGAGCTGTAGGCTCATATGGTAAGGGACTTTTCCCAGTACTTTTTCCACTTTTCCCAATAAGGGAAAGCAGAAACAGCTTCATTTTAATTAGTATCCAGCATGGTTCAAGGGAAAACTGTCAAAAGCACCAAAAATGGAAAATTAAGTTAACACCACAGATGTATATAAATTAAATGTAATGTTTGGTTATATCCTCTTAGAGGCTAAAACATGAAGAATGTCAGTGTCAATTTATCTTGAAAACCACAGATGGAACCACTCTCTTGTATGAAGCAATATGCCTTGAGACAGCGCTGACGTCACAGACAGAATTACTCTGAGACAGAATCTCAACCTTTTATGAAGAACAATATAAAATGCTGCTGTTATGTGAAACTATGCTTTAGTGATCATTTGAGCACCGTGGGATTTTCCAGTCTGGATTAGTTATAGTGCAGAATTTATTACCTTAGGGTAGATGTCTTGACAGATAGTAGCTAGACCTCGTCTATTCCTCATCTGGCTTTCACTTAGCTTGTAATCTATGCTGCGATAGGAACAGTTCCTTTCTGTGAACAGTATCAGGGTTTATTATCTTCTAGGAATGACTAAAATTATGAAACTTTCAGTCTTTACAATTTCTTTTTGAAGGTAAATAAATGATTTTTTGATGAATGATATTAAAATATTCAAAATCATAGTACACCCAGAGATTTTAATTCTGTGATACATTTGAGTAATATCCACTCAAGGATCAGTGTCTTAGAGGAAAAACAGCAGACTTAAACAGGCGATTATGAGACACAAATAAGAGCTATTCTTCCAAATGTCACCATGACCTAGTCCAAGAAACTAGGCTTCACCAAATAAAAGGCACACAAAAAGCAGCTTTATATGTTGTACAGTATAATTCTCTACTTTTACTAATCTGCTCAGGGGATTAGCGAGGTGAGAAAAAAATCCTTATTTTTATTAAGTCACAAACATGATTAAGCTATCATGAAGCTCAAAAATCATCTAAACTTTGCAAGACTGATTTTCACTATGCAACAAACTGCTTTTACAGTACCTGTGATATAAGCAACTCCAAACAGAAGCAGTACACCTAAGGGAAAACCAGCTTCTTTCATTGAATATGGCAACCCTATAAGCAAGAAAACAATGTTTTCGAAAGTTTACAAATATTTATTTGTGAAGACCAAAATAATGAAATATTCAGATTTAAAAAAAAAAAAAAATCTTTCAATCTTCCAAATTGGACCATCATGCTTAACCAATGTGATTATTTTTAGTAGACCAAGGGCAGCTTAGCCACAAAGCTGAGTCAGCACCTGCTCAACCAGTACTCTGGTCATTATGGCAAAAAAGGCTGAAGAGTACTTACTACAGTGAGACCTGATCTCAGCTGACAACACTGGATTTTCACATAATAAAATAATAGAACTAGACAAAAATCTTTAGCAACAGCACCAGAAAATTTGAGGTCAGCATTTTTTTCTCAACACTGAGTAGTCATGCATGTATAAACAAGGCTGAATAATAAAGAAAATACACTTACCTATAATGCCTGATCCTATGATAGAGTTGATAATGTTAAAACCAGCTGATGCCAGATTACTGTTTCCTCCTTTATTCTTGGGCTTACTAACCAGAGCTGTTTGGTCATCTGTTTCTATCTGTTTCAGGAAGACAGTAATAGAATTAAAGATAGGTGAGAACAAGGATTATACATTTAATATAGCTGATTCAAAAAAAAAAAAAAAATGCTTTCATAGATTCAGATTTGTAGAGGTATTTTGATAATTAAATTCCCCCCCACCCTTTTTTTTTTTTTTTTTTTTTTTTTTTTATCAAAGGGGTGTTAGGCATCTAATTCCTTTATAAGCCTGGCTGATAATCTTCTGTAATTAATTCTTCTCTGAAAAAATAGAGGTGGAAGAACAGAAATCAATATAAACTGAGAGGCAGGCTGTTAGAGAGCTTTTTAGTCATGATTAATATTTCTGCCTTTGGAACTAACAGTTTTGAAAATATTTTGGCTAATTGGACAGGTCAGTAAAAACAGGCCCTTGTGCCAAGGGGAACAAAATCAATTTCAAGTTACTAGTAAAGTCTGCCAACACCTGAAGATGTTCGAATTTTAGGTTTTACCCAGCATTTTCAATTCTTCTATGTCTTTGAATGGTTTAGGGCGTTATGAATAGAGAATGACAATGGTAGCCTCACAAGATTTGTATGGAAAAGTAAGTACAAAGTAGAGTTTGAGACACAAATTTGTAGTTAGTGGCTTCAAAAGATTTAAGTTCTACTTTCAAAATAATAATAATAATAAATTCCTTAGAAGCACGTTGTGGTCCTCTATTTATTTGCCATTTGCTGCCAGAGAACTTTTTAGAATCTTTCATTAGAATGCTGGTATTTGAAATGAAGTCATATAATTTAAAAAGGAACATGCATTTAATGAAGAAAATATGTCTTTTTTTTTTTTTTTTTTTTTCTCTACAGAAGGAAAACATTGTATACTTACCATGAAAATAAAGTCACTATTTCATGGATGCAGGAGCCTATTTAATATATATAGCAGCCAAGTGCAAATTCAGATGATTGCTACTAATACTCCTGAAAAAAAAAATCTAAAAAACTGATAAATCCAAATAGTCTGTAGACAGTGGTATAAGCTGACACATGTAAGAGTATCTCAAGGAGGGTTAGTTATTTAGTTGGAACCTTTAATCCTTTAGCAGTCTTAACATAAGAATAGTAGCACTGCAAATATCGCCTGGGATCCCCTTTCTGGTAGTAACCAATGGCAGGTGCACAGGAAGAGTGTCTTGTCCCAGCTTTCAACGTTTTGTGTATCCTGATCTTCCTGAGCCTGGCATGTTCTTGTGTTACATTCCTTAATGGATTGCTCCTTTAGATTGCCCTTTTTTGAAGCCATGTAAATTTTTTAGGAGCTCTAATGTCCTGTGGCCACAAGCTCTGTGTCTTAAGTATGCATTGCATGAAGAGACAGGTACTCTTCTTTGTTCTGAATCAGCCACTAAATATTGTGCTTGGTGCTACAAAAACATTTACATCATCACGGAAATATCAACCATCATTTCCTAGTTGTCCTCTGAATACCATAGCTAGTTTTACAGTTAACATCCTTCCCCTGCTCGTTCTGTTGTAGAACTACGAGTGGTCCATTTTAGTTCACCACTCATTCCTGCAGCAGGAGCATCACTACTATTCTCTCATGAAACTTTAACGCCTTCTGCACAGCACATGTGGAATTGTACTGAAAGAGTCTGGTTCCCTCACTTCAGCCATTACTAGAAAATGAATACAACTTTTGCTGTGCAGCTCATAGTCTCCTTCATGAGTCTTGCCCGCACCACATAGATGGGCTTTTGGTGGGGCTTCCTCAGGGACCAGCAGAACCAGCTGCAGGCACAGCACAGCTGGGGTCACACCAATGGAAATGGGCCCACCAGGACACCAGGTGCTTGAGCTCTGGTGCAAGACCCAATTATAGCTGTGTCAAGTGGCCACGGATCTGCTCTCTTACATGAATAAGACCCATCCGCCTACTTCCTCACATGAGGTAGAGCAAGATTCAACCGAGGTGAGAAATCCACAGCCGCTGTCAGTGCCCTCCGGGGAGGCACGTAACAGCAAAAGCGGCCGCGGCGCCCCTCAGGCTCCCCCCAGGAGCCCCACGACGACGGGCTGAGGGAGACGAGAACGCCGCCTCCCGCCTTCCCCTCGCCTCACCCTCCCCGGTGCCGCTGGGCTCACCTGCGGAGCAGCGGCCGCCGGCAGCTCTGGCCCGCCGCGCTCCATCGCCGGGGGGACGCGGTGCCTCCCTCACGGTGCCGCCGAGCTGCTGCAGTTCGGCGCCGCTCCCTGAGCCCTCCCAGAGCCCGGGAGAGGCAGGAGAGGGCGAGTCCTCCCGCTCCTCCCGGAGCCGCGGGGCAGCCTGAGGGGAGGGCGGCGCGGGCCCCCCTCAGGCGGCCGCCTGCCGCCACTTCGAGCGGCGCCGAGCCCCTCAGCCTGGCTCCTGCCCGCAGCCCCGGCGGGAGGGCTCTCCTTCAGCTCCTCCTCAATTTGAAACGCGGCCCAGAAAGTAAGCTCTTCTACCTTGGACTTAGGACACCCCAAGTTCACAATTTCTTACTTATTTTTTAACCCTCAACGCACATATAGAGCTTTCTGTGTAGGGTGAATAGCTGAAAGCAACTCCAGTGTCAAAGTTATTTTTTTGTATGTAGTTTTCAGTACAAAGGTTATTTACTGGTTCTGCTACTGTATTCATTATTTTTTCTCCTCAGGTGAGGTAAGTTTCTTGAAAGAATGCTAAGTCAGCAGGAGGGTAAGCCAGGTACAGAATGTGCTGGGGTCACAGGCTGACCCCTAATTAAAAGAGGTAAAATTACTGGGCCCAAGAACTTAGAATCTCTAATTACCTCACTTATTGTGAGCTGAGACCAGGCAGTCTCCAGCTGAAATATATTCTGAAATATATTTTGTCAGCACTCAGGAAAAACAATCAAACAAAACCAACCAAACAAACAAACAACAACCCACAAATGTGTATCTTAAGCAAAACCATATATGAAGTAGTAAACAACAATAAGAAGTAATTACAGATATTCCTGAATTCTGTGAGGAATTACAGGAGGCAAAATATACCTCATGAGGGTCAAAAAATAAGTTTGGAAATTTACGAAAATGACTGCAGGGCCCCATCAACAGAATTTGGCTGCAAGATTTAAAATGATTAAATCATTAAGGTAAAAAACACTGAGAACAACTATAAAACATGCACAACATATCAGAAGAAAACAGAGCATGCTAATTTGCTTTATACAGTCTTAAGACTTATTTAACAACGTTTTGCGAGGGCAAGTTGCAGAGGTTAAAAGAGTGCATCTGCTGTGCATCAGTCATTTTGTCCTTAAAGATTCTGTGATGCATGTGATTTAATGTGAAGAACAAAATGAACATAAAGAGCGTATATGACATTTTTGTTCAATAGCTTAAGCACATTAGCTTCAGTTCCTTCAAAAGAAATCTCTAATCAACTCCATGACAAGTTACAATCTGACATGTATTCTTGTGTGACCAGTCAGATGACATGACTCAGCAGAGAAAATTTTAGAGGCCTAAAGTAGAGGCCTTACAAAGAAAGTTCCTGTGATTTAGTAGCAATGATTTTTTTTTCTTCTTTTTTTTTTTTTTTTTTCTTCTTTTTTTTTCTCCCTTGGTCTCTACAAAGAATGCTGTGTTTAAACAAGGAATGAAGCTGAAGCTGTTTTAAGGGAGAGTGTAATAAAGCCTTATAAATATGGTAGGTTTTTATGATGCTGTTCAGCCAGACTCTGTATGTTTGTTAAGTAATGTAGCAAGTTCTACACAAAGCCTTTTTATCCAACACCCACATGCTGTACAATAGTCCTTCTGAGTTCTGTGATTTTATTTTAATTCCAGTTTGGATTATGCATTTATTACCTCAGAAAATAATTTCTGTTTTGGGTAAATGCTTTCTCCTGTTTCTCCCTGTTGTTAGTCAGATACATTCCTCAGGAATTTATTTGGTGCCAATTAAGTCAAGCTGCTACCATGCAGCTCTTAATGTGTGAGGGGACCAGTGCCTGAGTGTGACACCCACTTATTAAGAGTCCCGGAGTTTCAGTTATATCAGTTATATTGGCATGATTTGGAGAAATATTTGTAAACTTACAAGCTTTCTTTCAGCATATTAGCAGTGAATTAGTGAAAGGAATTGGTTTTTTTTCACAATAATGGTGTAGAGGGTCTTTTTCCTCTGCTATGAGACTAGTCTCTGGTCACTTAGATTGCTCTGTGCTTTGTTGTTGTGCTTTGGGATGTGGTTATTATATGAAAAGCTTAATATTAGCTTTTGTCTTCATAATGAGTATAATAGTTCACTGTGAAAAATTACCAGATATACCAGAAGTCCATAATCCAATGTTTGCATTATGTTCTTTAGGACCTTGCTGCAGGACAGTTTGCACAATTGTTTACCCCTGTGGTTGTGGAGGGCTATGCTCATAGCTAAACCATAGGGGCATGGCATTTATCTAAAAAAGAAGACATCTTCCAAACAGGAGTACACAGGAAGTTGTGTCCAAAGGGACGAGATCATAAACCTTTAAGTCAAATGTGAAAACACATAAAGGTGGTCTAAAAAATGAGGTAGAGGAGCAACTAGCAAAAAGGAATATTAATAGCACTAATGTTTATAAGCAGAAATCCTGCAAGAGAATTCTTAAGACCCACATAAAATCGAGGTTTAGGATGGGGAGAGAGAGGGGAGAAAGAGCAATCGTGATAAAGCCATAACAGAAAAAGGATTATTTTTTTTCCACTGGGGAATATTTTTTGGAAGATTTCCATGACAGAGCTCTTTCCATATGGAAGCCAAGGCAAAGAATATGCCTCAAACTGAATTATCATAGAGAGAATGGAAAAGATAAGCAATAATGATTTGAAATGATGAAATGTAGTCATCTTGGAATCCTAAATTAATTTGTACCCCAGGGACAGCACGTGGTGAGCTTCTGCTTAATACAAGTGGTACTAGGTGGTATTGGAAAATAGCCAAGGTGGCTGCCTCAAAAAATTCCAGGAATGATGCAGGAGACTACATACCAGTATGCCTGCCATCTCCACTGGTCAAGTAGCAGAAACAGTAATCAATGTTAGGATGCAATGCCATTGATCTGTGTTGGTAGAGCTTTGTGGGGAAACCTGAATTGTTACAGCTTTTGCTTTAGTAATATTACTGCTTGAGGTCTAAATTTTTAAATGCCAATAAAAATAGTCATTCATAAGCATTAAATGTATTAAAGCAAGAAAGACATTAATAAACAGAGAAAACTCAATACTCTAAATTGTTTCTATACTTCAAGGATGTGCTGTAGATCAGCTGAAAATATAAGAGAGAAAAAGTAAGAAAGAAAAATCGGACACAAAGCTGGCATAGAAAAAGAAAAGCCATGTGATGAGAATTGACAAACATAACAGGAAATGAAACTTATCTTTCATCTCTTGCTTTAAATGAATGACTAAATGAAAAGTAAAAGCTTTTCTTTTTTTTTTTTTTTTTTTTCTTTCCTTTTTTTTTTTTTTTTTTTTTTTTATTTTGTAGGGGGTGATTGTTATAATCACATGACACTTTAATGTCAAACTCATTTCTGCTTCCTGAAAAGGTCAGTGACCTTTTACTTTTTAGTAGTATCATTGTCCATGAGGCAAACATATTTTAAAAAGAGCTACTGTTCTTAACACTAAGTTAATTTAGATACCTAATAGTGTGCTACTACAAGTGATTACGGACCACTGTTAAAAAAGATTTTGCTGAGAAATGAGCCTTTGTGATGTGTCCAAGCAACATGGAATGAAAATTGTCCCTCTTAATGAGACACCCCTACAAGGAGGCTCAGGACTAACAGGGAACATGACCTCATCATCTTCCAGGTGTAAGCAAACTGCTTGTTTTGCCTGGTTGACTAGCTTAAACATTGAGTACCTGGTCTCCTGGAGCATTAGCAGTTTAAAGTGTTAGAGAAAGTACTTAAAAGAATTATTGTTTGAGGAAAACATTTATGTGCCCTCTTAAATGTTCTAATCTGGCTCTTACATGAACCTGTAGTGTCTGTGAAGTTAGTGGACAAAAAACTGAGCTGGAATCTGCCTGTAAAGCTTTTCCTCTCCTTGAGTTATAGATGCTATAATCAATCTGTTTGGGAGAAATATAGCAAAGCCCTTAAAACAGGAGTAAAAAGTCTTGTGTAGGCAGTGTTGGTGATGTTTGGTTAATGGTTCTCATCGTTGATATTGGGTCTTCGGAATTATGTGATAATAAAAAATTTCTACGTGAGGTATAGCATGACCTGCACTGTTGTGGTCAAACCAAGAGTCCAGAGGGGAAAAACATCTCAAGAACTACAACAGGATTTGCTTTACTTGTTAGCAGTGGCAAAATACTCTTTGCTTAATTTAAATGTCATACAAGTTGTGCATACTATGTCATGTGGTAAGTTTGAAAGGGAAAGTCACCATTTCTTTCCATCTCATGAAGTCATAGCATCTGTAGCTGGGAGAAGTAAGGGCAGAGGTGCATGTTTAGTAGGCATATATTTTTGTATAAAGGGTGTTTTTGTTAAGTGGGTGAAACATCTTTGCTGTGTGCGTATTTTTGATTCATGCTGAATATAATGGCGGCACAGTTACCAGCTAGTTAGCTTAATTCCTTTAGTTCTCTTTCTGAACTACAGTGGAGGCTGGAGGTATGCAAGTGCTGGTACTCTGCTGGATGTTTTTGCTTTGCTGGCAACATGAAGTACGACACTGCAGCCTTTACTATTGTATTCCTCCAGTGCCTTAACAGATCCTGTACAAAAATAAAATCTGTTGCTTTGATCAGCATTTACTTGCTTTTATTTTCAAAGGGTTGAATTTGGTCTTACTGTATTAATTTCTGTTACTAGCTTTGGCCCCATCTTTCTGTGCCTTAATTCTTAATGTCTTCAAAACAAATACTAAGTGACTACATGATTCCCTTGCATTTCAGGGAATATCTCTTCTGTGTTTTCTGAAATGAATTGTAAACTGAATGTATACTTGTAGTAGCTTAAACTGATGCCTTCAATATGATGAACTGTGGTCTCATTTGGAAAACTAAGGTCACTTTACTCGGTGTTTTTCTTCTAGTTAAGAAGACAGTGTACTTGGAGTATAAGACCCATTTTTCTTATATGTTGACAATTCTCTCATGCTTCCCTAGTACACAATATTAATTATTTGCTAATATTTTAAATTCCACTTCGCAGAAATATGTATTTTTTAGTCATGTAGCTATATACTCATCAAACTCCTGTGTGTCGTGATGTGCTCATCCAGCAGGGGTTAAGGAGAATTATGCTCCTTAATACGTGATTATGCATCACCGCAATCCTCCAAGCTTCTGCAAATTCCCGTTGAAAGATTGTATTGTCAAGATAGAAAGGCTCTAATGCTAAATGTCAGCAGTTGGTAAACGACGTGCTTTGTCCTTCAGACACTAGGGGGCAATATTTGACTTCTTTTAGTTGTGTACTGCAAAGGGCTAACGAACCTCTCCAGGCTATCGACTTGTGTTGCTTAGTGTAGGTGGTAGCTGGTAGGAGCTGAAATCAGTGTCAGGATTCTCGCTTACTTCAGTTACTGCTTATACAGGCCCTGCAGATTTTTTTATTTTTATTTTATGTTTCTTTTTTTTTTTTTTTTTTTTTTTTTTTTAGCAAGCACAAAGGCAATTGAAAACAAAAAGTACAAAGAGCACCTGAACTCAGAATCAATTGAGGGTACTTTTAACATCCTCAAAAGGATTTGTCAAAGATGCAAATAAAAATAAAATAAAGTGATGCTGTTCCTTTTTTTTTTTTTTTTTTAATAGCATGTGTCATAAGTACATGACAAAAATGAGGTACAGTAAGTGTTAATTGTGTCAGGCATTAGTCAAACTCCTTTTGTTAGCTTGTTCATAACAATCTTAGTAACTTTGCGTGCCTTACAGCTGTTCGTCTGTTTCTGAGTCTTAATCATTTGCAAGCTCATCTTTCTCTCTGTTTCTGTGCAGAGGGCGGGGAGATGGCAAATCTGATGAAGAAAGCTGGTGTTGAGTCAAGCCAAGTAAGTATTTATTTACAGTGTAAAATGTTGCAAGCGCAAGATACATTGTAATTTATTTATGGTGTATGAAGTTATTGAACATTTTTACCGTACTTTTGGAAACTGTTAATGCCACATTGCCAAATGTTTTTGTTTGTTATTTTAAAATCTGCCTTATAGGTAGAATATTAACGATGAAACCTTGGGCACAGTGAAGTCAATGGTGTAACTTCTAAAAACTTTGATATTGTATGAATATAGTATAACACATAATCAGTTACATGCACCAGTAGGATGTAAGGGATTCTTTTATAACACTTCTTGTGTGTTTTGGTTACTTGTATATCTGATGGAGTTGTTTGTATCTGTAATGTCCCATAGTAAGTTTTATAGTACTGCAAGTTTGGATGGGGTTAGTAAGTGAACAGACTGTGTTTTGAGAGAGAAAACAGTTAGTTTTTGTTTTGCAGAAGGGCTAGCAAGGGGAAGGAGGAAAGAGGGAGAAAAGTAGAAATGGACTGTGGGAAGTGATGATTTTAAACTGGTAGGACAAAAATAAGTAGGAGGCAATTGGGCTTGTCAAATGTTATTTTGCTAATGACTTCCCTGCAATTTAGTTTCTCTTTTGATTGTGTTTGCAGCCTCTCAGATTATTTTTTCTGAAGTATTTTCTGATTTGCCACTCATAAAGTTTTATCTTGGTTAGTTGACTAAGTGCTTCCCAATCACCGTTCAATTTGTAATCATATCTGATTGCATATTTTAACCCTAAATGAATACATTTCATTGTGAATGACAACCAAGAATCTTATGGCAACATTTCTTGATTTTATTTTAAAGTGGGGTTGAAGAGCTGCATGCAAATATGTTTTCCTTATTTTTTATTATTATAAATAAGGAGAAGTAAAAAAAAGAGGAAGGGTCTGAGAAGAAAGTAAGAAAAAAGTCTAGCAAATTTCCAATGTGTTAATATGTCAATTTTAACCTCAGTGAAATATTTCCCTTAGATATTAATGTGATTGATACTATAGAAATTACTATGGGAAAACAAAAACAATCTGTTAGCTTTAGTTGGATTTGGAAAAAAAAAAAAGAAGTCTATTTTAAGTAAGAAATTACAGAACAAATTCCCTTACAGCAGTCAGCTGAATTTATTTCACTTTTGATCCATTTGTAGAGTGACTTATGTAGGAAGAAATCCGAGAGAAGTTGAAGTTGCTAATGTGGAGCCTGCATGAAGTTGCTAAAAAGGAAAGCTATGTAGGAAGAGCCTATAATTTTCATTCCTATCTTTGGACTTGGATTAATGCCCAGAATAGTGACAAATACAACGTCACTAGGAAAGACTAAGAATCATCTCCATTGGTAATAACAGCTAACTAGAGCAAAATATAACTATAAATTTATAACAAAGTATTTGCTAACAAAAATAATCTTTCTTTTTTTTTTTTTTTCTTTTTTTTCTTTTTTTTCTTTTTTTTTTTCCCTATCTTCAGTACGGATAACTGGAAAGATAGACTTTTTAACACTCAAAGTAGTAATTCCAATGAAGGGCGATAGGAAATGTTGATAACAGTGCGTCCACGTGCACTGTGTAACCATATGCATGATATAGAATTATAGAATCATTAAAGTTCGAACAGACCTTCAAGATCATCTGGTCTAGCCATCACCCTACTGCCAGTGTCACTCACTAAACCATGTCCCTAAGCATGAAGTCCAACTTTTCCTTGAACTCCCCCAAGGATGGTGATATCACCCTGGGCAGCCCATTACTTCTAGTGTATATATCTATGTTCAGTAGACAAATTCATCTAAAGACATTACAAAATACCTCATTTCAAGTCCAAAACCATACTTTCTGTAGGTAAGTTATTAAGAGAAGCACATTTTTGAAGAGCTTGGCATATAAGATGCATAATTTATCTGAGAATATCCTTTTGCCAGAAGTGGATGCATCATATAGTATGATAGTTGTATTTGTCCCCTCTCTATCATTCAATCTTCTTTGTGTTAAAAATAAATAAATAAATAAATAAATAATTGTGTCCACTCTGGCTTAAACATTCAGTACTTTCCTGCATGTTTTAGTCCAATACTGCTATGATCTCCCTTCAGAAGCCTGTGACTTTACCCTCTCATTCTTAAGAAACCTTCCCTTACCTGCTCCCACATTTCTGTCTTCCTTCCTCTGAAAGAACTGAGGGCTTACGCTGTCAGCTATGAATTTGGTGAAAAATACTCGTTTTTCTATATCAAGGTAAAAAGAAATGTGGTTATACCACATAAGTAACAGGCTACCTCATAGTGGAACACAAAAACTCCTTGTGCTAAGTTGATAATATGCTTGGATAAAGTGAGTAATGGACTTTTTCTGACTGTCTTCATAGCCTGACAGAACGGTAGTAGTCCCAGTAGTTCTCACCTCCTTCATTCAAAATTTGAATAATTCTTTCTCTCTGTTTTGGGGTTAAACTATTTGTAATAGTAAGATGCAGTGGCTGTGACTGTCTTTTGGAAGGCTTTAAGTGAGGCTCTGGTGAAAGTCTGACAAAGGTGGGCCAAACGGTGGGAAATGGTCATATTTTGTAATGAGTGTAAGTGATTTTTTAAAGACTTTTTGAACACCATTATATATATGGAAAAGGGAAGCAGGTCATGCCAGCTAGCTCTCTGCATGGAACAACATGTTGCTATAGTACTGTATGAAGAAAAGCTTCCCATGTATGTTGTGATATTAGTTGTCTTAAGGTGTTTTGGTGTATTTCTGTGTAAGGGTGTGAGTTTTTTTGTTTTGGTTTGGTTTGGTTTTGTGTGTGTGTGTGTTTGCTTATAGCACTTCTGAAGAATGGTTAATTGGTTGATAACCATTGGTTAATTTTTGTGAAAGTATGCTAATACAAACACGTATATAAAGTTGGATACATTATCTTTTCAAGTAGTTGCATATCCTGCACCTGACTTTTTATAGTGATACAAAACGTCATAGTGACTAATAAATCAATTTCATTAGCTATAAAGGTGTTCAAAATCTTCTATTTGGGGTGCTCCCTAATGTGGTCATGGAGAGAGATTTGAGCAACATATTGTAAATACAAAAACTTTAACGTAGAAAGTAGCATTTACATTTAAGGAATAGTGTGTGTTATGTGATCAAATATTTTAGACAATACACTTATTTGCCACGATTTTACAGGTAAAGATGTGGTATTATTTTAGGCAATATGATATATGTATGTATACATATACTTCAGGAATCATCTGCGTATAAAAATCAGTGCTTTATAGGTACCTGGCTTATACTAAATGGCAGAGAGATCTCCTTCTGAGATCTCCTGTGGTAACTCAAACTAGTGATATTGCTGGGGTTGTAAAGAAATACTTTAAATATTAACTGGTATGAAATATCTTGTTGAAACTTCTTGTTGACACACATTATTTAACAACAACAATAACAAGAGTCTGTTTGCAAGCAGAAGTAGGAATGTGATGATACAGCCGAGCAAAATACAGTTCTCTATATTATGTGTGGTTGCCAAGGATATAAACCTATCAGTGATATTTCATTTTAGGAGTTCAGAGACTGAATAATAGCTCTGTGACTAACTATTAATGACATGGAGTGGAAAAAGAAACACTGTTGGGTAACAGAAGGTAGAATAATCTTACTATATGCAGTGATGAACATTACCTTGCACAAACAGTACAGCCTTGAAGTACAGTGGGTGGAGGTGCAGCTGGGTGGGAGGCAGAAAAGAGGACTGAGAGAATGATTTATGTGTGAGAAACACTATCTTGGATATAAATTTTAACATTAGAAGTTTAACACTAGAGATGCTGGAGGTTGGACTTTGAGTTTTCAGACATTCCCTGCTTTCAGTTTTGGATTAATGGCACTGTTAGTGCCACAGCAACCATTTGTGATATTGTGACATTGCAGAAACAACTGCAGCTAGTTTCCATTGTTAGATATGCATAAGGATTGCTACTGTTGTAGTTTTATCTACTGAATATGATCTTCCATCAATTTCTTTCCTTTTTTTCCTTACTCCTTATTTTCACTACTTTGCATAACATATTCAAATAAGTGTGCAATTTGTATAACTGAAAATTAGTTAAATGACCTTGGACAGACTTTCCAAACATTTATTTCTTGACAGAGCAGTAGAGATATTATTATACATGTTTTTAAGTATTTTAAGATACTGGTGTTACCTTAAAAATTATTATAAGATTGCAAATGTCTGCATGGCCCAGGTAATGTTCTGCAGGTTTCTAGTAGTTTGCCAGATTTGGTTCAGAAGTACACTAATGTGGACACAATCATCTAGGCAGGATAAGCCTAGATCTGCTTAAACTAAGAAATACACGTTGCTGTGAAGGAGTTGCATACCTTGATTCCTGTTACAGCCAAGAGGTGGGACTACATGAGTTACAGTAGATTATTTCCATTAAATATATGTATATATATATAAACATATACATGATTATCCAGTAGCAATTATTATTGAACCATAATATGGTGTTAAAAGCCACCTTGACTTCTTTGTCTCCTGTCAGTTTTATATGCTAAATTAGTATTTAGTCATCCTGATGTACAGCAGCTGTTCAGCAGAGAACAGTTGCAGTTCTTCTAAATCTAGCTTTCTTGTTGCATCCTGCAGCAGCAGCAAATTAAGACCAAGGAATTCTTTCCCGTGCATGCAGCTGCTATGTCACTCCTATTGTGCATCTCCGTATGGAAGAAAATGCATACTATTGAAAAAATTAGTCTTGAGCTACTACTGCATTACCAGACTGGCTCACAAGAGTGCAGTGTAGGGGCGGGTGAAAGGATGTCGCAGTCAAGAATTAAAACATAACTGATACAGAAAGTCTAATTTTAGGTATAAGAGTCTTGACAGTTTCTTCACAAATAATAAACAGATTTTAAAACGATCTTGGCATTATACATGAGCAATGTTTTTTTCTTTGTTATTTTTACCTGTTTTCAATACATTTGTATTTTGTTTATATATTTGTATGATTTTTAGTGTAAATTCTTTCATTTTTTTTTTCTTCACAAATTATAAGATATTTCAGTCACAATTTCCATCAATATTTTGCATCTTATTTGGGTGTTTTAATACATTCCACAGCGTTACATTTTTAATTGGTGTTTAATAGCATAAACAAGAAGAAATTACTGAAGATGAACATAATCTACAAAGCAAATGTCTAACATGATACATTTTAAAAACACTTTCTTGAGGACTTTGCTTTGAATAGCTGTTTCTGACAATTTAATTTCATTTAAAATGACAGCAGCTTTTGTACATACAGCATTTTAGAGGTGTTAAGTCATTTAATGAAGTACTGCAACACATCTACTACATACAGAGCTATAAATACTCTGAGTGGGTAGAGAAGAACACCCAGCTAGATACATGTGCAAAATTCATGCTTCAGTATTGATCAAATCACTTAGCAGCTATAAATAGAAAACAGGCAAGGAATTGATTTATACAATATGTGTCTAATTATTAGGTAACCTTGGCTCCAAACGTGTAGCTCACTTGCTACTTTCATTCTCACTCAGACTGCATATTGGACTCAACTAAATGAAATTATCCATTCTTTGAGCTAGATGAAGCCAAAGAAAGACCTGTTGAGCAGTTCATCCTTGGTATCAGAACTCTGATCAGTATTGATGAAACTGACCTGGCATAATCCATTTGCTGAGTTTTGTCCTTTCTGGGCTGCCTGACAACACTCAAGGCATGGAAGATTTAATAGAAATCTTTTTACAATGTTTTTTTTCTGGCTTATGACTTTTCTCCCTCACATCCCTAACCCGAAGAGCCAATGAATGGTTTTGGCGACTATTGCATTTTTTATTTTTATTTTTAAAATAATCTTACATTTTAATTTATTTGGTTTAAAGAGCCTTTGATGGTGTTGAAACTCCAGCGATGTAGGACTTGATGAGAACCTAGACGTATTTGCAGAAAATCTTAATACCAGAAATCTGGTCTACATATCACTGACTTCAAGAATTCCTCTTGATAAAGGTTTTAAAGTAAAAGGCTGTAAAAGTGACTATGCATGAACTAAATTAATGAAAATGTGGGATTATGAATAGTAAGGCTCTTTGGTCTCATGGCAAGGGTCCTGTATAGTCCAAATCAACAAGCATGTTTGCCACATGCTTTGCTGCCAGTTCTGTGGAAAAAGTGGTTCAAGATCAAATTTAACAGCACCTTTGTTTTCAGAAAGAAATGGTCTTACAATTTTAGCTTCTTGTTGTGATACTAATATCAAAAAGAAAATCCATCTTAACCATTTTATATAGTACAATAAAAGCAATGTTTTAGCCTTTATATGCTATCCTAACAATTTGCCAGGTTTTTGTTGCACCTTCTCTCTGCTTCCAGATTTGTATATCTTTATGGAGACCTAGTTCTGTCAAAAATGAAGTGGTGATAAAATATACATAGAATTGTTAATACTACAAAGATAACAGCCTAAAAACATCCTTAGAAATTAGTGCCACATATTGAGAACACAGTGACTTAAACCTGTCTTTAGATGGTCAGTTTTAAACACCTGTGTTTTTAGGCTTTGTAGTACTCAGTCTTTCTCTCCGTTTTGCTGCAAAAGTTTCTTTTGATTGCATGTGGCCAAATACAAAAGCTATAACTCAAGTTATTTAATTGATAGTGTATGTGTTAATACTTACAGAATTTGTTGAACAAACAAAAGTTAAAAGTTATGAATTTGAAGAAATAAGCTAAAGTTCTTAATTGCTGGAGAATAATGTTATAGCAGAAAGTCCACTTGGAGACAAATCACTAGGGGTGTACTTCGTGGGTCAATGCTGCAGCCAGTATTATTCAGCCTCTTCATTAATGTCTTGGATGATAGGACGGTGCAGGAAATTTACAGATAATGCGACAATGGAAGGAATGATTAATACACTATGTGGTTGTGCTGCAATTTGGAGGGACCTGGAAAGGCTGGAGGATTGAGCAGAGAGGAGTCTCATGGTGTTCAACAAAGGACAATTCCAAGTCCTGCCAGCACATGCTGGGGGCCAACCAGGTGGAAAGTATCTCTGCAGAGAAGGCTGTTGAGGTCCTGGTGGGCAACAAGTTTATCCTGAGCCAACAATACACCCTCACAGCAAAGAAGGCAAACAGCATCCTGGACTGCATTAAGAGTACTGCCAGCAGGTCAAGACAGTTGATCCTCTTTATACTCAGCATTGGTGAGGTCATATCTGGAGTGCCATGTCTACTGTGGGCTTCTTAGTATGAGAAAGGTATGGACTTAGTGGGGTGAGTACAGAGAAGGGCCACAAAGGTGATGAAGGGCCTGAAGCATGAGGAGAGACTGAGAAAAAAGACTGTTCAGCTTGGAGAAGAGGAGGCTCAGGGGAGACCTTTCATGCCCAAAGAAGGGCAACAAAGCTGGTGAAGACATAGAGAACAAGTCTTATGAGGAGTGGCTGAGGGAGCTGGGATTATTTAGCTTGGAGAAAGGAAGGGTCAGGGGAGACCTTATTGTACTGACAATTACCTTTAAGAAGGTTGTAGTAAGGTGGGGATTGGGCTCTTCTCCCACACACCAATTGTTAAAATGAGGGGAAACAGCCTCAAGTTGTGCCAAGGGAGGTTTAGGCTGGATATGAGGAAAAATTTCTCTATTGAAAGGGTTGTGCAGCATTGGAACAGGCTGTCCAGAGAAGTGGTCGAGTTGCTGTCCCTGGAAGTCTTCAAGAAATGTGTAGATGCAGAACATAATAGCATGGTTTAGCACAAGATTAAAGGTTGGACTAGATGATTTTAGAGGTCTTTTTCAGGCTGAATGATTCTATGATTTTAGTGGGGATCTTAGTAATGTGTATAAATTACTGATGGGAGAGAATGAAGAGGGAGACAGGCTGTCAGTAGTGCCCACTGACAGGAAAGAAGGCTGTGGACACAAGTCAAAACACTTGAAATTCCATCTGAACAAAAGAAAATGCTGTTTTACTGTGGGGGTGGTCAAACACTGGCACATGTTGGCCAGAGAGGTTGTGGAACCTCCATTTGTGTAGCCAGTGAGAAGCTGTCCGCAGCCAGCTCTAGGTGACTCTGCTTGATCAGGGGGTTGGACTAGATGACCTCAAGAGGATGCTTCCAGTCTGAATGGTTCTGTGATTCTGCAATTCTCTTTCTCTTAGCTTCATTGAATTCAGTGAGAAAAAAATAATCCAGTGACTGTATAGGTATACAAATATGAGGCAATTCTGTGTTTGAGATTGAGATTGAAATGTGAAAAAAAGCTGCAATGGAATCCATCACTAAGTTAACTTCTTTCCTTTGCAGTGGTTATGCTCTCAGGTTTCACCATGAAATTGTTGAATTGTGCTTAGATCAGTGGATTCTGATATTTTTGCTCACCATGACTGTACTGCTCCATACCGATCTCTGAAAGAAATTTTGCAGTTTCAGCTTTTATGGGTCCAGCCTGTCAGCAGTTGCTGGGATGTGTTCATCTGGCACTGAGATGTGACTGTAAAAAGAGAAAACAACCCCGTAAAATGAATATCAGAAATACTTAATGCATTGAGAAACTCAAAACTAAGAACTGTAGAGTTGTACTGGCTACATATCTGTTTAACATGGTTTCTTTGCTTTCAGACCTATATATATATATACATATATATATATATATTTTTTTTTTTTTTTGAAAACTTGCTTATTCATCAGCACCAACTCAGTGAGATAAGATATTCTGGTATATGAAAAAAAAAAAAAAAAAAAGAAGAAAAAAAAAAAGAAAAATCTAAAACCTGATTTTATCATTATATTTATTAAAAGTGCTTTTATTCTTTTTGTTAGGCCTTTCTGCCTGGTTGTAAGCATGTATAAAGTGTCAGTTTTCTGCTATAGTAGACAGAAATTTTCTGCACTTGTAATCTACTGCCAGTGGTGCAGCTACTGGCAGTAGATAATGTTTTAAGCATTTGCATCACTGAGCACATTTTACAAGCACTTTAAGCTATCCTACCATGCATTCAAAGGAAACATTAGATCTCTGACCACAAATTGAATTTACTTGCAGGGCTCCATTTTATAAAACATAAAAAATTGCTTGATTTCTGCCAAATTCAGTGTTTTAAAGTCTTCTTTTCTTAAGACACGCTGAAAGACATTGTGAATCAGAAAATCCTTTTTGGTTTCCTTTTTTTTTTTTTTTAAAGGAGGTGAAATATGAGAGTTGAGTTGGGGATGAAGATAGCAGAGAGGAGGATGGGAAATTGTTTTTTTAAGTAAAAAACAGAAAATACTAATCAAAAAAAAGTCAGTAAAAACTGACTTATTTTATGCAAGTATATGAAAACAATAATTTATAGTGCAATGGAGTGTCCATCTGTGCAGACAAAGAGAAGGTTCTGTATATATAAATTTTGCTGCATAGCTTGGTGTAGCCTAGTCTTTACTCTAGTGGGATTACCATTTTTGTCAATTGTAGGTTCTAAATTTGCCAGAAGTGATTAACAAGACTTTCAGAGAATAAGAATTTAGCAGATTGCAGACCAATAAGTTCAGGTACATATTTATGATGAATGTGGAATTGCACTTTTTTCAAATCTTTAAATTGAACAATTATGTATTCTTAGTAAGACTTAACTCACCTAGTTTACCCTTCAATAATAGTTGTGTCCCATTTCAGTACAGTTAATGCTGAAATGTGTAGTGTATGAATCCTTCTCTTTCACCAAAAATAGTCTGTGTTCAATATCTAAGATAGAACTCAAACCTGGAAGTGGGTGGGAATTAAAATGTCCAGGTAGATACAGAATCCGAGAGAGCTGAAGGGTGTCAGGGTTTCACGTATGAAAAATGAGAAATGGACAGAGTAGAGGCTTGATAGTTATAGAAGTCTTGTAGGGCAAGCATTTTTAAAGCTAACTCATGAACTCACTTTTGACTTGTTGACAGTAATTTCAAAGTTTGCTTTTCTCTTGCAAGATAATTTTGTCTACTGCAATTCTTTTTATTTTTTATTATTTTAATTGTTCAAACCAAGTCTTTTCTACTGTCCCACTAGATGCTGCATCATGAATAGTGAACTTCTGGCAGACATGTTGAGAAGTACCATGAACTTTCTTATACCATTAAAACTGACAAGTTACAAATATACTGTGAAAGACAGAATTTAAGGATATGCGGAAGTGACGCAGCTCAAGATGTGCTTCAGAAAAGTAAGTTATTTTGTCTTTACTTTTTTAGAGGCTATCACTGAAAAATTTTCTTAGAGATTTTTGTTTTTAAAGTTTGTGCAAGAAGCACTTGCTCAAGTCTAAGAAATAGAAAAAAAAAAATAAGAGAGAGCAAATGTTAGCGTAGAGAGGAAGAAGTGGCATCAATTGTTCTGTGAATTCCTGGAAAATGCTAAAATTTAAGCAGTGGTTTTCTGTCTTATATCCAGATGCTGCAGAATTCTTTGCTGTTTTAACTTTAACTGACACATTTTTCAGACAAATCTGTACCCAAAATGGAGCTTTTTTATGATATTATTTTTTAAAGTATTGTTTTTGATCATTGTTCTGGTTTTGTCTGTAAAAGGGTGGGCCTTGTTGCCATTTCAGTAAGTTAGGAACCAGAGCGTGCTTGCGTGCTTCCTGTGGATGCTGATATATGTATATATTTGTATGTGTGTATGTGTGTGTGTATATATATATATATATATAAATTCTTCCTATGCTGGTCATGTGTTCATGTAAATAAAATGGAGGGAAAAGGCACTTAACCTTTAAATCATTGAAAGTAAATAGTAAATAGGGGAAGGGTATTTGAGATGTCACAATTGAATTGTTTCTTTTGCAACTTCAGGTTCTCGAGCTAGGAAAAAGTCTGTTCAGAGTATCATTTAAAGGCACAAGAAATGTTTGTTCAATGTTGGTACAATAATAATTATTTGTATAGTCCATTTCCTTATTCATGTGCTAGAAATGAAATACTGGGGATTTGGATTCCAGTGAAAGGTAGAATATTTTATTCCTGATTAGAGTGTATATATTTATTTATCATATTGATTACAGGTACAATCCAAATTCTAAATGTTAGAATTTTTCCTAGTTCCAATGTACTTTGAATTTATTCAGCAAACGTTACATGAATGAGTACTCTGGAGGGAGGCGAATGTGGCCAAATAGTTATTCAGCCTTAGATATACTTAGTGTTTATTTCTATATGTGAATTTTCCAGCTTAGCATTTTTAAAGAAGCATAGCTTATCAACGTTAAATATGAAAATAGTGTGAGCTGTTTCTGAGAGATCAGCAGCACAAAAGCATTGGACGGGGCTCAAAGAAAAAGATATGGCAGTCTGAGGTTGAGGGCAAAGAAAGGAAAATACAGATCTAAACATTCTTTTGACTGGTACCTTTACATGTCCTGATAATTTAGAAATTACACAATTGCGGTGCAAAAAAAGTTGTTTTTTTTTTTTTTTTTTTTTTTTTTTTTTTTTTTTCTTTAATATTAAAATGTAAATATATTTTAGTGAGCTTTTGGTAAACAGTGAATGAATAAAAAGCTTGCATGTTTGTGTGTCATGTAATGTAGTCTAGCAGTGCTTGACATTTATGAGTACGTGTCTTAGAATGTTTACTAATTGCTTTCCCCGTCCCTTAGATCACTAGTGGTCCATTTTTGTTCTGCTAACTCTGTAGGAAAGCCTGTTCTCTTCCCTCTCTTTATGTCTTGTAGTACTTGTTAGGTTCCAATCCTGTAGGAAGATTTACCTATTCAACACCATATGTAATTATGCTTTCAGGGTGTTGTGCTCTTGTTCAGCCTCAAGATTAAGTTGTTTAAAATGTACTGACACCTGCCTAATGTCATTAAAATTTGTAACATCTCTTTTGTAGCTAGATAGAATTTTTGGATCTGAGACCTTACTGTCCTGAAGTTTAAGCCAGTTATTTGCTTTATAAAGGTGTGTTCCCATTTGGAAATTGACTTTATGGTTCTGTATTTTATTGAATTTAACTGCTTGTCATTTGAGTTACAAGAAGAGGTCTGGCTTAATTTTTTGATGGAGCGGTATCTTCTTAACCTCCTCTTAAGTATTTTTTTTTCCGTATCTTAAAATTATCTGTCCAAAATCTTTTGTTTTTCATAATAAATTACATAAGAATATGAAATTTTAAACGTATCATATGACTTGTGATGATTTTCTTTCTCATGACCTATTTTTTTTTTTTTTTTTGCTAAACTGAGCTTTGCAATGTAGATTTTTTTAATATATGTGCTTAACATTTATACCATGAAAATGAAGTTACTAGCAGAGCTGACTCCATGTGGTGTTTGTAGACTACAGCAGGTGAACACTCACTTTCTGCTAAAGTTTCAGGCTCCAATGTAAAGAGAATAGGGAGAAATAAAGGATCATGTCAACAATCTGTCAGCTAACCCAGTGAACAGAGATGGAAGTGTCAGCAGCTTATCTGCCAAGAGAGATGAATCACTTGTCTCCCTGTCTGGGGAGAATCAGGGTGGAGGGAACTGGCTTGCCAGACCCATCTGCCCAGCGGTGCTGTCCGAGAAGGGGAGCAGTCTGCTGGCTGGTAGGCTATCAGCTGCTCACCTGGGGTCTTTGCTCAGATGGCACCCTAAGCAAGTGAACTGCACAACAGAATGAGAGAAGGGTGGAAAGATTAAATCCAAACATAAGTCATACCAAGACAGAATTCTTTCATAACAAAATGCACGTGACTTAAATAAATACCTTTTAAGTTATAATGGTGGAAAGGATATTGGGATCAGCCAGTTTGAATTCCTTTGTGTGTAATCCTAAAACCATGAGAGTACAGTTAAAGTAATTGAGTGGCATGTTTTCTGTATTTTCTTATGCTTATTTCATATTTCTTGAAGTAATTTTGATTCTAATGTTTTATCTAGCATTCTAGTAATAATTATAACAACCCCTTATAAGATGAAAAGAAGATATTTAAATCATATATAAAAAAATGTTAATTTTACAAAAGCCATGGCTCTAGATGACATTGAAGAGAATAGCATGCAAACCATATTATCCTGTAATACTTTACATCTTTAAAATGTAAAAGTTTGCTCTTTGGCAAGTAGGAACATACAGATGATAATCACATTGCTTCAGTATTCTGTTGGACAAAGTAAGTAGAACATAAAGTACAGTTTTCAGAGCTCAGATAATGAAAAGTGAAATTCTTACTTGACTGATAAATTCTTTTTCTGGTAACGTTCAGTTTATTATCCCTTTTTCTCTCTCTCTTTTTTTTTTTTTTTTTTTTTTTTTTTTTTTTCCAAATGAGTATGCCAGAATGTGATGTAAAATAATGCTTCATTCTCAAATAAAGATGCCTGTGTTGCTGTTGACTGAAGTCAGCCGTATATGATCTGAATGGGAATGCTCCCTTGTATTAGTAGCATCTCGCCGACACTTACCTTGGGGTATCTGTAATTTACATAGATAAAATCAATTTTAGACCCTGTACAGTTTTTCTCTACAGTACTGATTTTTTGTGTGTCTCAGAATATCATATAAACTTAATCAAATGCTTTACAGAAGGCTTTTATGTCAAGACAGTTCCTTTGATCAAACAAACCTGTATTCAGGAAAAAAAAAAAAGAAAAGAAAAGAAATGAAAAAAGAAAAAGTGTTGTTTGGCAAGACTGAGTTCTCCTAAAGCTGTTACAACTCGTTAGTTATTCTGGCATCTCTAATTCTAAACTGATTGTGTTCTTTATCAACCATTTTATGATTCTATCAAAAATTAATGTCAAAGTAACTAGCATATATATTATATGGCTATTCTTTTATTCCTTAAAAATTCTATATATTAGTAGGAGGAAAAAGGTCAAATTAGGTTGTAATTAAATATAAAGAAATAGAGGCAATTCAGTGAAGAGTGATTTTATGAGAAATATAAGAATCTGAAATTATATTACAGTATACTTATATACAGAGTGAGGGAATACTAATATTGATATTTCTGCACTGATTAGAACTTTCACTTTTAATTTATCAGTTTTTTTTTTTTTTTTTAGGAATGCCATATTCCATGGAAACAGAACTCTTAAGCAATCATAGATTGCACACTTGTCTGTAGGATGCTAGATTTCATCATCAAAATAGTTTCGACACCTTACATGTAAAAACAAACAAACAAAAACTAAAAAAAAAGAAAACAAAAAACAGTTTCATGGGAAAAGTTTAGAACACTTGATTATGTAGCTGTTAACCGTAAATCTATCCTGAAATGCATAGTTAAGTAACAGATGTCAGTATCAAGGAAAACCATGCAAAATTGATGACAAAGTAAAGTAAAATAAAATAGAACACTGGAAGAAGTTTGCCCTTATAAAGTCTTTCTGGAGTTTAAAAGTCACCTTTCATGTGAAGTGTTTCTTTTTTGCAAGCTGTGTGGCTCTGTTAAGTGTCTGGATTTTTAATAGGTTCCGTATTAAAATATACAGGTCACTTTGTTCATCAACTTAGAGCTTCTTTCATTCTTTGAAGAATGTTCTGTGGAATTTCTGCTCCCTTGTATGATTTATGCTTTGAAAGGAGTTGCCCAACTATGTCTCCTGAGATGTTTACCTCTACTCTTCTTGTATGTTCCATGATATGTTTTAGTATCTGTCTGTGATTTGTTTTGCTCTCAAAATATGCAACTGTTAATTATCCTCTGCTGTTTTGAATTCCAGTGTGACTTTGTATTGAATATTAGTTAATGCATACGTGTTTCTTCACAGAAATTCAAGGAAAACAAGAGTTTATTCTTTTGCACCTGTTTAAATTTTAATTGCCTTTTTCAAGTAACAAACAAGCTTCAAGCTAAGACTTGCAGATGTTGAAAACTAGGTCATCTTGTTTATGCACAAAGTATGCTTGCTGTACTGCAGAGTGATAGTCTATAAAAACAAATCAGAAGGGTTTTCCTGGGAATAGGCAAGTGGATAAGAATGTTAGGATATCCTTACTGCATCCAGCTACAGAATAACGGAATAACCATTATTTTTTCTTTGCCTATTATAATTTATTATTATAATTTATTTTTTTTTATTTGCTTGGATTTACTTTAGCTGTTGGACTCTGAATGAGTAATTTCTAAGGGGATTCTTCACTGAAAATATAACAAATGGAGTCATAGTAATACTGATTTTCAGCCCAGATTGATCCAGTGCTTTCACTAATGTGCTCTCCTTTGAAGGGCAACTCAGGACTAGTGACACCTCAGGACAGGATCACGCTTGGTTACAGAGTCATACCATCTCTTTAACCATGAGATTCATTTGAAATGCAGTGACATAAGCTCCCTCACCTCTTGTTAGTCATACCATATCCCCAGTCAGCCGTTCAGTTCATTGAAGCTGAGCATAAACAAGCTGATAGTTCTTGTCGTCATTGTAGAGCCTGATTGTCTATTAGTCAGAAGTATGAATGTAAGTGGTGTAATACTGGCATCACCATGTTTAGTGCCATGGCAGCAGTTTATACTATAGAAGAATTTCAATATATGAAAGTAGATGATCCTGTACAATTAGTGATTTACTTAGTGATTCCTTCATTTTCTGCTGAAGTGTGTGGGGTTTACAGAAAACATTAACGCTTTAAGTTCAGTAGGATGATAGAACAGAAATGGAAGAAATTGGCTTTGTTATTTAAAACATTGCTTCGCTTCACAAGTTTTATTTTATTTATTATTGAAATTATGAAATTTGCAGAGATGACTAGGCCAGACTGAAAAGTTTATCACCTGGTGACTGAGTATTTAACAAAACCTTTTCTTTAAGGCAAATGGCTATCTCCTTCAAAACTGAATACCTAAAAACTCATGTGTCCCATTTTCATCTGAAATTTCCAGTGTTTCAATGTAATATACTGTAGTAGGTAAGAAAATTAGCATTTTTGATGTCACTGCTTTCACTTTTCTTTGTAGATAGTGTTCTTTCATTCTACTACATATTCTATTGTGCACTCTGTATGTTGACCCTTATTCTCTCTTCTTTCCCCCACTTCACTGAGAGGGAGAAAGTAACATTTCCTATCTATTTTATTCATTGCTTTTTTACAGATCAAGACACTTTACAAAGAAAAGCTTAAGGCCTGAGGCAAAGAGCACATTCAATAGGAGTCACATGATCCAACTGTCCAGGGATTAACAGAATTTAACCCTTGGTAGCACTTCATCAAAATTTTAATCTGTGATGTCTTTTATTCATGTACGCTTAAATCTTAGTTGCATCGCTTGAGTAGCTACAATAGTTTGTACAAATGCCAAAAAGTAACTGGGTAGGATTTACATTAGGTACACTAGGTAGTGTAATGATCTCTTTATCTTGTCTCATTCTGATTATTTTTTTAAAAACAATACATAGAAGTTTTTGGTAATACTCACAGTGTATGTATTACTTACCAGATACTAGATTGGATTTGTGGGTACAAGTGATATCTTTTTTAGAACAATTAGTACAGTTGGCAGAGTGGCATTCAGTCACAAAAGTCCCTTTTTAGATCTGAAACAGAAACGTCAAACTTCAGAATTAAGTACTGTGGCTAATAATTGGTCTCAGATTATATGACAAAGGAGTTAGCTGGTTCCTATGGAGTGAAGGTGGGGGAAGCTATGGGTAGGGAAGAGAGGTGCCAAGGTGATCATCTACTTGGGGAGAGTGACAGGTAAATCATAGCCTGTAGGGAACAAGAATGTTTCAGTCAGAGTTAGCTGAGAAACCAGAAGTACTTAACTTGACCTTAATGTTCTGTCTCTGGAATTTGAATTTGGAAGGGAAGCAAAACAGAACAACACAACTTAGTGAGCAATATACTTAAGCTTATTCAATTTGTAATTGCGCAAATGTGATATCCATGAGAAACACTGAAGAAACAATATCATTTTAGTGTAATTTTAAAGATATTTTCTTCAGAGGAGGCTTGTAGTATCTGAAGCATCTTTTCCTGTACTGTGATGTATTTTTTTTGCAGATAGCCTATTCAACAATCTTGGTTGTTTTATTTATTTATTTTTTATTTTACTTTTTTCTGGAAAAGATGTTCTTGATGGCATTTGTTCTCTTATAATACATCTGACTTGACTTAGTGAATATGTATCTTGCATATATTTGTCATACACAGACCCCTGAAGTAGTTGAAATTGAAGTATTTAATTATTAATTACTGTCTTACGCACTGTACTGTATTTCTAACTGCTGATACCATTTGTACAGTATCTGCTTTTGAGGAGCTAGAACTAGCTAACTGCGTGAACCATATTGGTTTTTGATACTGCATTTCAGGTTTTTCTAATGCTGAAACATTAGCTTGTTGCTTGTTCATGGTGTTTTTTTTTTTTTTTTTTTTTTTTTTTTGTATAATTTAATAAGTTTTTATCTTAAAAAATAAAATAAAATATTTTTTTGCTAACTAATTTGCTGATTCCACATGCCAGATGCTGCCATACACATTGTATCTCAAGTATCTCTACAATATCTAAGGAAAGTGTTTGGGAGAGTGATCTCCTATTTTTGTAGCATCTATTGATCAAATGCATTTAAGAGCTATACAGTGTGACTTGAGCACTATCTCAATAATATCTGAGGAAGTAAAAAAAAAAAAAAAAAAAAAAAAAAAAAAGAAAAAGACAGTAGAGGCAGTAGTGCATAGGTGTTTTGGGGGTTATTCCTTTTCTTTGGAATTGTACAAAACTATACCTGTTTACCATGACAACTCTCTTGAGAAACCTGTTATCTTGTTTGGATGAGTCACTGCCAGGTGTAACCTGGCTTGTCCTAAGCCTTGGGGAAGCATCCCCATGCTTTCTAATGGACAGGTATGAGGCATTCTCACATGTATGCGGCAAGGAGAACAGAATCCCTGCGTAGAGGCTGTAGGTTCAGATTTAATGGCTGTGTTTTGACCATTAGAAGATATCCATGTAAATCCAGTACCTAGACCTCATCTAGTGTGATGTTGTCACCTTTGTCAGTGTCATGATGATGCAACCATCTATACAAAGTTCTCTGCGCTGCGTTTTATATATGTATATAAAATATATGTGCATCATAAGGAAAGTTACAGATATCTGTAGAAAATAATTTCACTTGATGTTCAGTATCACTAACAGTGTGAAGAATTTTTAAAGTATATTTGTATTCAGATACCACACCAAAATCAGTGCAGGATGCCATGACTGGTGCAGAGATAGAATAAAAACTTAAATCCAAAATCAGATCCCATATCTAGAATTTGGATTTGCAAATAATACTTTTTAGAACTATTCGAAAGTAAACTGAACCAAAGTTTTGTAGCAATTCCCCTGAAGAGTTAGTAGCTCAACATCCTTCTTTGTGGCAGATTTCCATTTCTGCTAATATTTAAATGAAATTAAGCAAAGCCCCATGATGGAACTGATACAACTCTCATGAAATGTAATAGAAATAATTCAGATGGACTATACAAAAGAAGTTATAAAATAAAACTTTTTTTTTCTTTTTCTGTCATATCTAAATTAGCATATTTCCTATATTACTTTATTTCTAGAAGTGGAAAAAGACATTCTTTGACTAGAATTTTGACTCAACAGACTACCAGGCTAATCTGCTGTGAAAACATTTCATGTCAATTTTAAATCAAGCATATTGGTATATTGTCCCATTCTCTGCCACCTTCCCTCTACCCCCCAGCCAGCTACACTGGAGGTGACAAGTGACCAAAAAGATCTCTGCTGTTCATGTTTTCCCCGTGATGCATTTTTTGCATCCAGCTGGATTAATTCAAAGGACTCCAACAAAAAAGCTTTAGGTCTTCTATGGCTTCTTGCCTATTTACTGCCAGGATTGTTAACTTTGAGTCAAAAACTCTATAGATTTTTTTTTTTTTTTTTTAATCTCTGAATATATGTCACAGACAATCAGTTCAGGGAGTTTTTGTTTGTTTGTTTGTTTGTTATTTCATAGCATTTGCTTGTTTGGAGCAACATACTGACATCTTTTAATTCTGATGATTCTATATATACAACCATTTCCTACTGTTCTTCATTAGTATTCCTATAGGTTGTCCAGGTTCAGTGTTGCACATTTTTCATTCAGAAATATTTTATTGTTTATTCTTAATATACAGACAGTTAATGTACAAAAATTAGATACTAGTTTATCAGTAATAAATTGTGTAGTAGATATTTAAAAGCAGTGTACTGTGGTATATACCCACAAGATGGCAGATTAACTTTAGCATATGTGACCTTCAGCATTTGCTGAATTTTGTTTTTAGACATGAAACCTTAATGTTTCACTGATACCAGGAAGCCTCTGTCTGGCTTTTAAATAGGTCTTTGTTGGAAAGAGCACCTACAGGTGGAGTACATAAGCACCTCACTCCAGTCAATGGTAAGGTCTAGTCAGAACTGAATTAATACTGTATCTGAGAGCACTGAACTCTTCATTACTCCTAATTTCATCAAAACTCTGTCTTATGTACTATTTGGAAGATAGATCAGTAAATTTTTTACTTTTTAGAAGAGGTATAGCAAGGATGGAGGAACATCTTCCACTCTGATTGGAAAAGCCAGCAAGTGTGGATGGATCTGTGGGATCTCCAGGGGTGCTGTAGCTACCTCCTTCCCACTTAAGAAAATGGAGAACCAACCCAAATCTGGAGCAAAACCTCTGTAAAATCTGTGTATTGCCTCTGATGATGACTCTAAACCACAAGACAGGGAGAATTCATCCATCCCCAGCCTCCTAACACGTTTCTTGTTACCTGTTGAACACTGATAATCCCTACCAGCCTGCATCTCTTTCCTGGGGAAACCAGGTGGGATGGGATGAGAAGAGAGAAGAAATATTCATTGTGTCTTGTCCAGTGTAAGGTCAAGATAAGGTAGAAACACGCACCCACATCTGACAGCTATGAAGGGTGCTGTTAAATGTCACCATGAACACATAAGGAGAGGCATAGACTAGATATACAGGCTAAGAAGGAGGAAGTTCTCTGCTCCCATTCTGTTTAAGCTGTCTCCTGTCTGTACTGGGATGCATTCAGCCTACTTATTTTCATTATTTATACTGTTTATTTTTTCCCTTCACTTGAGCAGTACCATGTAGCCAGTTTCTCTGTGATTTTTTGTCATCTCATTGGAATCTCAAAAACTGGCAAAATGCTGCAACCTGGACTGCCTTAACTGCAGAGAGATAGCATTCAATAATCTGTGCATTTCTACTGCAATAAAAGCAATGTATAATAACAACTGCAGCTCCTTGTAAAATCTATTTCTATAATGCCTGCATTCTAGATTTCTTGGATATAAAGCATCCCTTTTATGTTTTATGCTCAAAAGTGTTTTTGAAGAATTTGAAACATTCACTCATTTAAATTTCCAAGCCACTGTTTTGTTGTTTCATTTTTATAAGTCTTTATTAATAAATCTGGAACTTCCTTCAGATTTTTTACTTTGAACCCTGTTCTCCTCTTCCTTGGTTTCTGTTATCATCCGGTTCTTTGAAAATGTGCTGTATGCATTCAGCAGGAGGAAAACAAAGCTTCGGATTCTGGCTCGTCGCCTCCATTGCAGGGGCAGACAGGTGGTGATGTCCTGTCACCATGGCTACATGCAGCCCGTAGGGAGGGTTCTTGTAAAATGATAGTAATTCCTGAATGGGGGGAAGGGCATCGAGATAGACTCCTTCTGGCTGTGGGGTCTTTTGTATGGGTTGCACTAGATTACATGCATACCCGGTCACATGAACGCGTGCTCCCTGAAATGCAGGAATCAGGGAGAATCACTGCAGACAGCGCAGCAGCGGCTGCTCACATCATTGAAAATCATTGCATGGATTAGAAAAATGGTCTGAGCTTCTGCGTTGTATTGGCCTAGTACTGTATAGGGTTTCCCAGAGTGAGGCAATTCAGAAGTATAAACATACCTGTGCTGAGGTGAGAGCAGGTTAATAGGCAGCAGCTAGGACAGTGACCTGGATGGGGAGGGGATGACTTTGTGGCTGAGTGCATCTCTTGACAAAGAGCAGGCATGCTGTTGGAAACTCTTAGTGAGAATAAATGTGAAGAAGTCCTTTAGCTCTGACTCCGCTCTCCCAGGAATTTAGGCAGGTTTAAGAAGCTGGAATGTACCTAGTGTACGCAGACGTCCATCTGTCTCTTGTGTGAAAGGGGTCTACTAGCATTTCCAGTGATTAAATGTAGTTTGACCTTGTTATTGTCCTATCTGAAAAATGAGATTGCATCATCTTTGGCTTTGGTTTCAAGAGGCTCAAAAAATGCCACCTAGTGGGTTACTGGTGTTTTCTGACCACATGCCCCTCTGGCCTGACCTAGTGTGGCCTTGTTTAAACTTCTGAGAAGGACCAAGACCCCAGCTGGGGCTGGCGTTGCTGCAAGCTACTTGTCACTTCAGTGCTGCTCTTCCCAACACTTCCCACTAGCATGGCACCCTTCGCAGCAGTGCGGGTAAAGTCTTCTGCCCCTGCAGGAAGTGATGTCTGTGAGCAAAAAGGAATTTGGAAGGGGTGTAAAAGAGCTAAATAATATAAGCTGAAAAATGGTGAAGAACTGTCAGATCTGAACAATCAGAGTAAGTAAAATGAAAAATAAAATAAAGGCTGGCCTTGTAGTTCAGAAGGGATGGGTTTTGTTGTCGTTGTTCACATGACTGAGATTTTACTTTAAGGACCATGCGGGTTATCACTCTGGTTGTAAAACATTTAGAACTTGATGAGGCCAAGTTGCAGAAAAGTTACTAATTTGTGATATTACTAATACTACTCAGTGTTGGAGTGCTCAGCCTGGAGTTCAGCCAGGAATGCTGCATGTAGGCATCGGGAAGGGCTCCTTAACTTGGATTTCCTAATGAGAGTAGACAGAGATGGCTAGACGTAGATGGGAAGAAACCCTGACATTTTAGCAGAGGATTAATTAGAAAGAATTGGCTAAATGGAAGAAAAGTCTGGTACTTCTCTGAAGTTTTTCTCAAAGTCCCTGTGGTGAGTGAATGAGAGTTAGCACCTGGATCTCAGCTTCCCGAGGGGGGAGACCGGGTGGATGTTTTCAGTGCTGGGGAGGAGCATGGCAGCAGTGAGCAGCAGACAGCAGTCGGTCTCCTTTGTACTCCAAATGCAGCAGTACCTTCAGTCTGCAGTTTGCTCCTAATGATTTGGAAACAGAAAGCAGCAGTGACCTAGAAAATACAGAAACACCATTTTAGTGTAAAATATTTACAGTCTCTAGCTTCTGCTAGGCGAATTCTGCAGAATATTGAATTGGGAGCAGCCATACTGGCAAACTACATCCTCTTCCAAAATTGTCAGTTATATATTCTAGTCTGAACTACAACAAGCAGCATTCTTGTGTATTACATACAATATGTGTAAAAGAAGAATGGCTAGAACAAGAAATACAGGCTTGCAAAATCACTTTGAAAAGTTACTAGCCCAGCCACCAAATTTCCCTGCCTGCTCTATTTACAGTTAAATAGTGTAAATCACCTAGCTGAAAAACAATACTTGTTCTCAGCAAGTATTCTACATCTGGTAAAAGAATGGGGAGCTTCATGTTTTAGGTACCTGCTGAATTTTAGGTCTTTTTCTTGTATGTCATTCATTAAGAAATATAAGGTGTCGATCTCAGAGTTTTGCTGAACTCAGCTCATGGTATGCAAATAGACTATAATTATAAACATGCTGAGTCTGGGAACCGAGAATTCATCTACAGGGCCATCCACTGGAGTCCCTTAATGCCCTTTGCATTCAGTATATATTCCTGTATCTGTGTCAAGTGGGATGTTGATTTCATGTCCCCATTTGGAACTCCCAAAGATCTGCAAAGCAGGAGCCCAGAAGGCCTGGGCAGGGGATGCAGGTAATTTAAGTATCACTGCTGCTCTTTCTCATTTCCTACCGTACAACTTGGCTGAACCAGATGATTTGTTCTCCTTTTGGGTGTGGGAAGTGTGCTAAATGGAGCCGTTACAGGTTCTTATGTCTAAAACATATAACTGAAAATATACGTGTAAATTACGCATTTAAAAATACAGTCTTTGGGTTAAAATGCTGCATTATGAAGCAAAGATAATGACAGTAAAATAAAATCATTGCTTGTCCTCATTTCAGCACAAACTCTGCAATACATGAATTAAGGATGTGCCTGGTGCAGATGGGAGATGTTAGTAACATCCTTTCTACACAGCACACATTCATGAAAGTAGCATATGTTATGCCAGTTTTGTCCCCTGTCACTTTCAGAGTTTTAAAAGAATGTGCTGTTCCCTGGTGCCTCGAGTTGCAAATTGCAAAATCCCATCCAAAGAATAAATGTTACCTATGATATGCATCCCACATGTTAGATCTGACTGCCAATTAAAGCTACCATCCCTTTTTTCTTCTGTATCTTTTTTGTGCTTATGTGTTTCATTTAATATTTCTTAGTTAAAAGAGAATTTATACAGCTTTCCCAGTGCATGCTTTCACATGCTTCTCATGTCTTTCACTTATTTGCATGAAGAGGTAGGATGAGGCCTTTAGTGTTCAGCAGAGACAAGAAGCTGTTATTTTTTCTAGGTCAATCAATTTCTTTCCTTAGATCAGAGCTGGGATCTCTGAAGTGTATACCCAAACTGAGCTTCCTGCAGAGTTGTAAAATTAGACCCATCACTGTCATCCCCCTGTAACAGCAACAAGAGAAAAAACAGCAATAAGTGTAAATTTTTGTGGCTGTTGAACTCCATCAGTTCTAGTTCTCTGGGAAGGAAACTCATAATGTAACCACTTACACTCTTTGTATGGTATAATTAAAACGTGTGTGCTGCATGTTATCTTTGAATATAGCTGCTATTATATGGCATGTTGCTAAAATGCTTCTTTTGGTTTGCTGTATTTGATATCACTGCATTAGACCGAGAGAAAAATGGCATGACCCACTTTGATTTAGGATGGCCAATTTCACTCATTAAGAGTGTACTTTGCTTGTGCTTTGCTCTAAGCATATACCTGGGGCTGTGATAACATATCCAACATTTTTACATTGGTGGGGAGGGGGGATGTGATCCAGGTACAGGCTGTAAGAGTTTTAGAATGAAAAGTAAATAACCCTTTGATACTGACGTTTTTCTGAGGCTTATAGTTTTATGTGTGTATATATATTATATAAATATATATATATATAAACAAACAACAACAACAAAAACAACAACAAAGCTAAGTAAGGGCTAGTAAATGCAATTTTTGGGGTTTTGTTTTGCTTTTCCTATAAGAAAAAAGAGTATCTCTCAAGGTTGGTTCCATTTTTCCCCTTTCCACTGACTGTACTTTAGGGAGAAACATTACATGGCTTTTATTATACAGGAAATGTACTTGAAGTGTAGAATGTTTGGGAACGGATGCCTGCTTTACTGCTATAAATTGTTCATGATATGTCTTTTCTTATATGCATCAAACATAGCACTTGCTGCAGAGATGCATGTGATTTGTCTGCTCTCCCAAGAGATGGTAATTGGCTTCAGTTTACTTAGGCTACTGCAGTACAATTTATTTTTCTAGCTTAGCTGAGGCTCATGTTGCAGCATATTTTCTTCTGTGAGGGTGAAGTATTTAATTTGTAAAGTGATGGAGAATGTGCACTGCATTACAAAGACAGAGCACGTCCCTGCTCTGTGGTGTTTAGTGGAGACAGATCAAAGCACTTCACCATCCCCCTTTACCTTATCCTTTCAATGTTACTAAATTGTACATGAACTAATCATGATCTTTTAGAAAACATCCATTAAAGCTAGCTTAGTAATCTGAACAAATGACTAATGAACTGTGGTTACGATTTGCTTTGTCTATTTATAATGAATTATATTTGTGGTTTTCAGCCTTGGTCACATGGTGTTACTTCTTTTTTCTGAGTGGACAAGCAAACATTCTTCAGAGGCAACAAATAGAAAATAATGAAAATGTTTTTTAAGTATGAATTTATCTTGTTAATTCGGTGATTTTTCTTCCTGCTCAGATTTCTTTGCAATTTTTCAAATTCATCTGTTTAGATGAAGAACTAAAAAATGAACATAAAAATTGCAACAAATGGCACTTTAAGAGAGATGAGCATATCAATGCAGAAATATTCACACAATTGTAACAATTCACATAGTGATAATAATGGTATAACATAAGTCATATACTGGAGGTAAGCCCTCTGAGCAAGGGCTTTCTTGATTTTATTAATGATGTTCTTCTAAATTATTGGTTTATATATTTTTTTAAAATACTTACGAGTACCGTATGCAATTCATATTGAATTCTAAGAAGTGCTGAGTACTCACAACTTCATTAATGGATGAATGAATTTTTCTGTAAATGTATTTGGTACTGGTCATCACAATTTGCCATAATTGCAGTCCCGCTTTTCCTTTTTGGGGTTAATCTACTTCTTCCTGGAAGAAATGCTCTTTGTTGTTATTTGTTTGTTTTTGCCGCTGCACCCTGAGCTTTCCTCCCTTGATAATACTTGAGCGCTGAATTAGCTTCAGTTAATTCTGCAAGCTCATTACTCTTTTATGACAGCAGTACTAACATGTGCACTGTATTAGCTTGTGTGAGGCACTAGGACTTCTGGGAACATTTTCTTGGGAACAGCATTAAGCTGTGCTGTCCTGTGAATTAATTTGAAATGTACTGAATAAAGATATGTCTCCTTTCTGAGCATTCATGTGGAAATTTTTTAATCTAAAAACTCATTTAAGAAAAGCAGCAAGTAATGAACATACACTGCGAGAGTGACCTGGCTCTACCGTCAGCATTACTAATAGCTCATTTTGGCAGTAGGTGACAGATAAAAGGTTTAATACATAGTGGAAGGCATTTTGTCTGTGATTGTACACCTTGAAAATTCAGCTGTTTGTGGACATGTATCAGTACAGTCATACAACAAAGATTTTAGTTGCCAATAAGGGCCTCCTTTGCTGACTGGAAACTGTGGAGAGGACCTCAAGCACAATGTATCCCATCCTTTGCTGGGGTAATTGTCTCTGCAGTCTGGCCTAGTAGCATATAGCAAGTTACTTCAAGTGACTTTTCTTTTTAAATGTTCTGGAAGCATAGGCGTGTGTAATGTGAGATTTAAATAGTACAAACTGTCTATTGATCTCTGTGGAAAATTACTTTCAGGAAGAGACAGTTCACAGAAGCAGCACTGGGCAGTTAGGAGGACATACGTGTCCTCAGAGCAAAGCCAGATGAGTTCTAGCCCAGGTTAAACCAAGACCCTCAGCCATTCCCACTGATCCAGGCTGAAAGCATTGACGATGTTTTCCTGCATAAAGTGGGTGGTAATGAAGCTGAGTACAGGTTCCTGAAAATGAATGAACTGTCATTCCTCAGACCACTTGCCAATCTGTCCACAGAGCAAAAGTTCTGTAGATTTTATGGGCTGTTTTGAACAGATAATATGAATAGGTATGAGTAAAATGCAATTGTAAGTAGATTAGTAGTCAGGGACAGGTGGGCCAAAGAAGCAGAAGAGCTCCAATTACTTATTGAGCTTATTACTCAAGAGCTATTGTATAATATCCAGGTATTATGATTACTTTTTAACATAGCTGAGTTTCAATACTGTCCCTTTCTTGTGTGGCTATCTGGACATGGTATTTATTACTTTTCAGAATTACTGGAATAAAAGGAATCACAGCTCAATTAAAACAATTTTTTATCAATTTAAGTTGAGCTCTTGCCTGAATGTTGTGCAGGACCCAACAGAGGAACTTTGTTAGAAAGTATGTTTGTATATTTACTGCTCAAAAAGCGTAGGCAGCTTTGGTAGCAGCATAATGGCACACTAAAACAATACCTCAGATACTGAGCAGTGCCTCCATTGTTTGGAAGTTCTTCAGGTCTGAGAAAGGCTCTTGGATGTCCTGTGTTGTCCCCAGACACTGTCAGTGACAAAGTAGTAGGAATAAATTATAAAAGGGGTGTTGTTAAAGTTTAATTTTTTTTTTTTACATGAAAAAAATAGTTTTACATGAAAAAAGCTTAATATTTGGAAGATAAGTTATTAAGTTATTGGAAGATAAGTTATTCCCCTAATGACAGGGGAAGAATTCTTTCTTACTAACAAAGCTAGCTTTCATCTTTCAGCCATCAGAAGGATAGAGACAAAGAAAAATAAATACAGTGAAAATACAATAAAAAATGAAATCTTTATTTTTTTTTGGCTCATTTGTAATATTGTTTATGTTGTCTATGATAATATCAATTTCCTGCATGCACTTCACCAACACATTACAAGTCAAAAGCATTAGTAAAAGAAAGATCCTACATTTAATGTTATCTTGTGTATGAAACACAAAGTGTCCTGATGTCCTTGATTATACAAATGTGCCATTTTGTTCTTGGGAAATATTGTGGGTCCTATTTGTATAAGTCTAGTGCAGCATGATTCAAAAAGAATAATTGTCTATGTAAACAGACACTGCAAAATAGCAAGGATTTCATGAACAATGACACTATCTTGGAACTTCTGATGCAAACAGTGCTAGAAATTCACACATTTCCCTAATTCTTTCCTTGCTATGTCCAGTTACCAGATATAACTATTTGGAAACAATAAGCTTGGTTCCAGATTTACACAATTTACTTCACATTGAAATATATGCAAATATATTAAAACAATATAGTCTACAAATACTTCTTTTCTTATAGCGTGATGATTTCAGTTTGAAATTACTGTGGTTAGAAAGTAAGCCAAGTGAATGAGGAAAGAAATATAAGAAACAGTGATCTAAACTTGAAGACACTCTTCTTATATACAAAACTGTTGCCAAATAGTATTTCTTTACATTATTTGTGTATACTAACCACATTTTCAACAGGCTATACAGTTTGCAATAGGGCCTGTACAGTCTGATTCTACACCATGTAGTAGCCACTTCAAATTGAAAATGCAAAACTAAAGAAGCTCATCAATAGCTGCAAACTATTGCATAATGATTTGAAAGAACGAGGTCTGGTTGGACAACTTGATTCACTTCGCCACTGACACATGGCTTCCTAGAGTGGAGACAGTGGACAGCGGAAGGAGCAAGATACAGCAGCAAAAGCATTGACATGCATCAGTGATACTCTCCAAACTATCTATAATGACACAGAATACAGAATGTCCTGCTGAGCTCTTGCAAATTACCCACACTGTGGTACATATCTGATGCAATTCAATGTGGCAAAGCCATTTAATTCTAGGGTCAAATGTGCACGACGGTATGCCGTTAATATTTACATAGCAAAGTGTATTTTATTAATTCATTGGATGTTGGCCTTAACGAGAGAACACAGTAACTAAAGAATAATCTAGGAAAAAGACTTGAACTGTGGTTTTGTTCTGTTTTGTTTTTAAGGAAAAACAAACAAACAAACAAACAACTTCCAGGTATATTTTGGTGAAGCTTTTTTTCTAGTGCAGAAACCAAAAAATATTTTTTTAAAGCTGTGAATATTTTAACACAAGCAAGAACTTGTTCGTGCTTTATGATTTGCATAAAAATAAGTCATTGCAAATTCCTGTAATTTAGAGGAGACTTTCCAGGCACATTAATGTGGATACACATAATCTGGATGCAGCCATATGAGTAGTAAGAATGCCTCAAATTAAAAAAGCAACCCTGAAACATGGAAGTTCTTAAAATCTTTAGCTTTGTGCAATGTCATATTTTTATTTGGGCATGACTGACGAGTGCAACATGCCTATGCAAATCACTTCTGTCTGTACATTATAGAGAATCTGAGAATAGAACACCTGGTCCTCATATCTCTTTCCCCAACATAAAACCCATTTACAAAAATAGTCACATATAATAGTAAACAACCTGTGAATTAAAAAAATGGTACACTAATAGCAGTTCCGTAAAAATATGACAAATGTAGCAGTTGAATTACAAACAGTGAATAGAAGTACTGTTCTACATGTTTTGCAGTACGTGAAACACAAAAACGTATAGCTTAGCACACATTTCAGGCTCCCTGTTCTCTGTGGAGCCACTTTGTCTCTCCTTCTTAGCAGTGTCAGCTGTAGTGAAAACAGTAACCTCTTGTCAAGTTTGTTACCCTGATTTGCAGAGTCACAGTTTGATGATGAAGGTTTACTGTTTTGTTGTAGGCACTGACCTTAAGTATATATATATTTAATGTAGATATATGCACACACACGCGCACGCACACACACACGCATAAATGTAAAAATTGTCAGTTTGGCATAAACCTCCTGCAGGAGTCCAGTTGACGCTTCATTCTCAGACTGTAAACAAGTTGTCCCACAAGCAGAATTTTTATATTTTTATTTTTTATTTTCCCTGATGTCTTTACCTTTGTAGTCCTTTTCTGCTTTGTCTTTCTCATATTTTTCTTTCTCTGGCTTTGTTACACTGTCATAGGATGGTGGGGAGGTTGTAGAGGAGCTCTCATCTGTTTTTTCAGGAGTGGAGTTCCCATTTAGTTTATCAATAATTATCTCTTTTATAACTGGTCCGTCTCCTTCTTTGTTTTTATTTCTGTTATATATACTAGACACCTTTTTAACCTTTTGCCTTAAAAGGTGACGCCTGTAAGCACGCTGAATAATGAGAGCAGATACCTCCTCCTGTTTCCGCTTTAATGTGGTTGTAATTGGTTCATAGGAGACTTTAGAAGGATTGGCTGCCATAAAACGATCTTCCATCTGGATTCTGAGGGCATCCATCTCCCCACTTTCCCCCAGGACACGCTTTGTGAAAGCAAACAAGATGTCAAGGCAGTGAATTCTGTCACCGCTTACCATGGGCAGATCCATTGCAATAAGCTGGACTTTGTTTGGTTTTGCTATGAGAAGAGGAGGATCTAACGAAGCTGCAAAATCTGATAGTTTACTAAACTCTATGAACTGTGTTGCATCTGGATCAAACTTCTCCCAGACTTCATAGAACATCTCAAAGTCATCCTCGCTCAGGGGCTCAGCACTTTCCTCAGTAGCAACACTGAAGTTCTCCAGAATCACAGCAATGTACATGTTCACCACTACCAGAAAGGATATAATGATGTAGCTGACAAAGAAGAAAATCCCAACGGAAGGGTTGCCGCAGTCTCCTTTAACAGAGCTCCCCGGATGATCTTTGTGAGGGTCACAGTCTGGCTCCCCACTGTTCAGAATTGGAGCTAACAATCCATCCCAGCCAGCAGATGTGGTGATTTGAAATAGGCAGATCATGCTGTTGCCAAATGTTTCAAAGTTGAACATGTCATCAATCCCAACTTCCCTCTTAACATAGGCAAAGTTGGACATGCCAAATATCGCATAGATAAACATGACCAGGAACAGCAGCAGACCAATGTTGAACAAAGCAGGAAGAGACATCATCAAAGCAAAGAGCAGAGTGCGGATTCCCTTAGCGCCTTTAATGAGACGCAGGATTCGACCTATTCTGGCAAGTCGGATGACTCGGAACAAAGTGGGGGACACAAAATATTTCTCAATCATCTCAGCTAAGAACATACCTAGAAAAAAAAATATATATATATTTTAAATACAATTTTAAATTCATTCATTGCTTATCAAATTATTTATTTCTTCCTGTCTCCAGAAAAATCATTATAGATTTTCTTTGTGTTTTAATTTAATTCTTTACCTTTTTATTTTTAGATATATAAGGTAATGTCAGAATTCTAGGAAATTTAGTTATAGCAAAACATCACACAGGTTGTTTGTTTTTAATCAAAGCTACTGTAATAGCACCATGTTTGTGCTATCTAGGAGACAAAGGGAAATAAGTAGAAGGAAGGAATCTACTTGTGGCAAGGTAGTTAGTGTCTAAGTTTTGCCTAAAGTGTCTGAGTTTCGCCTAAAAAAGCCTGGAAAGATAAGTTTCTGTCTTAGACATAATCAGTTCTGAAGATGAAGCTATTCCTTTCTTTCATGGAAGAATATATTGGCTTAATTTATGCCTTTTTTTTTTTTTTTTTTTTTTTAAACCTGGGGGTATGCACTGTATTCAGTAAAGGCTCTCTCAGGTACATCATAAAGTCTTTATAACAAGTTTTGTCATTACTAATTTGCACATTGGAGAGTCAGTTTTTAGCTGACAGAAATCTAAATATTCACTGAGACCTTAGAAAAAGCAAGTAAAAATCTGTCCCGCTTCACAGACTCTTCAGTTCTACTAATGAAAGCAAATCTGTGGTTAGTGTATGCCACCAGACATTTCTCTGTATATTTGTATTTGTTAATTTAATGTGCTAAATAGATCCTTTATGACCCTTGATTTTGAAGATGACAAGTGAACCTAATGGGAGCAATAAAAATCTTATATATAACATTTCATGTATTTCATCCTATAAACTTGGAAGATCCAAATCAAGTTGTATGAAAAACAGAAAAAATCACATTCTTGAAACCAGTGTTCCCTGTTCCTTCCACTAGTTCATTCTTGAAAGGGGGTTGCTCTTACCTACTATGGAGAGAATTACAACAACGAAATCAAAAATGTTCCAGCCTATAGTGAAGTAGTAATGGCGAAGTGAAACCAATTTCAGCACAAATTCTCCAGTGAAAAGGACAATGAACACAAGGTTAATCCGGGATAAAATTGTTTCCATTTCTTTGCTCTGGTCATCTGTTTCTACCATCATTGTGACCATGTTAAGGCAGATAAGTATCATGATGCTGATGTCAAATACTTGTTTGGTTACAAAATCGAAGACCATGCCTTGGAATTTGTTCTGCAAAAACAAAAACAGAATAGTTCTTATACTCTGAAAATATGTGCCTTTAGAAATGCCAAATGGGAGAGCAAGTAAGTCCCTGCAAGGTTTTGGGGGTGCAGAGCAAGATCTTTTTATTTACACCTAGCCTGCACCGCTTTTTGTCTCAACCTGTTAGAGCAAATCAGGAAGTGTACCACTGTTGACTAAAGGAATAGGAAGAGAAACGCTGAAATAATAGTAACAATAGCATTATAGCAAATTTGGTGTTATTGGTATAAAAAGGTTCTGTAACTTGATACCAGGCAAGAATACCAACCAAACAGAAACTCATTTTCTCATTGTTAGGTGGCTTTAGAATATTGACCCCTCAAGATGTCTGCTTGTTCCTTAAACTCATTGTGCTTGGTAAGACTGTTGGACAGCTGAAGATGCATGTCTCAAACACTCCATGACAGCAATATCCCTGTTTTCCTTTACTTAGCTAATTGTTCATGGTATATGCCTCTCCTTAGAGAGCTCACCACCCAATGAACAAGGTGCAACAAATATTCCTTTCCTGAAATCTGTAGGATTCCAAAAATCTGTAGGATTTCAGGAAATAACAGAGTGGTTTCTCATCTTAGAGACAAACTGATTCTCTTTTATCCTGGACTCCCCAGGGCAATCTTTTCTTCTGGGAGATTATCTGTATGTCTTTTCTTGTTAGGTGACAACTGCCCCCTTCTGTCTTAAGCAGATGCCAGTGCATCCCCATTTCTTATAAAGTCTCTTGGAGAAGAAAAAACAGAAAATGGTTTATCCATGGGAAACAAGGCCTGATTAATTATCCAATTAAAGAAACTTTTCTAGGACTCAGGCAGGGTCCCTGTGAAACTTATCACATTAACCTTATTAAATCCTACACTTCAACAATAACAAAAAATTATTTCCAGGCATATAACCTTCTCATTGGCTAAAATCATATTCCCAGATGAATATTTAATACTAGCGCTATTAAAGTCAAATCACTCTTACCACTGGCCTGGGTATAGGTTTCTGTGGTTTTTTGGATCCCAGTTTTTTCATTGCATTGTAATATTTCTTCTGTTCTTCTGTCATAAATATATCCTGACCTCCAAAGTAAAGACATAATACCAAAACTAATTACTGCCATGTTCACACAGTCAGCATTTAACTACAGTATGTTCCTCTGTAATTTAATATTACATTTATATTTTATTTGTCTAACAGAAGTGATTTTTTTTTAGGTATTAATGGTTCATATAATGAGCATTACTACAACATACAAGAAACCTGTCCTGGTACCTTGTTAGGCTGACAGCTGAGTTTTTCCAGCCTTTCCATGTTCATTTTTGCTGACATGACTAAAATGGTTCTTGCTGTACTGATGCTGTTAAATAGGTTGCTGATTAGGATTTTAGTGCACAGGAGCCTGTCTGGTGTCTTACATGTCCTAAACTCTAGACTGACTTTGAGTTACAGCTAGACAGGTCTAAAACTGGGGTAAATCTGAGGCTTATGTTGTGTCAAGGGTTTGGGTCTAATATGATGGCATTAATGATAGCAAAAAAACCTTTATTGATGTAAACTTAAGAAAAGTAACCAAAATCATGCTATAAAAAATTATTAAAAACAAACAAACAAACAAAATCAACTGCTGGAACCTTGACTAGCTCAAATTAAACTTTGTTTGCAGATGCAAATGCTGATGAACAACTGACTGAATTCCAGTGTAATGTAACTTGTGCTTATTAATGAGTCTGAACTAAGTCAGAAACAGTGTCAAAGTCTCTGACTGCTACAGTGATTACCAAAGCCCAAAGACTGTTATTCTTGATAGAAACTATTGCTGTGGCCCCAGATGTGTTTATGGCTCTTTTAAGAAACAGAAGAATATTTTCACACACACAAAAAAAGAATTCTATACTTCACAATTGAGCTTTACTATATACTCTGTTTTGTACTGCTGCTTTTTATTTGGTAATCAAATAAAACTAAGTCAGATGAAGCTGTTTTTTCACAACATACAACGATTTACAGTGATCCTCATGTTCTAGTTCTGTTTGGTAATTGAAGGTTAAGAATCATGAGACTTCAAAATATTTTAAATGCAATTGTAATTTTATCTTTTTAAAATTATTTTACATACAATTATACACATTATAAATATAACTATTTAAAACATACTTGAATGTTCAGTATATACAGAAAAATATCCTTTCTTCTATACATATGCTTCATTATTTCTAATAAATTATTAGAATTAGAAATTATTCATTTTCTTCTGTCCAACAAGCTCATCTCGTTTCTTACAGCTCAACTGTTAGAATAAAAAGGCTCTTTCATACACAATTAACTTATATATTTAAGACTATTTGTGAGATGTATAGGACTTTTAAACCATTGTTTAATCAGTTTGCAGAACTATTATCTATTATATGAACACAGAGTCATATTGTGTCTTAAGTGTCAACAGTTTATAAAATTAATTGAAAATAATTTATCTTAATTCTTTAAAGCTAATTAAAGAGAAAATTATTCCACTTCAAAATAATGCTGTCTAATCAAATGAATAACACATTCCGTTTTTGCATCTGCATTTTAGATCTTTCAAAATTTGTAAATTATTGTGAATAGACTCATGATTTGTCCCGTTTTGCATGTCAAAATTCTGTAATGAAAAGGTCAAAATCATGTCCACATATTTAACAAGGATTAAGTTAAAAATTAATTTTTTATTCAAAGACCTGAAATAACTTTTGATTTTTCTTGGCCTTATATGAATAAGATATTAATTAATTACAATTAATAGTTTATAGCAGTATGGAAACATTTTAAATACTTATCTTCTTTTTTTGTTGGTTGAAGTTGTCTATAATGACACCAATGAAAAGATTCAAGGTAAAGAATGATCCAAATATGATAAAGATGACAAAATAAAGATACATGTACAAGTTGTCTTCATACTTAGGTTGATCTTCTACCTACAAAATATTATAAGGGGATAATATTAATCAAGGGATCAAAATATTAATGAAGGGGATACTAGATGTAATAAAAAAGAAAAGGAAGGAAGGAAGGAAAGAAGGAAAGAAAATAATTTAATTATAAATAGGTATATGTTATTTCACCTGGAAATTCTACAAATTGCACTCAGTTATTATATGCTTTTGTACACATGGAGAACTGGAAGCTGACAGAATGATTATTCATATGGAGCCTTAAAGTAAATGCACACAAATATATGTGTTTATGCATGTATATATATACAAAGTTCCTGGCATAGAAGAAAGAAGAAATATGAGACTGAGAGTAATCACTAGTACTTAAAATTTCAACATTTTAAAATTAAATATTTTATATTGTGTTCAGTATATTTTCATGCAACAGAATCAATCATTTTACTGTCACCCAAATCTCCCTGGAACTCTTTCAGTCATAGATGAGTGTTCTTACATCCAGCTAAGAACAGATGCTTTCTATAAACTTCTAGTGACTACATGTTTTGTGAAATCTCTTAAAACTGAGGCACATTTTTAAGGAGTATTTTGTTACTGTCTTAATTCTTCCAGCTTCTACATCTCAGTCAATGTCTGCATCTCAACTGCACGACATGCTACATCATAGAAATGCTGAAGTTAATGAAACAGGATATAATACTCTAGCAGATGAATAACACTGTGTGATGACTGATTATCACTAGTATAACTATAACCGAATATATATATATATATATAACCGCTGTATAGAACTAGCTTAAGCATCTGTGTTGCTCTTTCTTGTACTAGGGAAACATAGTTTATAAGTTCTGTAGCCAAAATAATATTCTAAATCCTAGAAAATTTAACAGATGATCTTCAACATTAAAATCTAATTTCACTTAAATAGTTGGATAATATAAGTGCTCAGCCTAAATAAACAATGAAATGCATGGCTATAAATTTTAAAACTAGATTAATATATATAATATCATTACATTATGTAGTCTTACATTATATAATCATGATTACCAATGGAAGTCATTAAAAAGCCATTTTTTCTATTTTTCTTTAACATATTAAAAAAAAAAAAAAGTCCATTTAAATTATTTTAATTTACATTATTTCACTAGAAAGAAGGAAGTGGGATTATTTTTTTCCACGACTGTTTCTAAGATGCATGAAGTTACAAAAAGCTCATTTCTAGCCTTAAAGTACCTGGAAAAAAATACAAATTGATGCTGTTTATAATTCTTAGTGTTATGTATGTAGTTATTTATATTCTAAACTATATTAAATATATCAGAATATAACCAATAGATGATCTTTGAAAGTCTTATACTTACATCTCTTGAATCAACAGCAGCATACATAATATCCATCCATCCTTTGAAAGTAGCCTAGAAATAAAGTACAGTTGGTTTATGTACCCTATAAAAATTCAGAATGTGACAAATGACTAGGGCATTGCATTTGGACCTTTACTTTTAATAAAATTATATCAAAATTTATAAACCACATTTGATAACAGGAATAATAAGATATTTTTCAAAATAAAACTGATTTTTTATCAATTATTTTTGGGTATTTCAAAAATATTACATTTGGGCTCTGAATGTCTCAGCAAGAGCACAGTGTGTTTGGAGCTGCAGGTGCTTACTTTGCAGATGAGCATTAGTAGTAGACTTAGACATTGATGTTGGAGATGTTTAAGTACAATCTACTACAATCACTTGTGGTGACAATCAGTTTATCGAATTTACACAATGAATCGATGGAATAGGCAATACAGCTTCTGGACAGATACTAACATGCATCTGAATGTTTTGGCTATGGCCAAACTGCAGCAGTATTTTTAGAAATGTTTTAATACCACATAAGTAAAAGTGGTACACTCTTTTCATAATCAAAATATACATTGGTTCTTGAAATGTAATATTTACAGAAGACCAAAAAGTGAACTGTGAAAGAGCTGTGGTTAACTTTTGTAAAACCTTGGGCTGAGTTCCTGTAGAGACTTTGTCTAGGTAGAATAATGAGTAAAAAAGGTTCTAATTCTAACTACTAACTAACATCTAATTCTAACAACTCTTCTAACATCTGTAACATCTCTTCATAAAGTGAAGCTGTATGTCACATCATAGACAAGTGATTCAGCAGAGCTCATTCATTTAAGCATAATTGTTTGTTTACTTTCTTGCTTGTGTTCTGGGTCAGATACCAGCTAACAGAAGCTCCATTCCAAGCTAAGGAGCTTCTGGCATAAATGAAAGGTACACTCAGTACCTAGAACAAAAACATTTCTCTGCCACAGCGCATAGGAAAAGGACTTGAAGGGGAAATACAATTTACAGACTTTATACAAGTAACAATAATTAATAGAATGACTATGATATGCAATTTAATAGCATCTGTGATGTGTCTTAATGTCTGCAAGCATCAAGAGAAAGTGTAATGAAATAGTAAGGTCTAATAGTAAGGGTCTGTCCACCAGTGACTACCCACATTCAAACACCTTACACAAGACGTATAATAGAGAAAGAATTGTCTCCGTGCTACATGAAATTTTGGGTGCCCCTGTCTCAGATCTTGCATTATTTATGACTTCTTTCCCTAAATCCACCTTCAGGTCTGGAAAATCAATCCCCTCTTAAACAAACTGGAGACCTGCTGGGTTGCTATATTGTTACATTTACCATCTAAATACAAACTGGTTCCTTAGAAGAGTATAGACATGAAGAAAAATCCACTCTATCTTGACCTGGCTGTTGATTCTGCCATTAATCTTAGCAATTTTTGGCACTGGTAAATCATTTTTCCTTCTGTGATGTTGATTCTGATGATTTACCAGTGACAAAAATTGCCAAGATTAATGGATTTTGAATGTGAAGGATGTCGCTGTGGATTTGTAATGATATCCAGGAACAGATTATGTGGGAGGCATTGGCAAGAGTTGCTCACATCAGACCAGGCAGTCAGTTAGAATGTTTGCCTTTTCAACTGCTGTCTGCCCTCCTGTCTTGCAAGATAACTGAGCTCATAGAGGGAGAGGTCTTCAATAATTAGAGGGATCTTCAAGTCTTTTCCACCATGACAAGAAATGAAATGCATTTCTGATATTTATATTGTGCTGCACTAAAAAGATTCTTGTACTTTTTTCACTTATAAAAGACGTTTTTATCATCATGATGAGATCATATGCTGTAACCTGGAAAGTTTATTACTATTCACACAAAAATTATGGGTAAAAATGCTAAAATGTACTAGGGGCTTTTTCAGGGTTTTGTTGTGTAAACTGTACATGACTGCTATAAGGAAATTGTTCTACTACTTAACAGACTTAAGTAGCCCATTTGTCCTAAACTTTTTTAAAAGAGCAAAAAGAAAAGATATACGTTTACTTACTACTTGAAGCAGAGCAAGATATCCAGCTCCTACGTTATCAAAGTTTACTTTCACGTTTTTCCATCGGGCACTTTGATTGTTTTTTATTAGTTCCTCACACTGAGTATAATTGTTGACATCACTGACATCAAACATCTCGCCAGTTGTGGTATTGACACAGTGGTAGAATTTGCCAGCAAACAGATTTACTCCCATGATGCTGAAGATGAGCCAGAATATAAGACAAACCAGCAGTACATTCATGATAGATGGAATTGCTCCTACAAGGGCATTTACAACCACCTAGCATACAAATTAAACAAAATAGTCAGTTTATGAAAAGAAAAAGAAAAATACTTTAAAATGTTAAAACAGTATTAATATGGAATGGAGAGCTAGCAATGTAATATTTAAGGGGAAGCATCATTTAAGGTTCAATAAAAATCAGAGATGATTGAATGAGATTACCAAAGGCAAGAAATGAAAGTTATATGGAAACCAAGACAATGCAAAGGTCTGAAAAAAAAAGCAAAAACAAAAGAAAACCTGTTAGTAGCAAGATGGGTTCTTAGAATTTGTGTGCTCTAGAGAAAAAGAAAGAAACAAATGTTAAATTCCAACAATACAAATCAAAATCAAAATAGGAAATAAAACAGATTAAGATAAAAGAATGATGACGTGGAAGACTAAATAAAAATATCTGCATGAGAAAGTATTATTACAAATGATTTTATTCTCAGAACCTTTACGTATGTATTGGAACCAATGTATTTTAGCATCTTCTTACAATGTAACAAAAATAAGCATATTTTATCTGCTGCAAATCTTGGTTTTAAATTGCCTGGCTCCCAGTAGTTGCTTTTAAACATATTCAATAGGTTTTTAAAAATTTTATTTTATTTTTAATTGCTTCATTTAATAAAATTGAACTAGACTATACGAATAAAAGGCTGTAAAAAATCAGATGAAATCCCCTGACAAAAAAATTATTTAATTACTTATTGTGATTGAACTAAAAGGATACACAGGCAAAAAAAAAAAAAAAATTACTTAACCATATTTATTTGTGAGACAGCAGTTGATTTTTGTGAAGTTAATATTTTTGCAAGGTTTTGAAAATAGTAGATTTTTCAAATCTATAATTTGACTGAAAATGTTCTAAAGTCAATAGAGCTCATTTATGAGATAGGGACTTACATGCTGTTGGCAATGCAAATTATACAAAACTTAGTGGCGATGGTGATACGTCACAGGACACAGTCTCCTGGAATATCAGCAGCCTCTACTCAGACAGAAACTACACAATTTTTTTGGAGACTTAAGACCTATGACTAAACTGCAAAAAGGTATTATATCTGGATATTTTGAGGTGAAAGATAAAAAGGAGATTTCTAAATAACATAACTTGTTAATTTTTTGAGAAACTATTTCTCCAAGAAATAGCATAGTCTGCATTTACAGCAGACAGCTGGTAATAGTTTTTTTTGTTTGTTTGTTTTGTTTTTTTTTTTTTTTTTTTTTTCTGTCTGATTGGCAGAATATGAAAATAATAATTTCTTCAACAGGAAGGATTCAGCTGTGTAGGAAGAGAGGTAAGATGGCAGCAGATGTATTCCTTTGAAGTAAAGGACACTAGCTGCAAAAATTATTTCTCATCCCTTCCCTTCTACATTTCCAGCCCCATCCTTATTTCAGGTATTTTTTCAGAGAAGCTTTACAGCTGATACAGCTGATACAGCTTCTGTTGTAGGATCTTTTTCCCAGACAGATAGACAGTGAAACACAGGGAGGCTTTAGCTGTATCTTTAGTGTCATTAGTGTGTCTTTTTCCCACTGTTGTTTTCTTCTTCACCCCCCCTTTTTTTTTTTTTTTTTTTTCTGCCTAATCCTGTTCCATCCCAAACTACTGGTAAACTAACAGAGAATGGATCTTAGTTTACAGAAATTCTTCAAATAAAGTTCCCAACTAAATGAAAGAAAACAAACCCATCTCTGTTCTTTTCCTGTTCTCTATAGATCCTCAAACAAATGGAAATATTAATAGCCACAACAGGGCTGGTATACCAACTATTTATTTGGGCAGGCAAATTTGATAAGCTTAAGGTCTAATACCCAAAAGAAAACTGTATGGATGTCGTGTGTTTAAGGACATGTTGCAAGGACATGTTCCCACACATTTTTGCATGAGTTCCCACTCTGGAGTTCTTTTGTCGCTCTTTGTAGTCTCATAATTCTACATTGATTTTTGTGTGCATAGATTAAATCAGGCTACTTTCTTTTATCTCACCCTCATTCCTTCAAATCGTGACAAGGCTCTTAAAGGTCTTAAAGCTCTTAATGTCCGAAGCGATTTAATGGCACCAAGTTCAGAATAGCCCAAAGCATTGGCTATTAAACTAACCAATGAGACCTATTAAAAAAAAAAAAAAAAAATCAATAAGAAAAAACACTTCAGATTATTAAAAAAGCATACAGATTATAGAAAGATTAACAGTAACAAATGGAGGAATGTTCTATCTTAGTGACATTAGAGGTTCGATCCCATGATTTTCATACTTGCTGGAAAGTCATATGAAGGCACACTTGGGAAAGGAATATATGCTATTAAATATCTATTATAGCTGAATGGGGCTCAATAGTCAGATAGAAGCACACTCTTGGTGAAGGATAAAGTTTTCACAAATGCCTAAAACAAAACAGTCATAGTTTCATTAGCTTTCATTAAGATTCAACCTTCCAAACAATTTATAATTCTGAATATGGTAAGATAGTTTATTAACTACTAACATTATTAATATCTATAATCACAGCATGCTAAACAGTAGAGTGGTGAATTAGCTTTTGTTATAAATAATACTTCTAAATCAAAAGCAGATCTCAGAACCAATAGCCAGGGTATCTATGAAATATGTATTGACAGACGTGTTACATCGTCACTTGCCTGCCAACACTCTCCAAATTTTTTTTCCTCTTCTAAATATAGGGAAATATTATAAAATTTGTGATAGTTATTAACAGGTGCTACCTGTTAATAGGTGGTATGGCAGTAAGATTTTGCCCACTATTTTAAAAAGTAGTTTCCTATGTTACTTGTCTAATAACAATTAGATGAATCACAAACACAGGAGTTACAAGATCACGTCTCAGGGGACAATGGGAGAACAGATGGAAAACAACTATTTCATTACTATATTACTATGTAAATTAATCTCATGGAAAATAGTATTTTAGTTAACTCATAATGCTGTACCTTTCAACTGGATAACTTGTCATGAAATATTAATACATATGAAGTCTGTTACTTGCTGAGGTCGCTAATTTATGTGATTTGATTCCAGACTCTCTGTGGTATGGCCCTCCTCACTTCTAACATTGCTTATCCTATCTTTCATGTAGTTTATATGTTTAATTACACTTAATTAGGAATAAAAATAAACCACTAGATTTGGAGAAAGAAAGAAAAAAAAAAAAAAAAAGTTACTATAGTTTTGATTTTCCAGACAGGCACTTTTGACATTCTCTGAGACAGGGCATTGGACCAAATACAGCTTTTCTTATGTTTTTATGTTATGATTCTCTGCTAATATTCACTTTTTCTGTATATACTTGGTGAATAATTCTTAGTTTATGGTATTTTACTGAAAAATATTCAAAGTTTATTTTGTTTAGGTGTATAGTTGCAAGCTGATTCTGTTCTTTTACTTCCTGAATAAGAGTATTAGGTTTCATGTATTTCCTGTGAAAATCCCTTTGAATTCTGGAATTAGTAATTCCAGAAATCAATTAAGTACCAAATTATTCAATATTGTCATAGTGTACCATGTTAGGACACCCATAAAGACATACTAGACTGTCTAGGAAGACAAAGTGAAATCTCTCTTTGCATCTGGTTTCCTAACATGTGAGTCTGTTCCCCTTCTTATTTGTTCTTATTCTTATTATGAGGTCATCAGGGCACCAGTTTCCTCTTACTCTGTTTATAGAGCATTTAGTGTATTAGTTTAATGTGACTCTGAATGTTGTGGCTTAATTAGTTATTCTTAAAAACTATTAAAAAGGTTGAGAGCACAGTTTAATTCAGTGAGTTGAACCGTTTTAACAAATAGCCATGTAATATTTTTTCGCCATATTTCTGAGCTGAAGAACTATAGAAATCGTCTATATAACTGACTTTGAATGTCGTATACCACAAGCCCAGTTGGGGGTGTGTTTTCTTTTACTTTTTAAAAATTGAATTAAATTGAAAATTTACTTTTTCAAAAATTGAATGCATTGGAATTTCAGCATGCATGAGAAATTTCAGTGTTGATATACTGGAAGGTCAGAGATTTCATTCCACTTTCAGATACATTACTGTCCCACAGTAGTTATCAAATACATGATTTGTTTTAAATATTACTTATTTCTGTTTCATTTAAATATGATTTATGAATGATATATAATTTAAAAATAAGGTGTTATAACAAATTATGGGAGTACCTCATAAGGTTTGAAAATATATAGCATTAAAAAATATCCACATAAGATCACCAAAGATTATATATTTTAGAAGAAAATGACCTAAATTTAATAACTAGCAAACTCACTGGGTATTCCTAAATACCCCATTTCCTGCCCTGATACACTATCTCCTAGCTTGGTATGTGGCAAAGAAAACTTATGGTCATTACAGCTGTACATCAAAACTGGCCATAATAAAGAAATGATAGATGGCTTCTGGACAAATGGGTGAGAACAAGGTTCAAGGCATGGTATGATGACTGCTCTAGTCTGGTTGAACTGGTTTAAGATATTACTGCATCTGCCAGCTGATATCCCTGCTTCTCATCTGCCTGTATGCAAATTTGATTATCTTAGCTTAAAACACTGATGAGTGTGTTTGAACTAATCTACCAGATTCTGATTTTGGGTGGATAAGGCACAGGTATTTTCCCTTCTTCTCCTTGCTACAGATATTGTTGCACCCAGCAGGAGAGTGGGGTGGAAAGATGGCATGAGGTCTTAAAATGAGGTAGACGGATGTAGCCACAGTCACCTGCCATTGCTGTTAACTGACAGAGCTGAAAATCACATTTTCTTCATGTAATTATTAAAATCTAATTTGGTCACAGTTACTGAAAGTAGCTATGGCTATTTCTCACATTGAGAGAGTCAGGTATGGAAGATATTAAAGGTCAAAACCCCAAAGGACTATCAGTGTTTACTCTTGAATAATTTTAGAGGATGGAATTAAACAATTTGATTAACTTTAGTCACTTGTAATGAAGAAGGGCTCACTAGTGTTCCTTCTTGGCAAATCTGCTGAATCACACCTGTTTAATCTTTCCAATAAAACAGTATGGAGAGATTCTCTTCTAAGGCAGATACAGTATTTCTTTCAAATGTTGTCTGGTCATGCTACAAGAAATGCTGAATTAGACTTAGGCACAGTAAGATATTTTTACCACTTTCTGGAACACTGAGTATAATTATTCAAAAGTAGAAGGTTCTGATCTCATTTGGTCATGCTTCTGTTTATAAAATTAAAAATTATGAGGAAAAAGTTGGCAATATAAGATGCTTTACTTATGATGATGATGATGTTTATAATTCTGAGAGCCTGTTCAGATAACAGCAGCTAAACTCTTATTAAGAAAGCATGGAGTATGGCTTAGAATAATCAGTTTAGGTTTATGTTACAAAAAGAATAATTAGAACATGAGTTGTGGTTTATCTAAAATGAATTCCATTCTTAACATAATCCTGGAAAGGAGCATCTGTATTCTGCATTAAGATCCTCTTAAGAAAACCCTTTATACTGCTTAATACTAGTGTATATTTTTAGGACAGAGCTAGAGATTAACAGTATAACAAAACTAACACGGGCAGATTAAAAAAAAAAAAAAAGTCTTCAATTTTGAGTTATGGGTCAATCTTATTTTTTTATCCTCTGATCATATTTTTTTTTTATCCTCTGAAAGTCACAAATCTGACACATTCCAATTATATATTCACAAATAATAACTGGGGAATGAGATTTTATACAAACTTCCCAAGAAATATGGTAGCTTGGGCAGAAAGTACATTTGAGCATAAATCACATACATGTCCAGAAATGGATAGTTGCCCTAAGATTACATCTCTCAGTTCCACACTGAGGATATGTATAGCTAGTGAACTGGGTCAGATAAAGTGTGAAGGCAAGAGACCAAAATATTCTGGGAGTAAAACCAACTTTGATCCATTCTGACAACATAAGCAAGGCCTTTGCACAGAAGTATATCAGAGCTGGGAAGGCAGCCAAGAAACCTTGTATTGTCTTCTGTCATAAGCCCTGCCAAATCACAGATGATTTAACTATTGCAGATTGTTAGTCAATTAAAAGTAACTGTTTTTTATTTTTTTTGACCAAATAGACACTGTCTTTTATTTTACTAAAAATGATAACCAGATATTTTGAGTGGATATAGTTCTGAGAACTCCGGTAAAATCTGGTCATTGCATCATTTCAGTTGCAATGCTTGTAGAAGGAACTTGCACAAAGTAGTGTTTCATTTGCTAAGGAATAAAGTAGTATGACAATACTGACATTAAAAATAGCATGAAAGTTTCAAAATTAGTTTTTGGTTCTTTGTTTTTCCATAAAATCTCAAGTTTAATACACCAAGAATATGAAATTATTAACCATGAAGAATTAACAAGCTGATGGCCAGCCACCCTTTTCCTTCTGGTTCATAAATGTACTTTAAACAACACATGCAGATAACTGCAGGCTATTACTCATGCACTGTAACTATACAATGGGAATTATTTTTGCATGTTTGTAAGATTACTTAGTAGTAAGGAGGTTTACAACATAAACTTTACAATGCAAAGTTTTAAAGTATTGAAGACTATATACTTACATCAACAATCAGGAAGTCCAGCCAGCACCAGGCATTAGTAAAATATATTTGAAAACCATATGCTACCCATTTTAAAAGCATTTCCAAAATGAAAATGTATGTGAAAACTTTGTCAGCATATTCCAGCATGGTCTTGATAGTTTTACGTTGTTCAATATATATATCTTCAAAAGCCTGTGAAAAAAATATATATTCAGGTATTACTAATACTTCACAGAACATAAATGATAAAAATAAGTACGTCAGAGCTAATCTTTCCCCTTGTTCTTCTGCATCCTCATATTTTACCTATTTCTCATCTTTAGCCATGTTACGAATTGAAGCGACTTTATGTTCAGCCTCTAGTAAGGTATATTAATTAAATATATTATATTTTACTACTAAGTAGGAAATAAACTCAAAGCAGGTGGTGGGTTTTTTTTGTTTGTTTGTTTTTGTTTTGTATTGTTTGTTTTTCACTGTGGTATTACAAAACTTTCACATACAAAAGAAAACAACCCTCTGTTATACAAAATCTAATCCAGATATGTATATTCCATTTTGAAAGGAGTTCAAGAGTTTGCATTTCTATCTTCTATCAGTAACATTTTTGTCTAAAAGTCAAATTAAGGAGTAATTCGTTTGCTAGAATTTATACTAGGTATATTGATAGTGTAGCAAATGTTCACCTTAAGTAAAGTTGGAAAGGTAGGCAATGTAAATCTTTTTGGAAAATAGCTGTTTGGTTTAATTTGATGTCACACTCTTCCCTATCTTTTGCCTCCAAAACAGCAATAGAGTTTTGCTTCAATCTTTTTCCATTATACTGAAGTGCTTCAGTTTTTTTCTATGGCCTTTTGTAAGCATAATCCAAAAAGTGGTTGAGCCCCAAAGGAATTAGGGATTAGAAAGCATACATTTAGCTACATATACACAGTTAACAAGGGTCCTTTGTAATCAAATCTCTTGATAAACATGTTGAAAATTGGCAGACTGTTTAAGTCTTGAGTTGTTGGCTTAAATAAAATTGCAGCAGGTTTACAGGAGTAAACCAAAAGTATCACTTAAATGCATGTAAAACCTATTCAAATTTGGGCCAATTTTCAGTAAATAAATCATGAAATTGTGGAATGCAAGTAGTTTTATACAGCTCCAACCAAAACAGGCCTTTCTGATGCAAATTTAATTGTTGCTGTTGCTTCTCAGGAGATATCTAAATATTTCAGCATCTGAAACATTTCTACTTACCAATGCTCCGCTGCTGAGGAGAATCATGAAGACAATGAAAGTCTCAAACCAATTGTGCTCAACTATGCTGTAGCAGGTTTTTCTAAGATTCCACCAGATTTTTCCTTTGCCATCCTCTATACTTACTTGGCAACATGGAAATTTCTTCACACAACCTGCGTTAGATTAAGAAATAATTAGGATCTAAAAGCAAATTATTTCAAAGTCAATAATTACTATGGTATTAACATTATTAATAGTGATAATGAGTTTTATAATAATTTATAACACTGAAATTCTCTTTTATAGGATGTCGATTATCTGAGGTTAGATAATAAGAAATTTGCAATGAAACCAGACAGTACTAGACATAATTATGAGTAAGCTATCCAAAATATATTGAAGTTTTTGACTGTTGGCATCTAACTGTTCTGTTTGTTGATGGAGTCTCACAGAAATAAACTTCTTCCAAAATTTAAGGGCTCTTTCAAGTAATAGAAATGCATTTTAAAATAGAAAAATTAATGAACAGAAAAGTTAACAAAGTTCCTTAATTACGAGATGTAACAAGTGGCCAGGCAAAGGTGATCAAAGCCTAGGAAAATCTTTTTTTTTTCATCTGATTTCCAGCACTCTAGGCTTAGACTATTTCCTTTTGATTGTAGAAGTTATGAAGATACACTAGATTTGAAAGTATCAAGAACTCAAATATGCCTGATAATTATGCAGTTTTGCTGATACATCTCTTAAGTCAACAATTATTCTACAACCTTCTGTAAAACAGGCTTCTGGTTCAAGAGCTTCTTCAGGTTCAATTTCTGCTTGCTCACCCTCTCCGGGAGGGGCAATATCAACTGTGCTGCCTTCAGATGAACTGGATGCATTTAGTTTCTGCAAGTAAAGTTCCACAGAACAATTTTTTCTTATTAGATACATATTCTGTAAAAATTATACTGAATCAAATCCTGCCAGTCAATTACTTTTGAAAAACACTATATTTATGTTGATAAGTATGTATAGTAATGAGGTGCACATTGAATAGTTCTTTTTCCCAGTTTATCTTCTCATAGGGAACAATCAGAAGTGATTTAGCTACTAACCTGATCCACGCATAAGACTTTTGAAATGAATACTCAGTGGTGATACAACTGGAGAGCTTGCATATACCACACTCTCAAGTTATTTCCTTTACTAGATTACACTGCAAATGTGCCTCAGTTTTCTCAGGGAAATGAACAAACAGAAAGTTCCACATACATTGCATGTCCACTGCAGATGGTGTTTTCACAAACATACACCATATTACACCATATCTAGATGAAAGAGCTGTAAAATTAATGGCATTTAACAGTAAATTTCTGAACTACTTTTTGTTTGTTTGTTTGTTTGTTTTTCAGAAAGCACAGATTACCAACCCTGAAAACTCTTATTTGCATTCCAATCTCCTGTGAAAACTGAGACACCTCATGAGGTTCCTTCCATCCTGAGTTTTTCTATGTACTACTTTGTATATAGTCAAATACTATAGTCCTCACTATGGTAAAAACACTCCTAGATGTGAAAACTCCAAGAGTTGGAGTGTGATATAAACCAAATCAAATGAAGTAACTTTTTATACCAAGTACAGTGAAATTTTGATCAGGTCAAACTATTTATCAGTCATGCAAGACTGCCCATAATTTTCTTCTAAGAAAGCGTATTTTGAAAGGAAAACCTACTAAAGATGCACACAGAATCTAGCACAAAAGCTGGACATAGAATTTGTACTTTGTTTTCAGTTGCCAATATTGTTTGAATCTTAAATTTTTTCATCCCAAATACATTTTCTTTTATTGTGAAACAAGGCTTGTAATCAGAAAACAAAATTTAAAAAAAAAAAAAAATACTAAAATACTTTTGTTTTATACTATGGAGCAGTAATTTAGAGGGGGATCCAAAATGCGTCTCTAACCTAAACGCTGAAGTTGAATATGCAGAACGTTGAATGTAGCAGAAAGGCTAATCAATGACTCATTTGTGGTTTCAGCTAAGCAGATCTGATGCCCTTTGACCTCTATTGGATTTTTGTATACAGAGGTTTTGAGGATTCCAAATACTTTTCATGCTTAGCTTTCAAGGTATTAATATTTTATAATGTAAAAAATACATATATTTGTTCAGATTTTTTGAATGATTTTGCTGCAAATAATAGATGACAACTTTTTAAAAGGCATTGCTATGTACACTCTCCTTCAGAGACACTGCTGCAAATTGAAACTAGTTATTTTTTTCTTCAGTTAAAACCAAGTCCTTTCAGGAGAATACACTGGGAGATTAGTTTGGTAAGCAATTTCTCTCTCATATTCAACTTATATGAGATGAATGACAATTAAAAGAAATTTATGCTGGGTGATGGTTAATTTCAGTGTTAATTTTCAAGAAGCTGCACTTTATGTCCACATGCAAATGTAGTCAATATGAGGTCTATCAGACCTCAGGTTACATGACTATAGCTGGGTTGTGACCAAAAATAAAGGGCTTGCTGCATAATAGAAAGATTTCTGACAAGCACACTGGCATTAGCTAGAAAACCATTCTTTCCTTTTCTAAATAACATGATCTGTTATACATGGAAAATCATGCTGACAAATGTGAAAAGATTTGGGTAAATACACTGAGATTTTAATATTTCTAGTGGTTAATTTTTGCTCAGTAAACATGAAAGTGTCTTGTTTCCCTTTTCATACTTCATTTTCTGCTACAATTTCCAAAATTTATGCATCTGAAACATTCTATCACTTTCTATTGTATCACTTCTAGCTGAATAATTTTACTGCTGCTCATGCAGATCAATAACTCTGAAACAAAATGTTTTGTACCTCGTATACTGAGAATATTTAAAACTTTGCTTTCTGTATTACATCTACAGAACAAAATGTACATTAATGTACACTGTATTTAGCAGTATTAATACACCACCATACAAGACTATCTTTTAAAAAGGAAATGAGATTTGTAGATTAATTCTCTTTTTATATATCATGGTAATACTAAGAAAGAAAAAGTCTAAAAATTGTCACTGAAATTATAGGAAATTTCTTTGTTAAATAAAAAACAATTTGTGAGAACAATAATCTGCCACATTTAAGTTAGGAATATTGAAATTAATTTATGGCCTGATCCATCATCATTAAATTAATGACTGACTTAGTAGTAACAAAAGTTCATAAAAGCAGAAAAGTTCATATTAAGCATCATTTATTAATCTTCCTGTTAAAAGGCAGAAAGTTCTTTAGTGGCTTCTTCCCATGGCTTCTTCTGAAACTCTGTTTCAGATAGTCCTGTCAGCTAAAAAAACAATTGCTAAAAAACAAGTGATAGAATTGCAATTTATAACCAGTAAAAACAAAAACTACTATATTTTCTTCATTATTTTTTCAAATAAAGCATTCTCTTCATTATTTGTCAAATAATCTCAAACAATTGAATTATAAAAAACATTACTAAAACTCCTTTGCGCCAAGAGCCTAAATTAGGAAAGAAGCATTGCATTTTATTTTTTTTTTTCTAGCAATAAAATTAATAACACTAAGGAAACTCAAGAGACATGGAGGATTACAAAATCTTCTTTTCATCCCACATATGCGATTATCAGTTTCTAGAATATGCCATGCCCTGTAAATACTTATTTGCATCTTCAATGGTATGACGTTTTCCTTTAGAAGGATACATTTGAAAGCAATTGCTTATGATGCAGCATTCTCAAGGCCTGAATCAGCAAAACAACATGCTTGACTAATGCAGAAGCCTGAGCAATTTTGTGGAAATCACACACAGAAATGAAATCCAAAAAACGACTACCTCAATGGTATTAGATTTTTCAGAAAATAGTATTATAAATATCAATGTGTAGAATATAACATTAAAAAATGCTTCAACACCAACCCAAATACTTGTCTAACATACGTATAATCAGCCTCCATTCCGTCCTTTCAGAGCAGTGCATCTCTTTTCAACAGCTTAGATCATTAAAACAAGCTTTGACCAACAGCATGTTAATGTGCCCATTTACGAGAAAATGCATTCGCTTAAGACCCAGTCTTGCTCTCATGTGATTTTATTCTAGCTTTCAATAAGAGCAAGAGCAGGCAACAAAAACTTTAAGCTTTACAAACTGCTTCATGATTCAAGTGACAATAAAATAAATAAAGGGATTCAGCCATTACAAATTGCCTTTAGTAATTCAGCCATGTGGTTTTATCCTTCGAATCTTTAAAGCTGCACTGTAATTGAGTGACAAATTATAAATTAAGGGGGTCGCTGATTCCCAAGTGATTCTAAACAGACTTTAGATCTCAAATCTTATGATATTTAACTTTTATATTATATTAAGAAAATGGCTTAAAACCCTTTTTTTCCCTAGAGCTTTATTTGATGTTTGAAGCATATCTTGGGTTTAAAAAATAATCGGTTAAATCTGAGACTTTTCAGAATACACAGCAATATGGATTTCTTTTGGCATCACTGGACTACGCAGTGGTACAAATGGAGCTGTTTGGTTATCGTTTTGAAGCCGGTGAGACTCTGCCTGAGTCTCAGTAGAGAAGGTGTAGGGCTGAAATCTCAATCCCAACAAAATTGTAATACCAAGTTTTACCAGGATAGTTTGTCTTCTGTAGTTTCATGTAACTTTAGCTCCTGTGTAATACTACTGTCCCTATTCCTGAAAGGTCTGCCAATTATGCTACAATGGGGATTATATACACCTACAATATTTTTTTTTTTAATAGGAAAAATATACATGCAATTTTATAAAAATGGTGCTGACTATTTCATTGTTACTCTAATTTACACTGGGTGAAGTCTGCCAACTCAGTCACAGACTTGGCTATCAAGAAACACTCCAAAATACAACTTTTTATGAAGAGTTTAAGAAGTTTAAGAAAACAGTATTTGTTAATTGATCTGTTCAGAGAGAATTTTTAGAGAGGTTATTGTTAAGTATAATTTCAGCAGTTATGAAATTGTTTGCTTTGCTTATAGTTTATAAAACTCAAGATATGCACTGCCCAAATCAATACAGAATGTAGTTTGTAGCATCTTAAGGATATGCATTACAGTGCGTTGCAGATTTAAGAATGCAACAATGCAATTTTTATGCAAATAGCTATTGCAATCGTTTAAATTTTATTTGTTAAGGAGCTGCAGTGTGGCAGTAATCATTACATAGATCACCTAACATATTTCATTAAATATATACATTTATAAGGGCTGAATCAAAAAGGGTTGTTTTTATTTTTTAAAAACTATGCATGCTCCCTTTTTCCTTTGGCCTCTTTAGAGTATAACATTCCAGTACTTTTATGATCCATACTTCATAACCTGTAGAACATGCAGTTATTGCTAAAGACTTTATTAGACTATCCAGAAAAATCATTAGCAGAGTTAAAAAATGTATGTTGGGGTTGCCAATCCCGCCTGACCATGCTGTGGTGTGAGTCCCATGACTCAGCAGAGAGCAGCTGTGCATGTTTCTACCATCTTGCAATGGATAGGGAAGGAACATAGCTGAAGAGCATGCAGGCCAGTCAAAATCCATTAAAAAGTGATTATATATATATATACATATATATGTATAACTTGTTTAGGTAACCTGTGTGAAAGTGGTGACACGTTGCTCTACCTGGTTAAAAAGCACCAGAGCTGCATTCTTGATTGCTCCAGCTTGGTTTTACCCCTGTGAGAAGTAAGAATGGTAGGTAGTGAAGTTCAAGACACAGGATTTCTAGTTTTCTTCTGTTTGGAATCTCTAATTCAAGCATGGCTTTAACACAATTAAAACATCATTATTAAATATTTTATGATCAGTTGGCAAAAAGGGATATGCATACCACCTGAAATGTTCAACAAACCTTTCTACAGAGCTTGTTAGTTTATTTTACAGAAATAAAAGCAGGAACTAGAGCTAATCATCTGCACTCTGAAACTATGATTCATAAATGGAAATACAATTACTAATTCCAAAAAGACATGGTTAGCATATTTGGAAATTATGCTTTTATTTAAAGAGTGCTTAATGCATCTTAATGAAAATTTAAAATTTTTTTTTTTTTTTGGTTTAGTGTTCAAGTTCTCATTTCCTTATTTAACTGACTATGTGATTATGTCTTTTATTTGAAAAAAAAAAAAAAAAAAAGTACATACAGTAAAGGAAATACTTTGCAAATGTATGTCTTCCCATTTCTGCTTCATGTTCTGACAATAGTGGTGGAACTTACAGATAGCAATAGAGGTAAAAAGCTAGTCCATAACGTAAAGAATCTGTCACTTTGGAAGGTACAGTCCCTGAACTAGTCAGTTGTATAAAGGGGGAATTTAGATAGTTAGATACTTTAAAGGGAATGTGGAAAAAAAATCTTCCAACAAATTGATCAAATCATTACTGGGTGTGTTTTTGCTAAGAAATTCATTGAAGCCCCATGGCAACTTTTGGGAACAAAATAACTCAATATCTGAAGAATGTCTTTGAAATTACTTTTGTGTGTTGAAATCCAGAACTTCATTCATAAAGTTGTGATTCAAATGTAATGTATAGTTATTAAGTGGTACAAAAACACAGTAGAGTTTTAGACTAGAGTCTGTTGTTTGATCTGATTAACATACTCCATTTATGTCATTGATTAACACTCGTTTTGTAATAGTAATGTCATCCACAAGCTACCTAAAAAAAGTATCAAATAATCTCCTTTGGTAGCTTTTAATTTTCTTACTATCTTTTAAGTTAATTTTCTTGAATATCTTATTTTTAGAGCAGAAATGTGTTATGTCTGATGGTTATCTTATTGTCTATTGCACCTCTGTTTCCTGGTAGGAGGTACTGACAAAATCCTCCTTCAAAGTACCAATCAAATGTTCACTTATTTCACGTACTTTCAGGCAACTATTATTCTAAAGTAATTAGTAAGTTTTAATGTCTTTAATACAAATCCTCTTCCTCATCCAAAGCTCAAGTCTTGCATATGTAGTTCCCCATTATCCACTTACATTTCATGGCTCATTTTTGTATGAAATCTTAGCATACTTGCTCTGATTTTAGGGTGTTTTAGGTTCTATATACAGTACGAAAATGCTTCATGGAAGTCTCTTAGCAGAACAAACATGTAGCTACAAAATAAATAATCAAGTGTAGTACATATAAAAAGACATTTTTCATTACCTTATATGATGTAAGTATAATATTCACTTACGACTACATGTTTCTCACTAACATGTTATGTGGTGAGACCATAAAAGAACTTGTGCTTTCATCATGTTAGACAGCTGCTTGAGTAACTTCAAGTATACAGTGTAAATTCATCACAAAATATGCAAGGAAAAAGCCTTTCTGAAGCTGCAGACATATGAGCTAGAAGATCTGTAGGTTAAGATGTGTCTTGGGAGAAATCAAATATAATTTGGAAGACAAAAGTAGATTTGGAGAGACTGTTCAGTACAGCATTAGGTTCAGCATAAAAATAAATAAATAAATAAATCTTAAAGATACGATCTGCTTTTTGGTTACTGCACTCTATTGCTTATCTTGCTTACTTAATTATTAGATATTACACATATCCTTTATGTACATGTACCCACTGAAAGCTACCTCATACTCTAACTCTGCAAGTTCACACATTTTTCTAATAAGTGTTCTCGATTGCTTGATCTTTTTAGTTTACTTTGGTTTTAATAGTTTCAACATAATGAGTGGGATGCACATCTGGCTAAACATACTGACACCCACATTTAAATGAGTAGTTTGTACTCCCATTCTCATTAAGGAAGGAAAAATAGGGTCTACTAGGATGACACAATAAAGTAATTTAAAGTGGATTATGTTTTTGGATGAGGATGTCCATTTTTTTGCATTGACTACACAAGGTACCTGAGGATTCTTCAATGTTATAGACATCAAAAGCCGTTGAAGTGTCTTCCACATACAGTTTTCTGTATCTTGAGTTAAAGACCTTTCTCGTTTGCATAAATTCCCCATGATACTATGACTAGTGCTTGGCAAACAAATGTGCCAGGACAAGCAGGATAAGATACAGATTTAATCCATGCTTCCCCATCAAGCAGGACTGCCTGTTCAAGGCATCCAGGAACCTCCTCAGGAGAAAATCATAAGGCACTTCTGAGGTGACCAGCTTCAAACCAACTTCTCCTTACAATTCAGATCCAAGGTATTTCAACCTCCTTTTGTTTCTCTCAATTTCCTTCTAAAAGAGACCATGGACATTCAGACTGTAGAAACAGTTCCTTTGTTTAAGGACCTACAGCTAAGTGGGATGAATCTGGGCCATATCTGACACTGCCCTGGAGTCTGCAACAGATATATGGAGGTCATGGGTCATGTGAGATCTTGATTCCTGCATAAATTATCTACCCAGCAGGACTACTCCAAAACAGGATTTTTTTTTTTATTTTTTTTTTCTCTGTGGAGTGATATTTGTTTTTAAGGGCTTCCAAAACCTAGTTTGAAGCAGATTCTCATAGTAAGGATTCTTCTTTCTTAGGAATGGAAGAGCAAAATGTTGGATTTCTTCAATTGTTTAATTGAAAAATAATGTGACTAAAATTTAACCTTTTTAGAGCATTAAAGAAACAACGTCATTTTACTTCATTCTCACTAAACAAATTTCAAGCTAACCTTTTACGTATTTTTTACTGATGTTTACTACTAAGGTCAGCTCAGATTGTTTTAGACTCTTTGCCCCCAGCTATTTTTTGATACAATTCCTTGTTCCCTATCTTTGGCCTTCACTGCATATTTTTTTTCTGCCCACAAATCTCTTATTTCCATGCTTAGTGCTTTTATTACCCTCTCTGAAGTATTTCAGTAAGAGATACCAAATAACCAAAATGTCAAATATAGTGGCAAAAGTGTGTCTGTGTGCACACATATACACTCTCTATATATGCATTTTAATTTATGTATACATAAATCAGCGTTAATATAATAATGCATTATTATACAATCAGCGTGTAGAATGTTGATTGTTATGCTACTATACTAGAGGAGTTGTCCATCCTGACTCTTGTCATACATTCCTGAGTTCTATAACACATCATGTCTCACACACATGTTTAAGACACAGTAACCAAGGTGCAAATTAGACTGTACTATCTGAGACCTAGGGAGAACTTTCTCTCCAAATGCTGAATAAAATGCTACTGTAATATGGGAATCAGAAATAATAGAAGTGTGTGGGTTTGACCTCTGGCCAGGCTATCCTTATGAACAAGACCCTGTAGTCAAGTTATCTTGAAATCTTACACTCATTTTTTCAACAGAACAATTATTGTTACATTTCGTCCAAACACAGACTTCCCTAAATTTCTAGTGATATCTATTAGAAGGATTTTGTATATATATTTGGAACTTGCAACCAGGTTGCGGAACATATTCTGGCAGATTTGGAAAGTTGCTTGTTTATTAACTGGCAAATTAATTAGAAGGTATTTTTATGAACAGAACAAAAAAAAAAATAAAAAAATAAAAATCATCCACTAAAGAAACAGTGTCTAGAGTTATTTTGTTCCATAATATATCTGAAAATATAAATAAGAAAAACTTAGCATTTGTTTCTCATTCACCTGCAGTCATAATTTCTATAGCAACTACCTGCTCTTGGCATATTCTCAGGGGCACATTCTTCCCCCTGCTTTTATCATGACCTTAGTTGGACATACTTAGAATAATAATTCAGCTCTTAATATAATCATTCAGCTCTTAATATCAGTGTCAGTCAAAAAGACACCAGAAGAAAAAAGGGTTCATTTTACAGTTCTTGTGCAGATCAAACTTCCCACAACTCTGACGTTAAAAAACTGATAAATTAAAAAAAAAAAAAAAAAAAAAAAAAGTTATTAAAAGGGATATCTCCTGAGGGTATTTTAAGTGCTACGTACCACCACAGTTAAGACAGGGAAAGTTCTGCCTCATCTCTTACTCCTTCTTTTGCAGACCTAGCCTACTAGCAGGAATGTTTTCTCAGTGATATCCCTCAAGAAGTAAATAAGCAAACGGTGGTGTACTTTTCTAGAGAGGTAACTTAGACACTGCACCAATATATTACCTTCCTCAGAAGGAAACCAGAAGGCAGCAGGAGGTACAACAGTACTATTGACTTGATAGGAGGAGATTAAAGATCCTGATAAATCCCTGTCACACATCAGAACGCCTGTTAATATATTACCAAAGCAGGTGCAATTTTATACTCAGAATAAAATAAAAGCACTTCATTTTTTTTTCTAAAAATCATGCAGAAAGAGGGGAATAAAGAACCCAGAGCAAAAATGGAAATGACTACACAATTCATAATCTTCAGGGCACTGTTAGCTACCATTCACAATATGCACACTTGCATTGTACAAATATGTCAAACACCTGACAGTTATCCGTGAGCAGAATTTGAGGGAAGCACTATTCCCCAGGTTTGCAATGGTATTGATTATGATACTATATGGATATCTTAAGGCTCTACAGAAGTCCTATACTTATCCTATTCCCTTTGAAAACTTCTCCGCAATTTCTCAATACATATAACCTCCATCATTTACTGGTTGATTTTCCACAAACAGTTGTAATTTTCACTTTCAAATTGCTTATACATTTTTAATTTGCTTTTTGTTCCTGAAGACATACCGATACATTTAAGATTCATAAAAAAAAAAAAAAAAAAAAAAAAAAAACCTAAAAAAGGCAAAATCCCTTTTGATTTAGTATAGTGCTGAAACTTAAGAATGGCCTTAGGAAAAAGCAAAACAAAACAAACAAACAAAAATTCAAAAACAAACAAACACAACAAACAAACAAACAAAGAAACAGGACGATGCCTGAGCCCAGAAAAGATGAGAATAAACACAGCAATTGACTTGTGAAAGCCACCTTAAAATTGGTATGTCTTTCAGAACTCTTCAGCACAAGGGCTCTTACTCCATTTTCTTAGAGTTTGCTTACTTACACCGTTCACTTTGAAAGCAGAGGTTTCTGCCTTTGCATTGCATTTTGTTTTTTCCTTAGCTATTCTGATAAAATGCATGGTGATACACCATAAGCTGAACCATTCAATCCATCTTAAAGACCAAACAAAGAAATAATACCTATGGTATGTTGCTATTAAATTTGTATCACTCCAGTGACATGATTTATAGTACAGACCTACAAATACTATAGCAGAGAAAGTGGCAAGGGATGCCAGGGAGTCAGGAACCAGAGGAGGATGGCATCTTCTTAACCTCTCAGTTTTGTGCTGAGGCTAACATGTCATGTATCCACACATCCAGAATCTGCACAGTTTATAAGCCTCCTACCTTCCTGATGCATATTACAGAATTCTTTAAAATTACATATTCAGGAAATTTTTAGGCGTATATCTTCATTAATTAGAGTTATTAGGAAGGCACCCATCACCCATCTCAAAACTAACCACAAGGAAAGCAGAAAATTTAGACTGAAGATTCATTTTAAAGAAATAACATCAGAATATATTAAAAGACTTAGAAGACATTGCTAAAGGTTCATTGGAAAAGACAATTAACTTTCACTAGATAAGCTTACATGAAAAACAGACCCAGAGTCACTCTGAAAGCTTGTTTTTTGATACTAGTTGATCTCTTAAATTATATCATTTATACTAGTTAGTTCTCTTATATTCTTAAATTGTCGTGGATAAATGCTACTGCTATCTTATCCATCAATATTGAAAATGTTTGTCATTTAACTGAGCAACTCAATAGAATATTTTGCTTTTAATCTCATATTTCTTATGCAGAGTAACCCTCTTTACAGTTGCAAATACACACATTCTTTATCTTATGTACTTTAGCAAAAAAGCATATTATAACTGACTGGGTCATGGCTATCTATTAATATCATGTGATATAGTTTGGCAGTGCTGTGGAATACAGCATTATTTGAAAATGTAACAGCTATACAGCTATGGTACAGTCATTAATGAAATGTTTCTTTTTAGAAGAACTTGCTTTATGGTAACCAAACGCTTTTGCATTAATGAGCTACCCAACAAAATCACAGCATCTAATCTAGTTTAAAGCATATTTATCCAAGGTTTCTGATCCCTTAAACCTCACAGTTCTGACATTTCTGCTTACATTGAAATTAATTTTTCTTTCTTTCTTTTTTTTTTTTTTTTTTTTGGAATTGCATTTATTTACTCCAATATACAAACATTTCCATGAATACTTTTATTACCTGTCTATGTTCACTTCTGCTGTACAAGCCACCTGGGTTCTGTATTTTAGATCAACTTCTGTCTCTTTGCCCAATAACAATCATCCAAGACATTCAAGTAAATGGTTTCCACATGCATATATACTGCAAGATTAGTCTGCTCTGCAGGATAACTTGAGATACTGCTTTGCCATGATGTTGATCTGTGTCTGGATTACTTCAGTTCAGCCAGACATTGTCTCTGAATCCAAAATCTGTATGCATATTACTCACAAAACTTCTTAGATAATTCAAAATACATCATTGATTTATCATGTATCAGGGTTCATTTTTAGAACCACCCTAACTACAGAAAACAATATTTCTTTCTCCATTTGTATTTGATTAGATATGCAAAGGTATATACTTTTATTGTTCATTAGCCTTCTACAGTACACTTCTCCCACAAATACTGATAATGTTAGAGTTAATACAGATAGGATATTTTATGAACTGTGTGCTAGTTCTAAAACCTCATAAATTGTGAAAGAAATAACCATAGTTAAAATGATACATCTTTCAAATACTAATAAACGAAGTATTAAAAATATAAAGTCTAGGACCCCTAGTGCACTTTCACATAGCAGATTTATTTCCTTGAATTATATTTACTTGAAATAATAAAGCATAAAATACATTCACAAGGATAAGACAGCATTTTAAACAACTTTAAGTATGAAATTGACAGACATGTAAATGACTGAAATGTAGTGGTTAAGAGACAAAATCTCCTACCTGTTTGCTTTCTTCCATATCAGATTCACTGCTAAATTCTTCTGTATTTAAATTTTCAAAGTCCGATTCTCCAACAGCAATTGGTACTGTCACAGTGAGGCCTGGGTTGTTTATGAATGACATGTAATCATTTTCATCAATTGCATATTTTTCCACACTGCTGCCTGTGCCTACACCACTGGTGGTTCCATTTCCATCCTTAAGATAATTCAGATCTTTGCTTATTTCAACAGCAGTGTGATTGGAAATGCAGCTGTCCTTCTTGTTGTTTAGCTCTTCAAGTGCTTTGATTTCTTCCAAAGCTTTCTGTTTTCTAACAAAGGCTTTTTGGATGAACTCCTGTATCTTTTTTTTAATATAATCTATTCCCTTCTGAATTCTTGCCACAGCAATCTGGAGGTTGTTCATTTCATTATCATCATCAGTAGCAGCAAGGTTATCTGAACTAAATGAGCTCAGCAGCAAGGCCAGAAACAGGTTCAATACCTAAAAGATGAGAGAATACAGCTATAGTAAATAAATACATATAAGGAGTTTGTATTTTCATAGGATACTGTCAAAAAGCACACATAGTTTTGAAGAACAACATTCACTAATTTTAGACAACCATATAGTACCTCGCGTTACAAAACCTTTCCTTACTGGTTTTGGACAATATTCATTCAAGATGAAAACACACTAGCTAATACCTAAACATTTTTGACTTTTTGATTTTCTTTTTTGAAGTAGCATTTTTGTATATAACAATAACAAAAAAGTTACAAAAATTCTATCTATAGATAGAGGTTTGAAAAACTTCTGTCTAAATCCTGTATTGGAATCACCTGGAATTCAAGTAGAATTGTATAAGCATCAAGCATCTTTCTGTAAAGTTAGATTCTGTAAGTTTCTCTGATAGAGATATTTTAGAAACTTAACATCAGTTAATGTTATACTAACCTATTTATACTTTTTAACTACTATTTGGAAGATTATACCATAAGACTGTGAATTTCTGTTAATTCTGGGCTTGTCTCTTAAATTCTATAAACCTTGTCATAACAGGATAAAAGTAATATTTTAAAGTGACTTAATGAAAATAGTAAGTATTGCCTGAGAACTTAATTGAATCAAAATTCAAACATCATTACTGGTGTTTTAATATCATCTCCTTAAATATCCTTTTAATATCATCTCCATCATCCATAAACAGTAGCTATTGCTGTACGGCTTACAAGCAATTAATCATTTCATACTTGCAGTCTGATACAACCAGATACATCAATCTGGTATAAAATCGCACTATTTGATGGGATGGGTTTGTAATTTTTTTTATAAGACTGCAATGCAGTCTTTCTTATGTTTGGACTAAGTGGAGGCTATGAGACAGCAGACGTTGTCATCACATGGCAAAATGGCAGCCTATGTCCTAGTCAACTTTCTTCCACTCAAGAAAAATGCTGGATTTAAATGTTGTTCTCTGTCATACTGGTGTAATTTCAGGATACTACAAAAGAAAAACTGTGACCAGCCATAAAACCCTCAAATCCTATCTGAGATAAACTTCCCTTAAAGAAATGTGTAAGAGCTTTCATTTTTACTCTATGCAATATTTAATTCTGCAGACTTTCACAATTCCAGACCCTTCACACCCCCGCCCAAATAAAAAAAAAAAAAAGAAAAAAGAAAATCAACAACAACAACAACAAATCTCACCTTGGAGGCAAATAAGTATTTGGAAGAAAGAGGAGACAATATAAACCTGAAACAGTACTTACATGCAGAAATTAATGCTGAAAAAATAGTGGAGCAGGTTACTGATCATAAATAACTTCCTCAGTCTCTGCACATTTCTGCTGAGCTTCTGTTAAGATTGCAAGGTTGTGTAAACAACCAAGACATAAACATTTTTATAATTTTTAGAATTTATAAAATTCTATTTTATAAGAAAAAATAAAACATTAAAATCAATCACTAAAAGAAGAGAATTTTGATGAGCAATGAAATATAATTTCTAGGCATCTCAGGATGAACTGTAGATATTAATAGTAAAAGAAATTTTAGAACATAAATGGTGCATTCCAATTATCCTGGTTTCTGAAAAGTTTTCACAGTGATATATCAACTGAACCTTTGACGTGTTAACTTGTAAGCTTAAATTATTTTTTTTTTTTCTATAAAATTTAATCTATAATTTTGAATTCAAAATTTTCAACCCCATTTTTAGCATGGAAGCCCAACCAGTCTGTAGATATTTGGATTTTGATTTTTACCTCTAAGCAGGCTTAAAAGTTAAGTACTTAAGTTAAAGATTCACTATTATAAAAACTACATTATCCTTTATTTTCATTGTCATATAAATAGTGCCAGAATTCTCTGTAATGAGTGTAAGAAAGTCCATTAGATTTTTTTTTTTTTTTAATCTCCAAACAGGAAGCTGCCCATGAGCTGCTGCAGCATAATCTTTATTACTTAAACAGTAGTTTAGATGCCATCTGAATTTCAACAGCATATTTAAATTAGCTCTAACACTCCCTTAATAGGGTATTTTCTGGAAACTTTGGTGTATTTCTAAATTCCTGATGCCATAGTAAGTGTACTTTAATGTATGGAAATATGTGAAAAGGTGGAGAAGGGAAACATCTTTTTCACAAAAATCTAGCATGTGTAGATGTTTCTTTTTTTTTTTTTTTTTTTTTCCTTCCAAACAGAAGCACAACAAATATTACAAATATTCTCCTTTCTCAGCTGTAAGCTATATACATTTTTCCATCAGAATTCAAAGGCGTTTATCACCTACCACTAGGTTTCCAATCACCATGACCAGCATGAAAACAATAAGGCACATGGTTTGGCCAGCAACCTCCATGCAGTCCCACATCGTTTCTATCCATTCTCCACACAGCACTCGGAACACAATCAAGAAAGAGTGGAAAAAGTCATGCATGTGCCAGCGTGGAAGCACACAGTCACTGGAGATCTTGCAGACACATTCCTTGTAGCTTTTCCCAAACAGCTGCATCCCAACCACAGCGAAAATGAACACAATGATGGCCAGCACCAGGGTCAAATTCCCCAAAGCCCCCACTGAGTTGCCAATAATCTTAATGAGCATATTTAGAGTTGGCCAAGATTTTGCCAACTTAAAAACTCGAAGCTGAAAAACAAAAATGCAGAGGAATCATTAGTGTTAGTTATACTGCAGTTCTGAATGTGCCATTCTTTATGAAAGTACTGATTTGCAGAAACCATATTTTATGATGTTAGTTAAACATACTTTCTTTGGCTGTTGTTTATCAATGTTCTGTAAATTTAAAACCTATGGAGACAGCTCACAATTTAAGTTGACCATTTTTTAGCAAATTCTAATAGTTGTGTAATCCTTCAGAAGAATATAATACCGTACATAGTGAATGCATAATTTCTGCCTTACATTATTTTCCCACATTGTAGCATTTTTATGTCATTCTTTAAGAAGTTCTATAAGCATGAAGTGCTGTAGAGTTTTTGGTCCTATTAGCATATCTGATTCTCCTTGAAAATGCTTGCATTCCTACTCTGCACTAAGTTTTCCCTGAGGATTCAGTTCAGCAAACTCTACAAATGAACTGATAAATGAATGATTCACTTGTCTGAGATGTCACACAGGAGAGCCAATAGTTTTCCCTGCTCTTCCTTACATTTTGTGCCAAACACTTTAGGCCAAATTCCTATGGTCATTCACAGGTATAGTAGTTATTCTTCCAGAGAGTTTTCCAGAGATTTTGTTTTTTGGAGAGCTTCTACTTAGTGATAACTACACTATGCTGTACTGAAATATGGACAACAGTCTTCATTTCTTATGTTATTTCATGTATCAGAAGCCAAATGTGAACATCTGAAAACCAACATTAATACTTTTATTGCTTTAAAAATCATTCTAGAAAGAAATAAGACTAATACCCATGCCTAAAAAATCTCTTGTGGGTGGCAGTTTATTCTACTAATTTGTATACAGATGCTTTCTAGATAATCACTAAAAATTTAAGAATTCTTTATGCTGGTACCAGTATGTATGTTTTTAGTAGTTATTCAGCTTTGATGAATCTTAATCAGTATAATGAAAAATTTGAAAATTTCAAAAGTGTCTTATGATGGCAAAGGATATCAGTACAATTGGATATTGATAGGATAATTTGATATCAAAGAATATCAATAGAATAGAATGAATAGACTTGAAACTTGTACGTATACCATTTGTAAATTAGGCATTTATGAATAAACATGTGAGCCATATAATTACCAAATATATCTTTACAATACTGGTAATTAATACATACATCAGTACAACTTTTGGAGTGACACAGTTGCATGCAATTATTTAATTATCAAGGTATTTACCAATCTGAATGACCGAAGAACTGATAATCCTTCAACATTTGCAAGGCCAAGTTCCATTAAACTAAGGCTTACAATAATACCATCAAAAATATTCCAGCCTTCCTGGAAATAATAATAAGGGTCCATAGCAATTATCTTTAATACCATTTCTGCTGTGAATATCCCAGTGAATACCTAAAACAAAATTAATTAATTGAGTTGTTATAAGAAACATATATATCTACGCACATTTTTGTAATCCAGCTTGAATTCTCTTACCTGTTCCTTATACCTGTTACTATATAAAACAGGTGATTGTTATTTCTAAATAGCATCTAAGTATTTCTGCACTGAAAACTGGTAATTAAAAGAAAATAATCAAATCAGGACAGATATAGGAGGGCAGAAGATAAACCTCTAAAAAATTATTCGCCAGTGAGCAGCTCAGCTCTAGCTCATCAACTAAAATGTTTTATCATCCAGAAGCTGATCTGATATGATCTAGTGTTTTTAGCCTTGTTTCTAGAGGATAATCCCAGTAAAATAAAACAAGATTACAGTAATGTATGTCCTTTCTCATGGTCTAAACAGAAGTGTTAGGAGAGACTCTCTGAGGTCAGGCTCTCTAAGGTCTTTGAGCTCTAAGTGTATGGGTGGAATAGAGTGAGAAATCTGGAATTTCTTGAACTGAGATTTTATAAGGATATAGAAGATTCAAGAATACATATGATTCTGTGTGATAGCTGTTTCCTTGCATGAAAAGAATTATATGGTGGTAACATTATTTGAAATATCTGGAAGTGCCAAGTATGAAATTATTAACATTCTTCAGTTTTTGAAAGTCCAGAATTTAACTCAGCATCTTGCTTGCAATGAGTAGTGATCAGTGGTTTGTGCAGCATTATAAAGAAGTTTGGGGGCATAATGCAAAATCACAAGAAACATATGAATACTCTGCAAAACACTCAAAGGGTATCCTATGTGATCCACCGTCTACTAAAGTAAGCTGATGTGCCCTACAATTGCCTTCTGATAGTTCTTTTTCCAGATTGTTCTCAGTCTTTCAACAGCAAGTTTTATGGAAGCAAAGCTAAGTTTTTATATACACTGTGTGTGTGAACATAACTACTAGAATTATGATTAGCTTTTATTTTAAGAATATTAGGGGACGGTACATAACGCTGTGGAAGCATTCACTATTGTCAGTGAGAAACACTAGACTATTAAATTAAGATATGAGAGGTATTACTGTATAATCCGAACCATGTAACAGGTATTTCTATGTGTAGTAAAGAGAATACAATAAAGATAATTCTTAACAAAACTGTAATAATATTTGTTAAAATAATTGAAAAAATAATTAACAAAAGCATTTAATTTAAAAATATTTCCTCCACACCTATGCCATCCACAAACAAATTTTTCTCTTGAGCATCCTCAAATACACAGAAGTGGGGCATTTTAGCAGAACTAAACTCAAATTTTCTTGTAATTACTTAGTTTTGTATACCAAATGAATTACCAAATTATTGTATACCAATGAATATTATCAAAACGAATCAGTGCATTTTAGAACTATTGCTTTCTTGTTAAAATGCTACACAAAGGCCCAGTCATATTTGTCGTCTTTAATTTAACCTCAGACTGTGATGTCACCAGTGAACAGTAAATTAATATATTTTGAATGCAAATTACAAAACTAAGGTTAATAGATTAATACAGTGAGGAACAGAGAACTTAATTGAAATCAGCAAGAATAGTATTTACTGCATATATATAGTCCTAATTAAGGATACTGGATTGTTACAAAGGTAGTTAAAAATACAATTGTTGCTAGCTTTGAGTAAAAAAAAAAAAAAAAAAAAAAAACATCATAAGCGTAAATGGGTAGAGAGAGATCATTTTAACATTAGTATGATAGACCAATGAATTAAAATGCAATCTTAGATAATCTGTGATCAACATAAGATTATGACACTGATTAAATCTTTGTCCAGGAGAAAGGAAATTGTAATTTATACAAGAACACTTAGGTATTACGTATATTTTTGTTCTATTTTTTGAAAATGTCATAGGAGTATGTATTACCAGTAAATATAAGGAAAATATTTAGACTTTAAAACATACTCTGATCGAGAAATCCATTACTACTCAATTTAAATGTTATCAGACTTTTCAAAACTATTCTTTTTGTGTGATTAGTTCAAAAGACTCCGTTGGTTTGTGTTTTCAGGACTGCATGCTGTGGGAGTCAATCCAAACCTCTCCTGTGTAAACTATTGGTAGTTATGTGAGCTGGCAAAAATTAAAAATGTATGAGTCCTCTCTAGAAAGCAACACTTGCAAGGTTCATTCCTCTGTTTCCTGAGCATCAGAAGCAAATATAGAGAAACAGACAATAGTTACCTAAAGTGGCAATGACTTACTGCTAATAAATCATACTAATGCGTTTCTTGGAAAAGCACTTTCACTGTAATATAACTGAAAAAAATAAAAAAATAAAAAAATAAAAATAAAAAAAAAAAATCAGAGAAATTCTGAAATCTGAATATTTCTTCTATTTCTTACATATCCCCTGTAAGGGAATATCATCCTCCAAAGACAAATCCCAAAGCAGACCTCAAGAAAACTGACAAAGACTACATTTCCAAACATATTCAGTTATTTCATTACAGTAGATACAAAATAGACTCATGAAAGTTGGAAGCACTGGTAAACTCGCTTTGTCTAGGAAAATCATAAATACAGTTTCTAAACTGATTATTAAAAAATAAAAAATATTAAAAAAAATTAAGACGAATGCAATGCGTTTACACATTTGTTCCTTTAGGAAAGGGCACTTTTACACCAAGAACTCTATGACAAACATAAACTTACCAGGTTGCCCACAGAAAGGACACTGCTAAACTGTTCTGTCATTGGGTAATGTTCCATGGCCATAAACAAGGTGTTTAAAACAATGCAAATAGTTATAGCAAGATCGACAAATGGATCCATCACTACTAAATTGACAACATGTTTTACTTTTAACCATGGACTCCAGCAATCCCAGATCAAGAAAGTATTTGCAAATCTGTACCAGCATGGGGGGCATTTCTGTCTGGATTCTTCAAGCTCTGAAAAAGAAATAGAAAAAAAATATTTAAATTCTAACAATGAATCACTGGAAGCTCATATTTAAAATATGTAAAAAGATTAAATCGTTCAAATAAACAGCTCACACCAACTGGAATTTCCATCACTTAAGTGTAGCCATCTTAAAATTAAACGAATAATCTATCTAAACTTCTCTACAATCAATGGACAGTGGCAGTTATCTCTAAAGAGTGAATCATCTCAGATGCCTATCTTAAGAGGGAAACCTGTCTGTCATTTTCCCAGGGGAGCGTGGAGAATAAAGAAATCTAGTTTAGGCTAGTTAACTTGCTTATTACAGATGTATTAGTTTTGGATTGTAAAAGTTAACATTATGCCCCCATCAATGGACACATTGAAGCTTGTATAAGCTTCATAAACTACAACATTTTTGTGTTAAGTATATAACATGCATACATATTTTGATTCGAGCTACTAAAAGTATTGTTCTTGCTATTACACTGAACCACAACTATAACATAATATTTATAACTCTTTCAGTGCACGTACATAGCACTGTTTACATGTATCAATATTATTAATATAAATAATGCCCATCTTCCTATTTTAAAATGTCATATATTTGCAGTATGTCTATCAATTCAGAAACAGAACAGTATTAGTATTGGTGTAACAGCTCCATTCTCAACTAGAAACTTAACAAAGTTTTTTTTTCCTTCCATTTCACTGTCAATATTATCAAAGTTACAAAACAATAGTAACTTCTACTGAGTTAATAGTAATAGTGATGGGCAATGCTTGATGAAAGGCTAGAAGGAAGATATTTCAGTGAGAAGTACTTAGACTACAAAATACATAAGAAATTGCCACAACGTACTTTCAGTGAAATTCCAGCATAGTGACATGAACCTAAATCTGAATTTTTCCAATTTTCAGACAACCTTTAGAACAGAGGAAGGTCTCTACCATCGTTGTGTTCACAGGTAGTTTTCTAGAATAGATAACATGCTGTTTTAGAGTATTTGATAATGAGGATTCAGTGTTAAACCCTGCACCTTGAGGACCAGTGACTAACCTCTAATATTGTCCTATATGGATGAAACTATGGGAAGTTAAAAGTTCAGTTGCCACAGCTCTCAAAGTCATTGAAATGAACAAGTGCTCTCACAACATCAAAGGCAGAAAAGGGTATCAGTATGTAGTGAAAGTCTTCTATCTTTATAAACCATAACAAAGATAGTGTTTCCGAAAGAATATGAGGATTAGCTGGAACAATCAAAGTTCTGAAAATATAATGGAACAATGAGAAGTGGGATGGGACTGGCGTTGGACAGTGGCTTCACATTGGACTCTGAGCTGACGTGGAGTATCACATTGCTTGCACTCAGCAGCTTCTGGAATAATAGAAAACACATGTGGGCAGGAGATGGCTATCAGGACAATATAGTTTACACTGATGTTTTGGTTTGGTTTGGTTTGGTTTTTTATGGCCAGAAGAATGGAAAAGCAAGCTCTATTCAGCTAGAGGAAAAGGAAATACCTTTCAAGGAGATATCCTTGCTACCTGGGAGTAGGACCAAGACTTTGCGTACTGAGAATCAAGGAGGTCCCAACAGTTCACACTTGCACTAAAATAGGAAGGTATATTCAGGAAGGTACATGTTTGTAAGAATGGCTAGTGAATAGTTTCAGAGAAAAATATGTCTTGTATTTCTGACTACAAGTACTTTGGGATCTATTTGTTTATGTGTGAGACAAAGTACTTAAGAACTCACTTAAAATATTTACATTTAAATTTGGGCTTAAGGTAACCTTAGGAACACTGTAAATTTTCTTAGGAATTTCTTGTCCTTTTAGAATGTGAGTAGTAGGATATCTGCAACTTCCAAAATAGGAATTTATACTGGATTCATCTGCTTATCCTTTCATCTTATAAAAAGTATTTTTATAGCATATATATGAATTACAAGTGAACTCAATTTTCATTAAATAAGCAAATCAATTCCAACAGTGTATGTGTGTAGTTAACAGAAATTTAATGAACTATTTATTTGAATGTATCAATTACCTTCCATTGTATTTGTCAGTATACTGGCTATACTCATTGCTCTTTGTCTCGCAGCAGAATCTTCCAGCATTTCCATGGAAATTTGATAAGAACTCAGTCTTCTTTTTCTTATTTCTGTTTCTGTAGTGGTGCCCTGTAAATGACATACTGAGGAATTAAACCATCCTCTTCAACAGCTGATTAAAAATATTTACTGCATAAATGTGTAGTGACAATTAAAATCAACACTGCGTAGCATGTTAGGCCTTTCTTACACACTGAAGATTTCTGTCCTTGTAGGAATTTCTTATTGAGGAGCTTGGTGGAAATTTTATCTGATGCTACAAATAATCAACAGCAGGACACATTACCAAACCAATGTGAAAGCAAACATGGTTCTAATTTAAGTGACTGAGTGAACAAGACTTTTGCTACATATCTTTTTGCTAGTGATTATTATTATTCTTTCATGAAAAAGTGATCAGAGTTGAAAGCTGTGGGTTTTTTTGTTGTTGTTGTTTGTTTGTTTGTTTTGCTGGTTCCAATTTAAAAGTGACAAACACGCCACTACTATGCAGCATGTAGGTGTTCTTACAGTTGCTTTACTTTCCTTCTGGAGTGTGAACTACGGGAAAAATGTTTAAAAGTTCCTAAATCTTGGTTCTTGCTTTACCGCCAATTCTGTCTATCACACAGACCACTCAGGTTTTTTTCATTATTCTGTCCCCATCCAGAAGAAGAAGAATAAAGCTTGTAGAACTCAAGGGCTTTCAAGGTTATCGTAGGGTGAAGATGAAAAGCCATTTTGGAGTATTTATTAGTATTTCTTTAGTGAAGACTCTTGACTTAAATGACTAAATCTTTTTAAAGTGAATGTATTTCTGATACAGAACTATATATTTGTAATCTTTAAGCTAATTTGATTAAATTTATGGTATGAAACTCTATATCAAGATAGGAGAGAAATCAAAACAAAAGGAAATGTATGACAGTACATAATGAAATGTATGACAGTACATAATGAAATCTCCATACTTATTTATAAAGAAATATTTTTTCAGATTAAATACAGTGCTATTACAGCCACCAAAATACCATACTGAATCCATATTAAAATATTTTGTATGAAAAAGCTTTAGAAGAAAAAAACTTTAGAAGAAAAACTTAGCTTATAGAAGTAAATTTGTCCTGAAATATAATGTAGCTGCAAAGATACATAGTAATTGTATATTTCTCATGAAAATTAGAACAAAAGTTTCTTTGAGATAAATTCAATAAGGGAAATTCCTAACTATTTTTCTAACTATCATGGAAGTAGTAACTGCATTCTGTTGCATTTTATGGGTGTTTCCCTATACATATTTCTAAGTTATATTCTTAGTTATATATCAAATGCCTCCCTTTCGTGTTGAGGCAAACTATGTACAAATTGTCAAATTTATTTTATATTTTTTGCTCTCTATGTGCAGACCTCTTGCTGAAGGCAAGGCAAATATAATTCTGTAGTGAGTGTCAGACATGGGAGCTTGAGGACATTTTTCCCCTTATGTCCTGTTATTTAGAAATGATTGCAATTTATTTCTCACAGCTGTAAGAAATTATAAGGCATACAGAGGTGAACAGTAAGAAAAATTCTGTGCCTGAACCAAACTGTAGTAATTGCTAGTTTACTTATAATTACCTCTGGTAGAAGCTGTCCAGTAGGTGAAGTTAGTGTTGAAGGTCCTCCAACCAAGGAAACTACTCCATTGCAGTCTACAGTGCTGTGCATCTTCCCATTAGCTGGAAGGGCTGGTACCATTCTGGATGACATACTAGCCTGACTAATATTACTGTTGCGCCGTTCTCCATGCCGATTTGGAACGAAGAGAGAATCTCTTCTGCTTTCATTGTCTTCAAGGGTACTGTGCTCATCATCAGCAAAGTCATTTTCTGATCCTATATCCTTTGCACGACCTCTGAAACTGAAAATGCTTGTTTTGCTGTTGCGCCTTGGTGAGAACAGGGAACCACGGATGCTTAGCAAAGACTGCAAAAGATTTAAAAAGAAAACAAAACAAGACAGCATTAGAACTGAAGTTCTACGATAGGGAAGTTCTTGGCTTTTTGAAGAAGAGTTAAAGTGCTGAAGAGGAAGAATCATCATTTTTTTTCTTCAACTGTATCAGTGTGACCATTTGAGGAAGGTGCTTATTAGGGGACATGAAGTACAGGCGAAATTTTAGTTTAATGGAGCAGGACTGAGGAAAAGGTGTGTAGGAGACATAAGCAAGGTTGGCTGTTTTGAGGAAAAAAATGCAGGTTGAATTGGTGTGGACCCATGAGTGTTCTGGAGAGAATTCTATGAGGGAATTCTAGGAATTTGTCTTTTAATCCATCTTCTTAGGACAAAGGTGAAAAGTCATTTACTTTTCTTCCTTTCTTAATCCTTTAGACCCCTAGGAATTCCAACTGATCAGAACTTGTCTGCCCTCTTCATAACAGTCTCAATAGTGTTGGAACAACATAAGCAATCCTGTAAAACTAGAAGACAGAGGCAGCAGCTTGGGGAAGCTTTAGAGGTATGGTGTGAACATGACTAGTAGCAGTCTTTTGCACACACTTAGTGCTATAGCAGGCTGCACACCTATCTACCTCTTGGTCATTAGGCAACTCAAAGCAAATATTCACCAGGGACATAGTTACGCAAAGATATCCTCTTACAAATGAGAAAAATAAATCAGTGGTTGTTGGTAATTCATCTTTTAATTATAGTAGGAGATGCTTAATGGAATGTTCTTCTCCCTTGCTACATATTTTATTAACAGCATTCATGAATAACTAAAATGAGTGCTAACTGTGGGAAAAAAAAAAAAAAAAAAAAAAAAAAAAAAAAAAGAAACCTTGCACTAAGCTTTCTTGAACCCTGTCTCTACATGAATCTTCATGTCTTGGTATGTTAAACCTGGTTTCAAATGATTCTGAATTTGTTCACTAGTTTTGCAGGTGAAAATGCTTATATGCACTAGCAGTGCTTTTTGTCTCAGAATAATTAAATTGAAAGTGAAAGCTACACTAAAGTATATGAAAGTCTATGTTAATATTGAGAACCAAACACTCTAAATATATGCATACATCACCACATATGCATATATATGCATACTAAGATATTTATGTGCGTACACATAATGCATGTGCTGAACATATACTGTCTATTGTAAATGGCACACAGGTGTTTTCCATTATGAGATGTAGTTTTCTGCTCTTACAGCTACGGCTACCCCAGTTTTTAATAATTTGTGATGAAATTTTCTGTGCTGGCTGTCAGCCTCAGGCTGGTACTTGAAGAATATCAGCCAAACAGTTTTGCTAACTCATTTCTGTAAAGTTGGCTGGGGAAAAAAAAAAAAAAAAAAAAAAAAAAGAAAAAAAGGAAGAGGGAAGAGGGAGAGGGAGAGGAGCTGTATTGCTTATGCCTGAAGATTTTTTTCGTTAAAAAAGCTCTGGTATTTGTAGAGCATGACACTGAATTCTGACAAAGTGGTAAACTATTGCACAATTTGCCATTTCTTTGTACACATTTGTACATATAAATTAGGGATTTATTTGATCAACTTCAAAAAATCATATGCTTGCAAGGTTCTGGCTGACTAGTATTGCTACCCTTGTTTTTCAGAGAATGTTTCCATGGCTATATTTTGTGTGTTGTCCAGTCTTTACTATATATGTTATCATGCTCTGAGCACAGCTAAATGGATCAGTCCCCTCAGGGATTTGGGAGGAGTAATGCCTGCTTTGAAGGTCCCTGATGGATTTGGACAAAAGATACAAGCCAAAATGGCTGCAATTCTAACAGATGTAGAGGCAGAAAAATATATGACTTCATGCTCCTGGCAAGTAAGATCTGAAAGAAAAGCTTGGCTTTTCATGGAGGCTGTATCATTCATTGGCACACAGAATAGTGTGTCAAAGGACAAAACCACTACAGGGGCTGCCTGGGCAGATTATCTCCCTTTAATATTTTACCATCTTGCTTCATGCTTTGCCATCCTGTTTCACTTGGGAGCTAAGTGAATGGATAACCAGACAAACCAGACCTTCTGTTCTAGTGTCCATGATCCTTCCACTTAGGTAGCAATTCAGTTTTGTTTTATTTATATGCAGGCAATGTTTGTCCCAAAACATTTTCACAATTGTAAAAACAATTACTTAGCCAATTTAAAATTAAATTAATTATCCTCATTTAGATTATTTGCATGATGCTAGTCTCTTTGTATTTTAAAATTGTAAATTACTTTATTATTATTATTATTATTATTATTATTATTATTATTATTATTATGGGTGATCGCTTATTTTCTTCCTCAAGATGTCTCAAGATGAGCCATTTCCTGTCTATCATACCATTTCCTTGCTTTATTTAAAATCTAAGATATATAGAATATTTGTTTTCACTTTATTCTAATGGATTTTTATTCATTCTGCAACATGATTTCACATCTAATTTTAATATTATTGAAAGTAATTTCAAATGCCCTGCTTTCCTAAGCTTGCTTGTTAAGGTTCTATGAAAGTTGCATACTTCATGACAGTTGATAGGATGAAAGTTTTCTGAGACTTTCAGAATATAAAAAAATATGTGCAACATTTTATTGTATGTTAAAGATACAGACTGCTTATCCTGTCTACTGAATCTGTCTCAAATTCTCCTCCTCTTATTGTACATGTTTCTGAACTAGGTGTTTTTTCTTCTGATCCTTTAATTCTGTATTAATCTCTCTATACATCAATAAATATATTTAAAATAAACATAATATATTCTTTAACCTGTCCCTTCACTACAGTTATATAAAATAGCATCAGGAAATTTAGACTAAACAATGGAGGAGCCTATTTGTGAGTAGTTAAAGCATAGTACTAGCAGCTAGAAATTCCCTTCTGCTCAGACTTTGTCAGTGACTCTTCAGTGTTGTCAATACATTCAACATCCTTGTCTATGAGCTAAGGACTTATAAACACAAAACTCAGGGAGAACAGTGCAGTCTAAAATGAGATCCTTAGTTGCAACTCTTTTGTGTCAGCTTGACTCAAAGCACTTTCCAATTAATTAAATATTTTTTGGAGAAGCTTTGGCCCAAAATTAATAATACATCTTATTAGATCAGAAATATTCTTTTACAATATTACCCAAAGGAATTGAGATTGATTTAATCACTATTTCCTTACATTTTATTTATTTCTTATCCAGAGAAACACTTGGGCATTCTTTTCCTCTAATTAAGCTTTCCTCCCCTCAGTGAGGTATTTCTGCCACCGAATCTCATATTTTATATCAGGCTGTACGTTAACCCACGTGGTAAAAACGTTAAACAGGATAAGCATTGGAGATTGTCTGTTGCCTGAGACCAGACATGATCATTTTGAAGAGAGACATTTGGAATGATTTTTCTGTAAATACTGTAACTGTGTGTAGACTTTGAAGCAACAGAAAAGATTCCTTTGATGTAATGGAGTAGAGCTGTGAAATGTGGACTAAATGGTTTCCAGAAACAGATTTTCCTAAACTATTTTTTTTTTCTATGATTGTAATGATTCTCCTCCTTGTATAATGAACTTACTAGGAAAAAGAACAGTATGGCTAAATTCTAAATTCAAGCCTAAACAATACCTATATATTTGTCTTTATTGTGGAGTATTAGAGCTACTTTTCTCATCATCTGCCATTTAAAGAAGCTAACTAAGAACACCAATAGAAACTGATGATAGTATATAATTTCCTATTCTGGGCATTTTGATAATGCAATCTGCAAATGTATATATATATATATATATATATATATGGTTTTGAAATGGATCCAGAACTGAGAACCTATAATTGATTAATGCAAATATATGCATGCTAATCAAAGTCTTTGATTACTCTCTAGTCTACCAAATACATCTTCAGAAATACATTTTCAGAAATGTTTTAATTAAGTTCAAAATTATTCTTGATATGTTCTTTTTATTCCTTTGCTAATAGAACGGGTCAAACTACATCAAAATATAATAGTTAACACTGTTTTTTTCTTCACTCGCCTTTAACATAACTTCCAATATGTAAAGCTGCTCCCTTGTCAGTCAAAACCAAATTAGAGTAGATGTACATGATTTAGTTAAAAAATAAATAAATAAATAAAGGAGAGAGAGAGCTCCGTACCTGGTGGGGGGATGTGAATCTTTTTTCATATGTCAGTTGACTTCCTTCTGCGGAGAGGCGGAAACTTTTCCTTCTGATACTGTCTTCTGACTCTGACTTGGGGAACTTGTCAATATCTCCTTTGTCCTCTGCTTCTGACATTTCTTTCTGTCTTCTTTTCTTCCTTCTGTTTCTTCTTTCTTTAGCACTCTTTGAGCTCAACTTTGATGCTTCTGAAGAACTTTCCAAGAGTTCTCCTAATCCACCTACACCACTGAAGTCTCTTGATGCAACTGATGCTGCTGCCACTGCTGCTGTTGCCTGTCAGGTTACAAAAAATGGTATTCTCAGTAGGCCAAAACCAAACAATTTTACAGACTTTTATCAATTGTTTTTATTATCACTCTGGCAGTACTGCTTGCTGTACACCTTTCAGTGAGAAGATACACACAAACAAAATGAACCAAAGGTAAACTATTGAGCTCCTCATTGTTTAGCAGTGTGAGCTACTTGAAACATCAAATTTAGCAGTACAATTTCATCATTATTTCTTAAAGACTTCCTGGTCTAAAATGAAGGCAGTTGGGAAAGTATAAGCACGGGGCTTTTTCATGTATTTCAGAACTGCTTCCAGATCCTTTATTGCCTGACATTATGTTCTAATTCAGCTGATTACTTCTGAATCTTTACAGAGAAAACGAATCCCTAATATCCACCATATGTGTTATTGTATCACAATCCAACTAGTAGCCTGAAACAAATTGAATCCAGCCTTTCTTCACTGTCTTTGCAGTCTCCTCACTTTCCTTCTACTTTCACTGGCAGCAGACACAAACTTCTCAAAGACTTAGGCATGTCTTTTAGACCTATCTACCTCTTAATGTTTCTTTCCAAAATTCCCACTCTAACAGCATTCTGTGATATACTTTGAGTATATATACAGATACACTCAAAAATATGTATACTCAAAAGTATATATAATATATATATATACTTTGTAATATATACTTTGTAATTTTTCAGCAAAACATTTTCATGTAAAAAAGGAATCTTGACTCTAATACTGCTTTTCTTATAATTAAATGAGTTGCCATTCATATAAAAAGAAGTAATGATGCCTTGGCTTTTATCCAACCTTCCTCATAGTCTTTTTTTTTTCCATTTCTCTTCTTAATTCTTGGTCAGTTTCTTCTCTGTCTCCACACTGAATCACACAAACATTTAGCTATCTCTTGATATAATTAACAGTGGCTTAGTGACTTCCAGGGATGAAAGTGTCATTACAAATGCAAAGTTAAAAGATATTTAACATTTTTATTAAGTTGCATTTTGCAGGATTCTTCTTTTTCCTTGGTGATTTGGAAGTGTTAGGGCTTAATGACTAAAATAGAGATATGCTAGTTAGATTTCACAGGTCATGCATAAAGGTTTCTTTTTAAGGAAAAAGAGTTTCACTTTCTATTAGCACTTCCTTTATAGAATCATTCTAATTTAGTGAAACTAGCTGTACCAATATGCTACCAAAAATATAGTTTCATAGAAAATTCTGATTTACTAGTATTTTATAAACAGTGTTCTGTTGAAAATGACTACATTCCTAATGAGAAGTCGTAGAAAATAATCCAGAAATTAGACAGATCTGACTTCCAGAGCTGAGTTCCTGCATATATTTTACAATCAGATATTAAACTTTCACACAAAACTATCTATTAAAGTTCATTTTTCTCATAAAACGATAAAATATTTGTCTTCTCTTTTCAAAGAAAACAAAGATTACTTTAAAAAAAAATCTGAAATAATACCTTTGTTACAGATGCTGCTGTCTATTCTAAGGGTATATAAATTTCTGATTGATTTCAGTGTGTTTGCATTAGGAATATGCTTAAACAGTTTGCTGATTAGAAACCTAAGAGAACACTGACTACAATCTTTCTCTCCATTTTCCAAATATTGGGGAGGAACTATTAAGTACAGCAAGCTTGGAAATTCTCACTCAGACCAGAAGTAACATTACTAGACTTTTTTCAAACGGTTCATAAGATCTGTAACATAAAAGCATCATGAACTATGGCTACTTAAAGTCAGGTTTCAAGGACAGCATTATCACAAATATTTTACTTTTATGGTCAACAATGGTGAACATTTCTGTACTATTAGCTGGTTTTATTTGTCATTTGTTTAATTCCTGATTTTTCATCAGCTATATCCACTTATAAAACTGTCATGGTAAACATTTTTTTTTGGCAATTCATTGAATAATTTGCACATGTTCTAATTCATAGAAATACATGCCTTAAGAACAAGGCTGTTTAGAAATTACAATATCCATCATTACCTGTGCCTCTTCTTGTTGCTTCTTCAGCTGTTCCAGCATTTGTTGAAATTCTGCCTCTTTCTGTTCTGCTTCTTCCATTGTTGCTTGATTCTGCTCTTCATAGGCCATGGCAACCACAGCCAGGATTAAGTTGATCAAATAGAATGAGCCCAGAAAAATCACCAGAACAAAAAATATCATGTATGTTTTCCCAGCAGCACGTAGTGTCTAGGGAATAGAAAGCATATCTCTGTATTAAACCACTTCTTATCTTTGATACTGCAACACCATAATGCTTTGCTGTTACTTGAACATTTCGACTCATGTACAAATAAGCCTACTTTTTACATCATAAAATTTCCTTACCAGCTGATACAGGTTTTCCCAGAAGTCCTGAGTCATTAGCCGAAAGAGTGACAAAAAAGCCCAACTGAAGGTGTCAAAACTTGTGTAACCATAGTTCGGGTTTCTACCAGCTTTCACACATATATATCCCTCTGGACACTGCCTATGTGAAAAACAAATACGAGATATTAATTCATTAACTTTTATTTTCCTCTGTGTATTTATATATATATAGTGTTTTGAGACAATGTGTGTTATTTTTGCACATGAAATCCATGAATTAAGTTCATTCAGAAAAAAAATGTTATAAGAAACAAACAAATATGAGTGTAAACAAAAGATACCCCTTTTCAACCATTCGCTGCCTAGAATGCCCCAGATGTTTAAATTCTTCTCAGTCATGTTTTGCAAATAGAATCTTTATTCCAAACGATTAATTTCCTGGCAAAAATACTTGCTGAAATGTTGTTAGGGTTACAGACAGATTAAACAAGATTATTAACTAAATCCAATTGTACTGCTAGGGATCTCCCACACAAAACCTGAGATTTTTTTTAAAAAGCTTCATCACTGCA